>CM035415.1:59250620-59340620 GCA_020310875.1 Ceratopteris richardii
TGTTTGATACTTTGATAGTGGAATAACCAAACATATTACCTCACAACAGAGTTTCTTAAATTCACTTGAGCATGCCCCTACAGAGAATATATAAATATGCACTGATAACTCCTCTTATCTTGTAATTGGAGTTGGTAAGATCATTCTCACTATTATTGATGGTAGTTCTTTCACATTGTTCAGATGCTTTATATGTACCAAGGATCAAGAAAAATATGTTGTTAGTTTCAACATTAGCCAACATTGACTTGGTTATCGAATTTGTTAATGATAGATGTACAATCCATGATCTTTCAAATGATTATGCTATAATTGTGTCTGGCATCTTATGTCGTTGGTTGTATAAGCTCATAGATTACGCTAAATTTGTGAATGATTCATCATATGCAGCTCAAGATTTTCAGGATATCTTAGATGCAAAGCTTTGGCATGCATGCGTTGTTCATTTGAATTTTGCTAGTTTACTTCACCTACAGAAATCTGAAATGGCATCCTCTCTGCCCAAACTTCAGGAATCTTGTAAACATGTCTGTGAAGGTTTTATTTGGGCAAAATGAAACATTTCTCCTTCCCAAAAAATGGTTCAATTTGAGCTTCTCATAAATTGCAGCTTGTTCATAGTGATATATATGGTCCTATGTAGACACCTTCATTTGGGAAATACCTTTACTTATTGATGACTTCTCCATGCATGCATGGTTGTATCCATTGAAAGCAAAGTTCAAAGTGTTTATGTGCTTCAAACAGTTCCTGCTTATGGTTGAAAATCTATAAGCATGTAAATTGGACACCCTCCATTTTGATCGAGGGAGGGAATACATTTCTTCTAACTTTAATGCATTTCTGACTAAGTATGGGATAAAACATCAGTGTACAGTGTTGTATATACCTCAACAAAATGGATTTTGTGAAAGAAAGAACAAGTCTCTCATGGAGATGGAGAGATGTATGGTCGAAAATCAGGCTTTACCACATAGCTTCTAGCTCAAGGTTGCTATGTGTGCAACAAATGTACGTAACAGGTGTCCCACCAAAGCACTGCAATCGATCACTCCATATGAGGCCTCGCATGGTTGCAAGTCATATGTTTCTCATCTGTGTGTCTTTGATTCTTTTGCATATGCATTAGTGCTTGAACAAAAAACAAGAAATAAGATGAAAGCAGAGTAAAATGTATTTTTGTTGGGTAAAAGCAAGGGATATTGTTTGTATCATCCATAGACTAAATGCATTCTAGTTAGTTGTGATGTTGTTTTTGTGGAAGATGTAATTCAACCATCACTTTCATATACCAAGGAGATATCAGTTAGCTCGAAGGATGTGTATGATACTTTGCGTCCTCTTTTTATAGGTGCATAGTCAAGAGTTGGTCCAAATGAGGAAATTTCTCAGGTTTTATAGGCTCTACATTGTAATAAAGTAAGTTATGATCTAGGGGTCCGGCCACTTGTGAACAAGTGATCCACTTAGCTTAGTGGTTAAGTCTCAATGATGTGAAGGAGACATGGGGAGAGTATTTTGCCCAAAGAGATCTAGAGCCTTCTAGAAGCATCCACTTGAGTTAACTCGAGTTAACTGGGACACTTGGTGCACATGCAGTTACATGGCTGACAGATGCATGGTTAGTATCCACCCGTCCAGAAGGTAGTCCCCTGGAGAGAGCTGAATATAGAGGCATTTGGTTGGGAGGAGAGTCATCTCTCTAGCATGTGGTGGTCGTAATCTTGCATACATGATGATGTAGATCATTTCATTCCATATGAGATTTATATGATGAAGTTGTTAATTAGAGGGCTCATATAAAGAGGCTAAAAATATGGCCAAATGGTTGGTGCATACTTTGAGAGATAGCAAGTTAAATTCACCTTTTCATATGATACTCGTTCATGCTCTCATAGTGCTTCATTTATATCGGATTGCTATGCAATGATTTCCTCTAGTCTTTGTGATGAGAATAAGCTTGTTTCTTTTGATGAAGCATCTCTATTATATTATACTCGTTCAGGCTCTCATAGTGCTTCATTTGCATCAGATTGTTATGCAATGCTTTCCTCATAAAATTGGATGGAAACTATGCGATCAAAATATAATGCTATTATGAATAATGATACTTGTTCTTTGGTGTGATTTGCATCTTGGCAAAAAGGCCATTGCATTAAATGGGTAGACAAGCTCAAATGTAAGCATGATGGAATAGTTGACACACATAGGGCGAGACTTGTTTCCAAAGTTTATGCTCAAGAGAGAGGCATTGATTTTAAAGAATGTTTTCTCTCACATGTCGAATGACCATTGTTCGTAGCATTTGTGCACTTGGAGCTCATCATGATTGGAATATACATCAATTCAATATTCTAGTGATTTTGTGCAGAAAGGGAATGAAAACAAAGTGTGCAAACTAAAAAAGGAATTATATATTGTGAAGCAAGCACCACATGCTTGGTATGAAAAGATACATGCCTAAATTGTATATGGTTTTGAAAACAATCCAATTGAGAACATCTTATATATTAAGCGTGCATATGATGTACTTGTGATCATTGTTGTATATGTTGATGACATGCTGCTCACTGGACCTAATGAGAAGCATATTCTTGAATTTAAAGTTGATTTGCATGCCTCTTTTGAGATGTCAAATTTTGAGCATTTGCATAATTATTTAGACATATAGTTTATGCAAGTTGATGGGGGAATAACTCTTTGTCAAAAAAAAATATATTCACACATTATTGTAGCGTTTTTGCCTTGAAGATTACAAATCTGTTCCAACTCTCATGGAAACAAGTTTATGGTTGAGTTTTCATGATGTTGGAGATTCATTTGATGTTGTTCTCTATCAAAAAGTTGTTGGATGCTATATTAAGATATGCATAACACGACCGAGTATTCAATTGGTTAACTCTCAGATGAGTAGGTTTATGCGTTTCCCAGCTTTCAAGCATTGGCAAGCGGTTAAGCGTATTTTTCGCTACGAGTGATATCTAGCTACGTGGACGGTTCTATCCCAAGAGGGAATCATTATTGTAAGATTTATATGCTTTTTCTGACTCAAACTTAGACTGATGGGGATGGTTGTTATGACTCTCACGTGTCTATCAATGGTTTTTGCTTCATGTTCGATAGCTCATGGATATCTTGGTTTAGCAAGCAGCAGCCTACTCTGGCCACTTCTAGTAGTGAGGCTTAGTATAGGGAATCTTTCATAGCAATTGTTGAGTGTGTGTGGCTGAGATGCCTTTTTGTTGATTTGGGTGTTGGTGAGTCTTCTTCCACCACCATCTTCACTTCCGGTCATAGAGCATTGGAAGTTGCGAGAAACCTTGTGTTCCATGCTCGGATGAAGCACATTGAGGTTCACTATCATTATGTTGAAGAGAGGTTCTTATATTGAGGAGAGGTTCTCTACTAGAGATCAGTTTACCTTATGTGCCCACACAAGATAATGTTGCATACCTTCTCATAAAAGCTCTTCCTAAGGAAAAGTTTAAAGCTTTTCGCAAAGCTTTGTGCTTACTTTCTTTTGTGGATTGATCTCTTTCCACATAGCTTTGCACTTCCTTATACATGAGTGTCACCTTCTTGTTCACCGTATCACTTCGAGGAAGATTCGTAGATATATTTCACTTGTGATGTGTGTGAACACACTCAAGACTGCCTAACCAGTTTTTTCTTTCTTTAGGAGGTTTTCTTCCTTCTGATTGTATATAAGCTTATAACCCTAACGGGTCACTTATTTTTGTTCATTCACTTGGCCATACATTCAATATTATGTTTTTCTCCAAGCTTCTTCTTCTTCCTTGTGTTGTTCATGTGCTTCCACCGACCTTGAACTCCAACACAATCCAGTACTAGGAAGAGAAATTTCTAAGGATATCAAACATGTTGTTCATCAAAGACTTCATTATTTGGATGAATTTCTACCACATGCTGTGAGCTTTGTAATTGGTCAGCTGAAAGTCTCCTCACAACAGCTGAAGTTTAAGAGAGGTACTGATGAGGGAATCAAATCAATGAGATGAAGGGTCACAGCTTGCCTCTTGCCCCGAAGACAAGACCCTGAAAACATCAACATGCAATGAATGGCACATCTAAATTTCAAGCACAGGCGATCAGGATTTAAAAGCACTTGACACTGTCCACCTTTCTTCTCCAGAGTAATGAAGTTTGAGTGATGCAGGAAGATTTGTCTGAACCGAGCCACAGTGAAGCCAATTTCTGATTTGTACATAAAATAAGAAACCCTCATTTTTCTTCCTTGAAAATGAATAGGTTGAATGCATATATATGCTTTAGGACATCAATAATAAAAAGCATACATCATAGTTTTTTTTTCCTTTTTTTTTTAATTTAAATAATCTCTCACAAGTTTGTCGAATTCTACAACTTTTCATGGCGAGCTGCATCCCCCCAATTATTCATTGTTCGTGGGCATGCAGCCCTGTTACATTCAGTCCTAATATTCACTCTACTTATATTCACTCTACTTATATTCACTCTTAAGTGTATATGTATACAGACTGAGCCAGCTCCACCTACAGGAGCATTCACGTACAATGCCCCAAGTCGATGGTCATTACTCCTTGATCACATGTCCATGTAATCAAGCAATCTAGATCCCTACACATGTTACATTACTTCACAAACTGACCTTCCACAGAAGGATATGAGGAGGAATGGCCCATTAGAGAGATTCAAGGCAAATGCCTTCTTAGAGGCACGTGAACCTCGTAGATGACTCTTCCAGCAACAACTACCTCCTTTACAGGGCAATGCAAGATAGGGCTTACATGGAAATTGGTGAATTTATCTTGACAATAACCAGCACCATAATATGATTAGAATTCATGTGCGATTGAGCCAACATAATGCCTTCATAACTTCAAGCTTGCATTTGCAGTGCATCTTCAGCATGACGCCTAGTATGTTTTCACTTGGACTCAATCATTATCAGTATGACCGGCTTCAATCATCATTACTGATCCTTCAAACTCAGTGCCTTCTGCAATCCAATACACACCAGTTGCAGCATAGATGTTAGCCATAAGAACATATGTTGGCCCATCACATTTATCTAGCTCTACTGCTCGTTCAAAGGCTACTCTACCCGAATTGAAATCTCCACATTTCCAGCACGCACCTAATATGGCAAGCCAAATTCCAGAAAAATCGATGTCCTGAGTCAAATAAAGTGCATTTTCTAAATGACCTGCACGAGCCAAAAGGTCAATCACACAAGAAACACATTCTAAATCTGGCTTCATGTTATAATTATTGCTCATGTTAAGAAATTGTGCAAGGGCCTGCTCTATACGACCTAGATGACCATATAAGTTTAAGACACATGCAAAAGATGCTGCGTTTGGGGATATGCCCTCATCTTGCATTCTTGCAAGGCATTTTAGCAACTGGTCATCTTTGCCTGCTTGTGCATAACCTGCAATCAATGCATTCCATGAGATAGTATCCCTGGAAGGAAGGTTCTCCAGCACAACTTTTGCCTTTAAAAGAGCACCACACTTGGCATACATGTCCACAAGCGCATTACCAAGCACAACATTATCCTGTAGAAACCCATGTCTTATGATCTCATCATGTATCTGCTCACCCCTGTATAAAGCACCAAGCAAAGCACAAGCTTTCAAGATGCTGACATATGTCACCGCATTTGGGAAGATTCCATCATGCAACATTGAGTCAAAACAATCAAGTGCTCCTTCACCCTGACCATGTTCCACATATCCTGCAATTAGAGCACTCCAAGTAACAACATCCCGAGAAGTAAGCTCCTTCAGCACATTATGTGCCTTAAAAAGCGCACCACACTTGGCATACATGTATACAAGGGCATTCCCAAGCACAACATTATCCTGCAGTAACCCTTGCTTCAGAATCTGATCATGAAGTTCTTTACCTTTTTCTAGAGCGCCAATGGCAGTGCATGCTTTCAAAGCACAAGCGTAGGTCACAGCATTTGGAAAGATACCCTCGTATAACATGCGCTCAAAGCAGTTCAGTGCTTCATCACCTTGAAGCGTGTCTGCATATCCAGCAATTAGTGCACTCCAAGTCACAACATTCCGAGATGGAAGCTGCTCAATAACATCATGTGCCATTGAAAGAACTCCACACTTTGCATACATGTCCACAAGGGCAGTACCAATCATCACATTATCCTGTAGTAAACCCTGCTGTATGACCTCCTTGTGGATCTGTATACCCTTATGCAATGCTCCAAGAGCAGCAGAGGCTCTCAAGATGCTGATGTAAGTCACTGCATCAGGAAGGACACCTTCCTGCTGCATGCACTCAAAGCAACGTAATGCTAGCTCACATTCATTTGCTTGCAGGTAGCCCGAAATCAATGCATTCCATGTGATAACATTTCGAGCTGAGAGCTTCTCCAGAACATCGCGTGCATTTGCAAGAGCACCACACTTGGCATACATGTCTACAAGAGCATTACCCAGTTCAACATTGTTATACAGCAAACCCTGATTTATGATTTCAAAATGAATGTGTTTCCCCTTGTCTAAAGCTCCAGTAAGTGCACAAGCCTTCAAAACACAGGTATATGTCACAGCATTTGGCAGAATGCCTTCACGCAGCATGCATTCGAAGCAATACAGAGCTTGCTCACCCTGGCCATTTTGTGTGTAACCTGAGATCAGAGCACTCCAACACACAACATCACGGAAAGACAATTTCTCAAGCACTCCATGGGCTTTAGAAAGAGCTCCACACTTGGCATACATGTCCACAAGAGCAGTGCCTATTACAACGTTATCCTGTAACAAGTCCTGTCTTATGAGATCCTCATGTATCTCTTCACCCTTCTTCAGAGCTCCTAAGGAAGCACATGCCTTCAAAATGCACGAATATGTCACTACATTTGGACAGATGCCCTCGTGAAGCATGTATTCAAGGCATTCCAATGCAACTTGGCTTCTACCATCACGAATATAGCCTGTAATCAGTGCAGTCCAAGGAACGACATCCCTGCTCTGATGGATGCCGAGCAGTATCTCAGCTTTTCCAAACTCACTGCATTTAGCATACATGATGACCAAGGCATCCAGATAGTCCAGAAGCAAACCCTTTCTCAGAATATCTCTGTGTATTTTAATACCTGTATTGAGATCTTTGTTCTTGGTGGAAGCCCTGAGACGAACCAACAAGATAGTCCCCTCATTGTGAGTTTCGGGGGGTGAGAGTCTCTGGCTTTTATGCTTTTCATTAGATAGAGGTATGTCTGCAGTTGAAAGACTGAAATTTCTGAAGGTGATCTTTCCATTACATAGACGTGTGTCTCCGCTTAAAAGACTGTAATCTCTGTCGTTGATCTTTCCGCCCACACAAGCCGTATCCATCTATGATGAGGACTGACACTCACCATTGTCCGAACCAATAGCATGCCCATGACCAATATCTTCAGATATTCTGAGCCATTACGAGTCATTCAGCAGAGACATTAAAATATCGCGGATTATCAATCCTCGAAAATGGTTGATTATCCAAACATCTTGAAATATCAGCAGGTATTTGGTTTCCAAATTGTTAATCGAAAGTCAATGTAGACTTGGGCACGCACAGAGATGACACAGGTGAATTTGGCAAAGGGAAACTGGATTACTGTTTAGCGGGTACAGCTGTCGACTATATGGAACTCTCCAAAGCGAAGTCAGTGGATAAATTGACATACAGAGAAATGAAGTAGGCGAAGTTGGCATATAGAGAACTGGGTTATTACTTAGCAAGTAGAGCTGCCGGCCTTATGGCTTCCTACGCAAGTTGAAGTTCCCGGCTTGTTAATCCAAGCTCAACTGAGAGTACGGCACAGACAGAACTAATGAATCCATGACTGGGAAAATCACTTCTTAGCGAGTAGGACTGTCAGTTGTGAAGTCATGTGATGGACATTTTTCAGATTTTAACACAAACGAAAAAATGAAAAGCGATACTCGTATAGAGATACAAACACGAAAAGTTTCTCTTCATCTCTGACGTAAGGGTGGGCTCACACAAAGGGACAATAGAAGCACAAAGGGACTCTTTAAGCACATTTGGTTTGTACTGCTAAGCATTCTGAACATTTGGTTGTCACATGTACATCTGGATTGTACTCCTAAGCATTGTAAACATTTGATTGTCACATATTTAACTGTGTAGAACATCTACTTAGAAGGGGAGGAGGGGATTGTGAACATTTGATTGTCACATGTTTACCTATGTAAAACATCTACATCTACTTAGAAAGGGAGAGAGAGACAGAGAGAGACCACTATATAGCGAGCCTAGCAAAAAACATGTATAAAGTGTATCACCTCTTTTTTTGGGAAGGGGAAGGGAGGGAAGTTTGATCGCTAGTCCATTTATACTTGAGATTAGAAAGAACGACACATACACTTTTGTACACCTTTGAAGGGGGAGTGTTAGTAGATCCATGCACCAAAGTAGCAACCCACCAATTTCTTGCATTTTATGCATTCTTGTCGCTTTGAGTTTGTAGTTTTATAGCTTCAAAACAATTGCACATATGTTTGTAATGAAAGGAAGTTTCATCCCAAGAAAACCCTCCAAGAGAAGAAGGCTTTAGGCTTTTTTGGAGTTTTCAACCTCTTTAGAAGTAAAAAAGGAAATGGAAAATGGCACATGAGGGGGCTGCTATGAAAAGGCTCATGCTCTCACTTTGTAAAAGACTTCTTAATAGTGAATAGAGTGAGATTCTTCTTCCTCTTGAAAAAAATCATGCACATGATTTTAGCCATCTTTTGAGTTTGGTGTTCTATGAGATGCTTGATGCCATCATTTTGTTGTTGCATTGCACTCTCCATGTTTTGAGCCCTCTAATAAGTTCTTAAGTGAGTGTTTATATATATGTGGTCTCCTTGACACGTATCATTGTGGACTTCCTCGAGGATTTGTTGTTGTTTTATTTATTATTATGAGAGCATTAAGACCTGATTGCTCCGCTATGCTTGAGAACCAAATGCTAGATATATAGCAGCATGCTTTCTTCCTAGTCCACATTGATTGTTGGAGACTGAGGAGGGTGTAGTGCAAGGGATTTTCTCAAATAATGCATGCCTACTTTAGAATGCATGTGAAGAATTATAGTGTGATAAAGTGGGCCTTGACTGAATGCATGTGAAGAATTATAGTGTGATGAAGTGGGCCTTAACTGAATTGCTCAGGACATGTTGATGGTGAAGTTTCATATTCTAAGGGAATTGAAAGGACAAAGGTGAGGGCCTTCATGTTCTTGTTTGCCCACCCCTTTATAGCTTGTTTTTGGGGACCTCTTGCAATGATCTTGTAATATATTCCAACTTCCTTTCATCTTTTCCTTGAAGAATCCCTTTCGGATGTGTTGGGGATGTCTTGCAATTTTGTCCTAGATCTCATAAAGTTTTGTTATGAGTCCATAAAGCAATGGTGGTAGTCTATGTCATGGACTTCAAGATCTATTGTTAGTGTTTAGCAAAACTAAATTTGATTAGGTGTCAAGGAATGATGAGAAATGAAAATTTAGTAAATATAATATATATGTTACATGTGCCTCATGTGCATGGGATATTACAATAGTGTTTGTGCACAATCTTAAAATGTGGCCCTATAACATGAATACTTTGGAAATGCAAATGACCTAACTGGTGTAAAAGATTAGGTTCTACAATAAGCCCAAGGTTTTCACACATTGGGCCTTTTCTTAACCTACTAAGTTGCTTAGGAACTTGTAGACAATAGTAGAGAGGATCGTTTTTGTGGATGAAGGACAAGTTTCTTCTTGCGATGGCCAACCAATGGTTGGCTTTTCTTCATCTTTGGCATCTACCTCTTCTTACTTTGAACTTTTGGCTTGGATGGTCATACATCTTTACACAATGGTATGTGCGTCTTGGGTTTATATGGAGTTGGTGATGACTTCTTAGGCACCTAAGGTTGCTTCTGTTAGGTTACTATTGGAAAAAAAAATTGTATTAATTTATTTTTTAAGGCAAAAAAATATTGATGATAATGGAACAACATACCTACGAAGGGTGTATGTAAACCTTTGGTGGGGTCCTAGATAATACTAGCCATTTGACGACCAATAATCTGGTAAACCTTAACAAGAGTTAGTGATTCTTAGAAGCATATTAGTATAATACTTTGATTACTAGAACCTTTACCCTTTTCTTACATAATGGAGGAGGGAAATTTTTTTGCCGATCATATGAACCTCTCACTTATGTCTTCATATCTCAAGTTCTTTTCATTGTCACCCTTTTCTTGTAACCTCACAACCATTATATTCTTTACAAGGGAATGAGATCTCCTCACGCGAATGGCATTAACGAATTCTACGATGATTGTTGGCTTGAACCTCCCTTCCACCATCAAAGTGAACGTGTTTTACTCTATTCCATTGTTTACACACTTTGGAATTCTCTAACAATGTTTTGGCACAAACACATCTCAGTTTCAAATTATTCTTCCCTTCCTCAAACTTTGTAATAACACATATTCTAGGCACTTTTCCCATCACTTTAGGGTCTTTTGTCTAGAAAACCTAATTTGCTATTTTGTATCATCTCAAGGAGGTGTCCACCACCTACCTTGAACATCATTTTTATAGGTGAGGATAGAGTGATGGTAAGGAGATGGTCACACGGTGTGCTGCATGGATTTTATGGCCTCTGTTGTTCCACAAGAGAACCCTCCATTTTCACAAAAGACTCAAACTTAAGTTCAAGAATTTCTCATTATAAAAAGGTATATCAAACGTGGTGATTGAATTTAGGCATTGGCAAAAGGTTCAAACCTCAATTTGACCAAGATACTCATGCAAGATACATGGATTAGAAATATCCCAACACATCCACTTATAATAATATATACAAGGAAAAAGGCACACAAGATATCTAATCTAAGACCAAGGAATAAATACAAGAATAAGAAATAAGATATTTATGAAACTTAAGCTTTGCAAGCTCACATAATTCTTAAAATGTGAAGCGAAACAAATATATGAGAGACTAGATGTAGCTCAATGATGAGTAGCACCTCCTTTAATGTCAATCCGGGAAGACGTGAGGATGGTATGAAGACCTCGAGCAAGTGGCGGCACAAGAGCGTGAGTGAGAAGCACACAAGCATGCACACACATACACACACACGCGCACACAAGGTAAGACAAAGAGAGAGAATCAATGGAGTTCTTTAGATTACTTTCAAAAGCTCTTACAAGTTCGTTTCAATTACAATCTACCCTCAAAAATGAGCTCTCTAGCTCTTTTTATAGTTTTTGACTAGCTTTTGGCCCTGTCCAGACCTAGTGTCCGGCCTAGTTAAAAATTAGGTTCCAGGGCTTATTTGAGGGCTCAAACGAAGTCTAAAAATTATGAAATTTGGTACGATGGTACTTCTAATACTCCTCAAGCTCGAGGACTCCTCGGCTTGCACAAAATGGAGTCTAATCTACCAAAAATGGGATTTACAATGTTTGTGTAGTGATTAAAATCACTTGGGTTGTACATAATCTATGGGAAAAAATGATCTGGCCTTGTTGCCGTATTGTGCATGACTCCTTTATTGCTTTGTATGCCAACACTCCCCCCTTCCTAGCGTCTGTCGCCCCTGACAGACCTTTGTTCCCTCGGGTGGTCGATGTAATATTGGATGACATTGGTGGCCAGTTCATGTTCTCCTATCCTTAAGCCTCTTGCTAGATCGGCTTCCAATGCCTCCCAATTTATTGCACCGGGGGTCTCTGGTTGCGGGGTGGTGTAGTACTCTGAATACATTGCTTGTTCACAAGCAAACAGTTGAAGCAGATGTGTCGGCTTTGGTGCGAAAATCTCCGAGTGGTACTCCCAGAAACCTGATCTGAACATTTCTTCGAAGGTCTGTTTGTAGCAGGCGGGGAGGTACTTGATGCGTGCATGCCAAGCGTAAGCCACACGGATACTGGGGGTGGTGCTCATGTCATACACCAAGTCGTAATTTCCATTGCTAAACCCCGGAAGACGTACCTGTGGTGCGGCTGCATTTCTAAAGGTCTTCAGCACTACTTGCATCATATCTAAGATTTTAAGCATCATTTGCGCTGCTACATCTTGCATGGGCTTCAAGCGCGGCATCCAGTGGCGAATGGTCCCCATCATATATGCTACCGATGGTGGTCCTTGTGGTGGCGCGATGTACGGGTAGTTCAGCCATTCCTTGCATTGCGCATTGTTCTGTACCTTGATATTAAATGCCTTCCACGACCTGCGGCGGGGGATTGGACCGTAGCATGGGTTGTACAGGAGGTGCAACGGCGCGTTGTTCCATGTGCGTAGCATTTCTGGATAAGTCTCTAAAAGTTTCTGCCGCCATGTTGGTTGACGAATCTTGCCTTTTCGCACCTCTGGAGGAAGGTCTTCGGGTTGAAATTGGGTCGCAAAAGTAGGAATCTGACCCGTGACTCTTTGTATTTCTGCATTATAATCAGCCAAGATAATATAATATGGCCTGTACTGGAGTTCCGATGAGAGAATCAGGCGTCTCGATGACAAGTTCTTGAAGTAATCTGATTGTAAAACAGTCTCCTCTATGACCCTCATAGCCTGATTTTGCACTACGGTGCGCTCTTCATGCGAGGTCCCTATTTCCTCCACTTGTCGTAACCATGGCGGCCGTGGTGCCTCGAACGTGTCCTGCGCTTCTTCTGTTTGTTGGCCTCCTGGGAATGGTTGCGGATCATATTCTTCATCAAACGTTTGTTCCACAGGAATTTGCACAACTTCTTCGTCCGTGGGAGCCTCCGGAGGGGAAGATGGCCTCTCATATTGTAGTAGGCGTGTCTGCAATTCAGTTACCTGTTGCTGGAGATCTTTTATGGCCTCTGCGTCGGAGGGAAGCAAAGCTGCAGAGGGGGTGGTTGGAGGGGCAGCTGTTGGGCCTTGTTGGTGTTCCTGCTTCAGTTGTCCTAGCTCCTCCGATAGCTTATCATGTGCTTCGAGTAGCATGGCATAATCTTCCAATATAATCTTGATATTATCGGGGGTCACTGCTTGAAACTTGGATGGGCTGATGGGTGCCCCCGGTGTGCTCTCAATAGCTGCCTCCAGGTTCTCTTGATTTTGTATTTGCAGACGTCTGTTCTCTTCCTGAGCAGCCGCAAGATGGCGTTTAAGTAGCGCCATATTTCGCTGAAGTTTTGAGTTGCGTTCCAGTTGTGTCCGTAGGTGACTTTCTACCACCTGCACTGCTTCCTGATCTACGTTCTGTAGCTGTACTTCCAATATATTATGGGCGTCTTGGAGGGTTTGGAACTGTGTGTGGAGGCGAGCATTCTCCTCTTCTAGTACCGCAAGGCGGAGCTGTAGTGTCGCTGAGTGCTCTTGCAGGCGTGCGTTTTGTTGCTGGAGCTGAATGTAATCTGTTCTTAAATTTGATATACAAGCCAACATGGTGTCCAATGCATTACCTATAGATGAGTGGGGGGTGTTTACTGTGGAAGATGCATGGGAAGGGAATTGGGGAAGGGAGACAGTGAATGATGTGTCTACGAAAGTTGTGTGTGTGGGTGAAATTGGTGGAGGGGGAATGGGAGGAGGTGAAACCGTGGGTGGAGGTGCCGTGGGTGGTGAAATGTCCATACCTTCAGGAGTGGGTGTTAGTGTGGGGCCTGCCATATACACTGGTATGGTAGGTGGTGTGTGTGTGGAAGTGGTGAATAGATGTGAAGTGGGGTGGGGAGCTGAAAAGACCGGGAATGGTTGAGGGCCTGGTTGAAAAGCCCTAGCAAAGATGTCCTGGAGGGATTGTAGAAATGGAGAGAGGGATATCGGGGGTTGGGGTCGTAAATTTGAGGAGGGCTGAAAGGGTTGCGTGGTAGCAGGGAAGCCCATGAATGTGGATCTGGGGTCAGGATGATCGATGGCTGAAGGCATTGGGGATGGTTGTCCTAGGGCAGGCTCGGGAATGGTTTCGGTGGGTGGTGTAGTGATGGGGTTTGCGTCAAAGACCGGGTTATCAGTGGTAGAGAATAGGGTGGCACCGGAGATCGGAGTACGGAAGGTGAAGGTGGGGTCGGTGGGTTGAGCAATCGATGTGGTTTCCACTGTTTCTTTTCTAGGAGGTGATGGTGGGGGAGTGGATGGTAGTGGTTCGGTGGACTCCTCATGGGTGGCGGGATGCTGTTGACTAGCTGTTTGGGAGGTTGGTGTAGTAGTGGGCTCTTCTGCAACCGTAACGGGAATTTGGATATTTTTACCTGAGCGAGGTCGTGTCTGGAACCTTCGTGGGTCATATTGAACTGAAGGCCTCTGAATGGCAGTGCGCACAGCTTCTACAACTCCATATGTTTCTGCCATCAATAAGAGACCTTCCCTGTACTCTGAGTCAACTCCCGCTTCTTCCAACAACTGAGTCATAAGTACTCTGCTGCTCTGTTCAGTGAGTAACTGCTGCGATCGCACTCTTTCCATAATCTGATACAGCCTTCGGAGTTCTGTTGTATATGCTGGGGCTTCTGTGGTCTCTTCTTCATATGCTTCTTCTTCTTCCGGGTGTCCGTGTTGTTGGCTTTGCTGAGCGTCACTCCAATGGACATGTCTACCGTCTGTAGACTTTCTTCTTCTCCGTGAGGGTGTGCCCTGCTCCTCTGCCTCTGAATAAAACTCCACATCAGAGAATTGTGTGCTTTGTAGGAATGCTTCGAAATCCTGGGGGTTCAGTCCTTCAGCCTCTCCAGTGGCAGCAAACTCGAATTCAGGTGTAACCGGAGGAGCCGATGGGGTGGGTTGTGTCGTAGTGTCAGATTCCGACCTGGGTATCCTAATGGTAAAAGGAGGTACAGTGCCCTCTCTTAATGGTGATGCCTCAGGAGTAGTCAGGACTTCCCTTGTCTGGACACAAGGGATCGCGCCCCTCATGCGCTTGGACTGATGTGTGGATGTCTTGAGCCTTTTAAACATTTGTAATTGTGCCCAAGTTAAGGCACGCTCAATGGGGACATCATATGCCAAGCATCGGTAAATGATGCGTGTGAGTGCACAGCATCCGTTCACCACTAATTTCCTAGAAGCCCGTTTGTTCGCTTCATACAACTGATCTATAATCCACACTGGTAGCTTAATAGGTAGCGCACCTGCTTCCGCCAAGTAGAGAGCAAACCAGATCTTCTTGTGTGGTTGCGTGAATCGGTCTTGACCGGGGAAGGCGAAATGTTGCATGCACATGCGGAGAGGGATGGACACATTTGGGGTGAGGGCTGCCATGTCTTTCAGCTTCACTACTTTCCTGTCCTTCATGTTGTTGGGAACGAGAGCATCCTTTTCTGAGGGTACATGCGTGCCATGCATCTTTAAGGCATCACTTACCAGCTCCACAGTAAGTTCAAACCTCTTCAACTCGTTGTTGCCCAGCAATGAGGGGAGAACAAATGATCCGGGTTGGTCCTTATCTTCATGAGCTTGTAATGTAGAGACCAGATAGTAACATCGGAGGAGGTCGGGTTTAGGTAGTGGGGCTTCAAAATATTCCGCCAACCCTGCTCGTTGCCATATGATCTGGAGGTCTTCGGTGTTCTGTAAAGTCTCGAACTCCTTGGAGAAAAATTGGAAACGCACCCATGATCTGTCATACTCGCATTTAGACTCCCAGATATACTTAGCCTCTCCTAATGGACCGGGCATGCCATTGAACCAATGAGAGTTGGCATGGACTCTTTCCGTGATTCCTGTAGGTGGGTCTGGCACCGGGAGTTGCTGAAGGTGTTGCATCTCCACTGGTCGTTCAGTCGGGGGCACATCCACGGGTAGGCTATCCACATCAATTCCTGCAGTAAGGATCCCTACTTGTGAGCCCGAACCTGTCGCTTCTGCCATTTTACTGCTTGCCTTCTGATTCTGTGAGAATATAGAAGCATGTGTTAACATCGTAATGGACAGAATAAATCCGTTGTTTGTCCCCGTTACAACATTAACATGAGGTATATGGTGAGTTAGTGGTTAGTAAGTGCACGAAGACAGTGAGTGTAGTTAACGTTTGTGTATTCTTAGGAGACTAATGTCGTTAGTAAGTGGGGTGAATTTACAAATCGGGGTCGGGGGGTTTATTACAGATCTTAGACTGCCAAATGCAGTGGATGGGCTTTGCTTTCGGTTTCGTAGAGACTCCAGAGAGCTGTGTCGGTGTCGCTGTTTGGGAATGGGGCCTTTTAGGGACCCACTCATAAGTGATTACATGCATACTCATGGGTCTTTGTGTGTTCCTAAGTGTTGAGCACGAGGGAATTCTGGTGGTACTCGTAGATGGGTTATGCTGCATAGGTTGCGGCCTTGGCTTAACTCCTTGTGCCCTCAAGCAAGCCTTAGGCACCCAAATTTGTCTAGATTGTGGGCTTGCCTTCATCGACTTCTTGGGCACCCAAATAGATTTTACTTTAGCAGAAGAATTTCTGAAAGACTCCTTATTAGTGTCGTGTTGTTGGTTACTAATAAGAGCTTTTGCCCGCGTAGTTGACGGTGGTGCACCCGGTCGTTCGTCTTTCCGCACCCATACCTGGTTTATTTGCTGGGACATTCCGCTGCGCAGATATTTTTGATCTCGGACATAAGTAGTACTCTGCTCCTTCTGCTTGTGATCCGCCTTTGGTTGCTGCCTCCTTCTGGCCTTTGGAAAAGAAGGGAGATCCGTTGCATCCCTGACTCCTTTTTTGCAAATGTCATTCCTCTGCAACACAGGGTTTTGAACAAGAACAGTATGGTCATCTTCATGTGTACCCCTGGAAGGACCAGGAGTCTGTGCCTTTCCTAGTTCCTTGAGTGCTCCATTGTCTAATTCTACTGTAACTCGACTATGATTGAGCCAAACCTGGAGAAGTCCACTTCTTAGGTTTAGATTGACTGCTTGGTCATAGATCCAATCCCGACCCAAGACGAGGGGTTCAGTGAGATCCTCATCTTGACACACTAGTACTTTAACGGTCATTGCCTCATCGTGAATGTAGAGGGGAAGTTCCACCTCGCCCATGCAAGGGGTTTCCACGCCTCCCAATCCTATAAGATATGCTTCCACAGGATTGACAGTCAATTGTAATTCTTGGCAGTAAGACAATTTAACAGCACTAGTGGCTGCACCTGAGTCAATCAAGGCTCTTACGGTCCTTGCACTCTTTCCTTGTCCTATATCTATGGTTATGAAAGGACGTCTATCAATTATTCTATTCGAGCTTGTTCCTGCAACTTCACACATGGCCATAGGAAATCCTTGGTCTGCATAGTCATTCGCTCCAGGCTGATATCTACTTTGCCTTCGTAATTTCATCCTTCTGATGCGTTCTAAAGCTTCAGCTTGAGCTTCTTCTCGAACTCGCTTTTCTTCCTCTTTGCGTTTCTTAGCAGTGTTGAGTCGACTGAGCATTTCCTCCGTGAGGGGTTCTTGATATAACTTGACTCTGCAACCGCTAATATAATTTGGGAGAACATCACCTTCTAATGTGGCCAATTGTACTGCTCCGCTCGTGGAGATCCTATTGATGATCATAGGTCCGTAGCCTCTCTTTTCTAGCTTCCTCGCGTGTTGTTTTAGTGTATAGACTAAGACTAGATCTCCTGCTTTCAAGCCCTTATCCTTCACGTGGGCATCAAAGTATGCCTTCTGTCTCTTCTTGGCTGCATATATCCCTGCAGCGGCTCTCAGTCTTGTTTCCCCTAATCGTTCAAGGTCAAAGATCCTAGAGGAGAGCTCATGACCTGTCCATTCGTGCTCTTGTGCTACTTTCAATGTAGGGATCAAGAAGTCCAAAGGTAACACAGCGTTTTGACCGAATACCATCTGAAAGGGGGTGGCTTGGAGTACCGTTTTGTAGGCAACTCGGTATGCCCAAACAGCATGGTGTAGCTGTTTGTCCCAATCAGAGCGTTTAGTGTTCACTAATTTCGTCAGTACATTGCATAAAATCTTATTAGTGCTCTCAGCTTGTCCATTAGCTTGAGGGTGATAAGGGGCAGACTTCTTGTGTATTACCAAGAATTCTTGGAGTAGATTTTCAATCACTTCGTTCAAGAAATGAGTGCCTCTATCACTTACAAGCTCTATGGGTAGCCCATATCTCGTGAATACATTCTCAAACAAGAATTTGGCAGTTGTTTGAGCATCGTTCTTGGTTGTAGCTTTTACCTCTACCCACTTGGTGAGATAATCTGTTGCCACAATGATGTATTCCGCATGAGAACCCTTAGCTGGGGGATTAATAGGACCTACGAAGTCTATTCCCCACTTAGAGAATGCACGTCCACCCATCATAGGTTTCAGTGGCATCTCATCTTTGCGTATAGGATACTGAGTCCTTTGACAGACATCACACCGTTTCACATATGTATGTGCATCCATGTGAAGTGTAGGCCACCAGAAGCCCGCAAATAGTATTGCCTTGATTACCCGATCTGGTCCAAAGTGTCCTCCTGCTACACCTTGGTGAGCAGTTTCCAAGATCTTAAGATATTCACTCTCATGGACACACAGTCTCAGGTAACCATCCTTACCGCGTTTGTATAGATTATCACCAATGAGTGAGTAGTCCAAGGCTTCTTGTTCTAAACTCCTTTTCCTAGCCAGAGTCATGTCTGGAGGGAATGTGTTTGTCCTCAAGAATGATACTAGAGGTTCACTCCAATCTGGCGCAATGGATACTTGATAGAGAGTGGCATGTTCCACAGGTGGTTTAGTGCAACAGATTGGGCATTCCTTGCACAACTTTTGGACATCCGCTTCCATAGTTGGCCAATGCACTCCGAATCTCTTTAGGGTCTGTAAAGTTCGTTGCTTTGAATGGTGTTGCTCTAGTGCACCTACATGTGCTAATTGCAACCATTTAGAGTACTCATCCTCTTCTACGCAGCAAGCCAAGATCCCTTGATCTGTGTGCTTGTACATGCTTCCTGCCATGATGTGATACTTTTGGGCTTTTACGATCTCTCTATTCCGTGTGTTTACCACTGGATGGTTGGGCCCGTATGTCAATACTGGTACCAATGGCTTAGCCCACTACGGTACAACTTCCAGATTAAACAAGTAAGCATCAAGAAGGTCATCTGATACTCCTTGTGGGGCTTCTCCCGATGTGAGCCTAGAGAGATGATCAGCTCTCAAATGAGTCCTACCTTTTCTTACCACAACCTCAAAGTCATATTCCATTAGCAAGAGAAACCATCTCACTAATCTTCCTGTATTGCATGGCTTCTTTACAAGATATAATAATGCCTGATGATCAGTAAAAAATTTAAACTTATTTGCAAGCAAATAGTGTCTAAATTTCTTAACTGCATATACCATGCCTAAGCCTTCTCTCTCTGTAGTGGTGTAATTCCGTTCAGCCGCATTCAATTGTCTACTGGCATAGGCAATTGGAAGATCCATATTACCTTCACCAGTAGGTTGTGCAAGCACACATCCAATAGCGTAATTGGATGCATCAACATGAACATGGAATGGCTTATTCCAATCTGGTGTGGTCAAGATTGGTGCTGAACATAATCTTCGTTTAAGCTCTTGGAAGGAATTCTCACATTCATCCGTCCACTCAAAGTTTGTCAGAAGTCCGTACATGGGCTTTGCAATGACAGCATACATGTGTATAAATCGTCGGTAATAACCACAGTGCCCCATGAAAGCTTGTACTTCCTTGACATTCTTTGGCCTCGGTAGCTCTGCTATGGCTCTCACTTTTTCTTCGTCTGTAGATATGCCATTCTTTGACACTATGTGTCCTAGAATCTTGCCTTGCCTGACCATAAAAACGCACTTTTCTGGGTTTAGGCAGACTTGATATTCTCTACATTTGTCAAAGATTTGTCTGAGTTCAGGAATATGGGTTTGCCTAACGTTGGAATGAGCACAAAGATCATCAACATAGACTTCTAAACTCTTCCTTAGGAACTCCTTAAACACATGGCACATCAGTCTCTGGAAGGTAGCTGGTGCGTTGGTAAGCCCAAATGGCATTACTCTAAAAGCAAAAATGCCCCATTCTGTGGCAAAGGCTGTCTTATGCTGATCCTCTGGAGCTATGGCTACTTGATTGTAGCCAGAAAATCCATCAAGGAAGCTGTACACTTCCTTGCCTGCCACTCTTTCTAAGAGATGTTCTGTGATGGGAAGAGGATAGTTATCTCGAATCGTGGCGGCATTAACCTTTTTCAAGTTAATGCACACACGCAGTTTGCCATTCTTCTTGGGCACCACTACGATGGGGGATACCCATTCAGTGTGCTCAATTTCATAGATAAATCAAGCTTCGACCAGTCTATCTATCTCCTCCTTGATCTTAGCAGCATAATTATCGTTATATGTATAAGGCTTTTGCTTAGAGGGTTTAGCGTCTGAAGTCATAGGAATGGTGTGTGCGCATATGTCAGGGTCAACACCTTTCAGGTCCTTGTAACTCCAAGCGAATACATCTCTGTATTCTCTTAGCAAGGCAATCAATTCATGCTCTTCTTCTTCTGTCAAGTCATGGCCTATATACGTACATCTCTCCTCTCCTTCTTCTATGGCCACTACTATTTTCTTGGTGGTTTCTTTGTTATCATAGGCCTCTCCTGATTGTGCCTCCCGTTTAGGCATTCTTATCATGACCCTCCTGTCATCTATCTCATACTTCTTAAAATTTTCGGGGACCTCAAACAAAGATTCTTCCTCTTCTGGTGAGGCTTCTCTCTTCTTTCGTTTCTTTCCTTCTCCCTTAGGGGTCATATGTGTTGCTAATCTTACATCATTTGTAACCTCTCCATGCCTCTGGGGTTGAAATTCTACTTCATGGAAGTATTCTTCATCTGATGCAAATGTGTTGGTGCATTTTGCCCAAGCCTACATGCTTGATATGCTTGATATTATCCTCATTTGTAAGTCACATGAGTATTCATGTGAACACCTCTTGTAAAAGAGTACATTTTATCTCTTGTAAATGGAAAAAGAAAAAAGTAAAAGGATGGCTTACCTCATCCATGATGTAAAAGCAAATTCGTGGCTCCAACTACCAAAATCACGAATTTTTGAGCTGAGAGAATCTCTCCTAACTTTGGGGATCACTTTTAGGTGGAGCCATTCGAATTCGAATTCAAAACTCCCTCCAAGAATAGCTATAAAAGGAGCAAGAAGGAAGAGGCGATTAGCAAGCCTTGTACGTGACCACTTCATGTCATTTTATAGAGATTGAAGAGCTTACTCCATAGCTCTATCATTCTACTCCCATTGTGCAAAGATTCATTGCCAATGTGGTTGTAATCATATGTGAATCTATACATTTATTATCATCTACCTCTCTGTTTTGTTCTCTGCTATACTCACTCAGAGTAGTAACTTCAGAAGGTCATATCTCGAGTTGTACTGAACCTTTTTCAGTGTTTTAAAGTGCGTTGGATAGCTCTCACTGTCTAGTTTCTACCTATAAATTTTCAAGGTCATTGGATTTATACTTTTGGAGATATCTGCATTTTACTGCTTACTGGTCTATCTCTGCAGAGCCCCGAGAATTGTGGGAATGTTCCAGAACTTGATGAAACTTGTTCTCAGTGCTCAGTCCATCATTTGAAGTGTTTTAACTTGGAATAGGAAGCTTGCTAAGTCTATTTGCTATGCCCAAAAGGAATTTTTCTAATTCCTTCCAGGTTGAGAGCACTATTCATTTTTTCCAGCAGGTGTATGTCCAAAAATAGCAAGTTTTGGGAGCTAGTCATTTCGCAACTAGCCTGTCTTGACTTAAACTTTTGGGATACATGTTCCAAAGTACTTGGCTGATATTTTGGTGGATTTAGGAAGCTCAAAGGGTCTACTAATCAACTCTGAAGTCTCAGTTGGCTGGTGTGAAGCTGGTTGTAGCGGCACCTACTCATCTTTGGATTGCATCCACCATCTCTCTTCACAGTGGTATCAGAGCATAGTCAAGCAACATGGGAGATGGATTTCCATCAACAATTGACAAATTGGATCGAAACAACTACCCGGCATGGTCTCTAAGGATGGAGGCTTACCTTCAAGGAAGGAATCTATATGGATTCATATCCGGAGATGAAGCAATGCCAACCATGAGGAACAAAGGGCAACCATCACATGAAGAAGTGGAAGGACTTTCGAATTGGTGTTCGAAGGATGCACTTGCAAGGTCCTATATTCTAAACTCAATTTCTGATTTTCTTTTACCTCATGTCAAGGGATGCAAGACATCAAGAGAAACCTGGAATGCACTTGCTTCTTTCTTCTCTTCCAACACTCGAGCAAGGAAGAACCAATTGTGGATGGAGTTCACAACAATGAAGAAAAGCCCGAAGCAAAATGTGACTGATTATGTCACAAAGATGAAGGAGATTTCCGACCAACTTGGAAGCATTGGAGAGGTAATTGAAGAGGAGCAAATCATAAGACAAATCATGAATGGAATCAAAGCAGACGACAAGTGGGAGTCATTCACAACAGCCATGGATTTATACATGGATATGCATGTACCCGACCTCAACACACTCATGGGCCAACTCTTCACTCATGAAGCAAAGATTAGCAAAGGTGGTGAGTCCTCAAGAGGTAATCAAACTTCTGCCTTATATTCTGATAAAGCTAAGGTCAAGGACAAGTCAAAGAATAGGAAGAATGAAGATGAAGGAAGCTCTTTCCAAGCAAACTTTGCAGGTAGAGGAAGAGCTAGAGGAAGAGGCAGAGGTGGAAAGCAAGGCAGGGGGAGATTCCAATCATCTCAACCTTGCAACATATGTGGCTTATCTAACCATACTACTGAAGAATGTTTCAGGAATCCAAGGAACTCAAGAGGAAGAGGATTCAATAGAGGTGGCTATGGATCAAATAGAGGCAGGTACAATGGA
Organism: Ceratopteris richardii; assembly: GCA_020310875.1. Classification (NCBI taxonomy): domain Eukaryota; kingdom Viridiplantae; phylum Streptophyta; class Polypodiopsida; order Polypodiales; family Pteridaceae; genus Ceratopteris; species Ceratopteris richardii. The sequence goes on from CM035415.1 coordinate 59,273,465, forward strand.
GGCTACAACAACAACTACTACAACAACAATTACAACAACAACAACAACTATCAAAGTGGCCATAGAGGAAGAAGAGATTACAATAACTATGCAGAGGACCAAAGTCAAGAAGATTCATTATTGATTATGAATCTATCAACGAAGAAGGGTAAGGATGATGATCACATATTTTACATTGATTCGGGATGCTCGAACCATGTAGCAGGAAATGTGGCTTTACTTTCTGATTTGGAAGATCCTCATAACAAGCATGAAGTGCAGACAGGAGATGACACAAAGCACTCAGTGGAGAAGATAGGTAATGTGAAGACATCAGATGGGAATATGAACCTCTTAAGCAAAGTCTTGTATGTCCCTACAATTACCAAAAATTTAATAAGTGTTGGACAGATTGTTGAAAAAGGATTGCAGGTTAGATTCAATCGATTTGGAGCATATGTTGAAGACCCAAGGCAAGGCTTTCGAAGGATTGCCAAAGGAGAAAAGACAGGAAGGCTTTTCACTTTTGAAGTGGAAGATACAAAGAACATAGCTTTGTTTAGCTATGGATCTCAAACTCTAACAGAGTTGGAGATATGGCACAAAAGGCTTGCTCACATTGGTGAGAGGACACTCAAACAGATTTGCAGGGACCAAAGTGTACTTGGTTTGCCTAATATCACAAGGCAACACATGATTTATAAGTGTGAAGCTTGTCAACTCGGCAAGGCTCATAGACAACCTTTCAATAAGAAAGGATATATGTATCAAAATCCTTTGGATCTAGTGCACACGGATGTGTGGGGTCCAAGTAAGGAGCCATCTATATCAGGCTCAAGATATTATGTGTCTTTCATAGATGATTGTAGCAGGTGGACCATTCTGTTTTTCATGAAGCACAAGGATGAAGTGTTTAATCGCTTTAAGAAGTATATTGCTCTTGTTGAAAACCAAACAGGTAGGACTTTGAAACGACTCAGATCAGATGGTGGAGGAGAATACTTCTCTTCTGAATTTGATGCCTTCTTGCATGAAAGAGGCATTAAAAGGGAAGTCACTACAAGGTATACACCTGAACTCAATGGTGTAGCAGAGAGGAGGAATAGAGCTATCGTCGAAGCTGCAAGGTCCATGCTCAACGAAAAGGGATTGCCAAACTACCTATGGGCAGAGGCTGTGTCGACAGCCACATATCTCATAAATAGACTTCCATCTAAGTCACTAGATGGAACCACTCCATATGAAGTGTGGAATGGAAGAAGACCTAGTCTAGAGCATTGTAAAATCTTTGGATGCTTAGCCTATGCTCACATTCCTTCTCAAGTAAGAGGGAAATTGGATCCCAAGGCAGAGAAGTGTGTATTCATTGGTTATGATCAAAACCAAAAAGGATATAGATTGTACAATCCAACCAATAAAGGATTTTCTGTGAGTAGAGATGTAATTTTTGATGAAAACAAATCATGGTTTGATGATGACAGGAAAGTGAAGCTGCCATATGACTTGGATGAAGATTTTCCATCACTTCAACCAAAGGAGCCAAAGCAGATTGAAGAAAGTGATTCGGAGATTGACCTAGAAGACTTGGAAAGACTAAAGCTATGGAAGAACAAAGGTAAAGCAAAGATGCAGGATGCTACATATGGACCCGAGAGCTCACATCAACCACTTAGAAGGTCTTCGAGGGAGAAGAAGAAACCAGAGAGGTTTGGTTATGATACTTCTTTGGTCACCAAGCACTCAATCTACATTGCAAAGGATTCAACCAATGAAGAACCTACCACATTTGAAGAAGCACAAAGCAAGAAAGCTTGGAGAGATGCAATGAATGAAGAAATGGAAGCCTTGAAGGAGAATGACACTTGGGAGCTTGTACCTAACAAGCCATCTATGAAGATAATCGGATCTCGATGGATATACAAAATCAAGAGGAATCCAGATGGAAGTATAAATAGACACAAAGCAAGGTTAGTTGCTAAAGGGTTTGCTCAAACCCATGGTATTGATTATGAGGAGACTTTCTCTCCTGTTGCAAAAATGCCTACAATTAGGGTTCTCATTAGTCTTGCTGCATCTAGAAATTGGAATCTTTATCAACTTGATGTAAAGAATGTTTTCTTGAATGGATGGATTTCTGAGGAAGTGTATATGGCACAACCTCCTGGATATGAGGATGCACATCATCCTAACTATGTATGCAAACTAAAGAAAGCTTTGTATGGATTGAAGCAAGCTCCAAGAGCTTGGAATTTCAGATTGGTTACTTATTTGCAGGACCAAGGATTCAAAGCTAGCAAGGCGGATACCTCTTTGTTCATAAAGAGGAATGGATCTGAAGTGATCTATTTATGTGTGTATGTTGATGATATTATTATCACAGGCAATGATCTTGAAGGAATCAAACAGGTAAAGAGTCAAATGAAGGAGGAGTTCAAAATAAGTGACCTCGGACCACTCACTTATTTTCTTGGATTGGAGTTGATCTACACAGATTCAGGTATATACATCACACAAAGGAAGTATGTCCATGACATGCTCGTCAAGTTCAAGATGGAAAATACCAAGTGTGCAGGTACACCTATGGAGCAAAATCATAAGCTTAGTGCTTATGAAGGAGAGCCAATTGAAGACATCACAAGCTATCAAAGCTTGGTTGGAAGTTTGAACTATGCAACACTCACAAGGGTGGATATATGCTATAGTGTTAGCATATTGAGTCAGTTTATGCATAAGCCGAGAAGACCACATATGGAAGCGGCCAAGCGAGTCCTCAAGTACCTAAAGGGGACCATGAATGAAGGTTTGTTTTATTCATATACTTCAGATATTGAGCTAAAGGTCTACTCAGATGCAGATTGGGCCGGATCTAAAGATGATAGAAGAAGCACATCAGGGTATATATCATTTGCAGGTTCAAAAATCATTTCTTGGTCATCGAAGAAGCAATCAACCGTGGCATTATCTTCTACTGAAGCTGAATATAGAGGTTTGGCTAATGCAACTCAAGAAATCATGTGGTTAAAATCTTTGTACACAAATCTTGGACTTCATTCTTCAACACCTCACATTTTTGGTGACAACACAAGCTCACTACATCTAGCAGCTAATCCGGTATACCATGCTAGAACCAAGCATATTGAAGTCCACTACCATTATGTAAGGGAGAAGCTAATGAGCAAGGATATTCAACTATCCTACGTCTCTACAGATATGCAATGTGCAGACATGTTGACGAAAGCTCTTGATGGTACGAAATTAAGTAGATTCAAGTTGATGATTGGTTTGCAGGAAATCAAAGACAATTGAAGACTTATTTGGAGGCCAAGCATGTTAGGCTTGAGGGGGAGCTGTTGGTGCATTTTGCCCAAGCCTACATGCTTGATATGCTTGATATTATCCTCATTTGTAAGTCACATGAGTAGTCATGTGAACACCTCTTGTAAAAGAGTACATTTTATCTCTTGTAAATGGAAAAAGAAAAAAGTAAAAGGATGGCTTACCTCATCCATGATGTAAAAGCAAATTCGTGGCTCCAACTACCAAAATCACGAATTTTTGAGCTGAGGGAATCTCTCCTAACTTTGGGGATCACTTTTAGGTGGAGCCATTCGAATTCGAATTCAAAACTCCCTCCAAGAATAGCTATAAAAGGAGCAAGAAGGAAGAGGCGATTAGCAAGCCTTGTACGTGACCACTTCATGTCATTTTGTAGAGATTGAAGAGCTTACTCCATAGCTCTATCATTCTACTCCCATTGTGCAAAGATTCATTGCCAATGTGGTTGTAATCATATGTGAATCTATACATTTATTATCATCTACCTCTCTGTTTTGTTCTCTGCTATACTCACTCAGAGCAGTAACTTCAGAAGGTCATATCTCGAGTTGTACTGAACCTTTTTCAGTGTTTTAAAGTGCGTTGGATAGCTCTCACTGTCTAGTTTCTACCTATAAATTTTCAAGGTCATTGGATTTATACTTTTGGAGATATCTGCATTTTACTGCTTACTGGTCTATCTCTGCAGAGCCCCGAGAATTGTGGGAATGTTCCAGAACTTGATGAAACTTGTTCTCAGTGCTCAGTCCATCATTTGAAGTGTTTTAACTTGGAATAGGAAGCTTGCTAAGTCTATTTGCTATGCCCAAAAGGAATTTTTCTAATTCCTTCCAGGTTGAGAGCACTATTCATTTTTTCCAGCAGGTGTATGTCCAAAAATAGCAAGTTTTGGGAGCTAGTCATTTCGCAACTAGCCTGTCTTGACTTAAACTTTTGGGATACATGTTCCAAAGTACTTGGCTGATATTTTGGTGGATTTAGGAAGCTCAAAGGGTCTACTAATCAACTCTGAAGTCTCAATTGGCTGGTGTGAAGCTGGTTGTAGCGGCACCTACTCATCTTTGGATTGCATCCACCATCTCTCTTCACAAAATGGTGGGTCCATAATGATTGACTCTAGATCGGAGTCACTTGCATCCTCAAATGCATCAGGGCTAGGTTCGCATTCTTCTAGAACTGCCTCTCCCATGATTGGCTCTATGGAGAAGACTGAAATATCATAGCCATCCTCATCACAGTGAGGTGTCCATTGTTCTTCGTTGATGGCTACGTCCATTGTTGCTAAGATTTCTGCCCAACCGTGAGGTTGAAATTCTTCGTCTGGAAAAACTACAGGTGCATAGGCTGGGTCTTGGATTGATCTATGGGTTTCTTTCGCACCTACCTCTCTGGCTTTCTCTCTCTTCTCTTCTTCTACTGCTACCTTGCACATCCATAAGTGAGTGTCTTCATGCATCCATGAGGATCCAGATTCTATGGAATGCACAGATTCCGTATCATCTTTGGCTCTATGGATGGGATTCCATTGGATAGGAGGGACATCTCTATGAGAATAATCCTTGAGATTGACTTTGGTTGTAACACCTAAGTGCTGCAAGTACAAAGAATTGGTCCCCCAATCCTGTACCACTTGCAACTGTCGCATGAATGGTCTTCCTAAAATCATCTCATAGGCATGATTTTTGCTGAAGTCACATATGGCAAAGGTATGTTCAAACTCGACACCACAAGTGGTGAGAGTTATTCCTTCTAGCAATCCTAAGGGTCTCTCTATGTGACCATCGGCCATTTGCAATTTCATCCTCGTTGGCCTGAGTGCTGGCTTGCCCCAACGCTTCCATAAGGAGGTGGTGGCAATTGCAACTCCTGCACCTGAGTCCAAAATCGCCTTGGTGGTGTATTCCTGGTAGGTGATGGGAAGATAGGTGTTCCCTTCTTCACCTTCACACATATCTCCTATCTTATCCAAGGGAATTTCTGGCACTGTCCTATGGGATCCTACCCGGGAACGAGGTTTTGCTATCTCTGGTACTTGTTTGGCTACATGTTTCCATAATTCAGGTCTAACCTTGAGTAGCTCTTCTAACTTGAGATTACATTGCACGTTAGTGTTCTTCACTACCTCTGTGTTCCTAGGTATGACTGAGTCGTCGTTCCTTACCATGACTGTGGGTGCTCTCATACATGTGGACTTTGCTTCCCATGGGCCTGTGAAGTGGGGTAGCTCTTGTATGGAATTCGACTCAAAGTCTAATCTCTCGTGAGACTGAACACTCTCATGCTCCCCGTAAATAGATGGGATGTCTTGTGGGAATTGGTCGTGTGCATCGTCCACAAGTTCAAAAGGAGGGGCGACCTCGCTTTCGTTATCCCATTTGTCTTCTTGAATCTCTCGTAGGAAGTCTGGTGCAAACCGATTCATAGAAGAAGAAGTGTCTGGCTCCGTAGAATTGGGCGCATAAGCAGCCTGTGAAGGAGGGCTGATTCTATTGTTGACTCTCTCCTCGTTCTCGCAAATGGCTGGAGCACAAGCTTCTTGGGGAGGATTACTTATTCTATTACTTTTCCGAACAGGCTCACACATTCCCTGAGAAGGAATGTAGGCAACCTGTGGAGGTACTTGAGCTTTCGAGGGAGGCTCATCGGCCTTTTGGGGGGGAAGATAAGCTTCTTGAGGGGGCCCACGGGCTTCCTGAAGAGGCTGGCTTACCCGTTCTCTTGCCCTTTCCTTTCTTTGAGGGGTAGGTTCCTTTTCTGGCTGTGCTATTGGCCTCTCTATTCTTTCTAAGGAGGGGAAGTTGTCCGGTTTAGGGGCATTGGCCACATACACGTCTGATTGGGAATGATTCCTGTTTTTGCTTGCTTTTTCTTGGTCTTGATTTTTTTCTTCCTTGTCAGATCTTGCAATTATCCTCTCTAACTTCTCTAGGAATCCATCCAAGTGTAATTGCGTTTTGGCTGAGCCTGAGTAATTGAAAAGGCGACTGGCTTCAAACATAGTCTGAGCCAATGCGACCATTTTCGTGCATAGTTTGGTTCTTTCTATCTCTAGGTCAGCTCTAGGATAGCACTTGTCATGATCCGTGACGTTTGGCCCTTCTTGGATTCTGGCCTGATATGCCTTAAGCATCATGTCTATGTCTTCGGGAGTGGGATCAGCTAATACTGATCCTGTTTGGGGTGGTGGGTGGGTTGCGTGGGCTGTCTTAGAGGGTGAAGGGATGGAGGGTGATGGGAATGGTAGCGGTGGGAATGTGTGAGAGTGCGGTTGAGATGTGATCTCTATGATTTTAGCCTTGGTTTCTCGTAGACTTTCCTCAAGTTCACTCATCTTCTTTGCCCATTGCCTTTTCATACGTTCGCGGCTATCTTTCCAAGCTCTTGTTCTCTTTTTATTTTGGCTCTCAGTATCGCTAGCATCTAGGCTCTTTTCCTGGCCTACCCCTTGGTTTTGCTGCAATGCCTGAGCCCTAGTGACTACCTGTACTGGTGCAGTGGAAGTGACGCTTCCTGAGGAGTCTACCACTAACCCAACAACGTTGATAGGGGTGATTTTTGGCATGCTATTGGGGTTCTTTGGGCAATCTCGTAAGAGATGCTCTTTTCCGCAATCTTGGCAGAAGCCTTGGATCGTCACCGACTGGGTTTGCGTAGGTGGAGGCAAGGGACAATCACGAATGAGGTGATCTCCTTGGCATCTGTAGCACGGTCCTCTAGGAAATGGTGGTCGTACTTGCCTAGGTTGAGGTCTAGGGTTGGGGTTTGCATACATGACGTTCGTGTAATCTGATTCCCAACTCGGTTCGTTTGTCTCTTCGCTATAATAGGACTCACCATGCTCAGGAGACTGCATGTAGTAGGCCTGGGGGCTATCAACATGTGTAGAATCAAAGCTATGGTCACTCGGGTCACTTTCAGAAAGCAAGGATGTTACAGGGACTATAGCTCTATTCAGGTTCTCTTCTGCAGTAGTATACTTTACCGGAATCACATTAGCTGGGGCTGGGGGTTGTTGTACTAGCACAGGCTGAGGCCTTTGTTGGTTTTGATATTGAGGTTGGAAATTTTGTTGTGGCCTGCCGTATGGTTGTGGAGGGTACTAGTTCTGGTATCTGCCTTGTTGGTAGGGCTGAGGGTAGGGTTGCCTAACCGTCTGCTTGTTGTATGGGCAATCTTGTGCGGTGTGGTTGGTGTATCTCCGTTCTATGGTGCAGTACTGGCTACTAGGGTTTACTTGGGGTTGAGCCATAATGGGACAGACGTTCGCCATATGGTCACCACCGCATGTATAGCACCTTTTCACAGGAGCAAACCTTGGAATTTGTTTGCTAGTCACACCTAATTTCTGAGCTACTTTTTCGGCCAGTTCCTCAATTGATGTGGCTTGTGTGGAAGATTGACTAGATGCACTATCTGAATCTTTGTAAATTTTGGACAGCTCTAGCTCTTCTCCTAGGTTGTCTTCAATGTCAATGCACATACGTACACACTCTTCTATAGTCCTAGGGTCTTTCAGATACACGTAGGATCTCAATTTTGGACTCAGCAATCCGTCAAGGAATAGGGCTACTTGTTTGGCAGATGTGGGTAGCTCCGAAATAGGGCACCTTTCAAGATATTGTCTAAATCTTCTTCCTGCAAGTCTCACAGTCTCTTGAGGGGTTTGCTTGAAGCTGTGGATCAGTGAGGAGGTGTTGTGTCTTATGCCACTCTTGGAGAACTCAATAATAAATGCTTCTAGGAGTTGGTCTATGCTCCTGAACTGACGCTCATCTAATGGCTGAAACCATGTAAGTGCTGTGTTCCTAAGGGTTAGACCGAAGGCATTGTACTGCGTGAACAGATCTTCCACTTGTTCAGCTCTCAAGACTTGTTTGAACTCCGCCACATGATCATAGGGATCTCCTGTGCCATCAAAGTAATTCTTCATGGACTTAACTAGTTAGGTGGGTCTCAAAGTTCTTGTGTGCTCTCTAGGCCTCGGCAGAGGGAATCCATCTACATTTCTTTGGTTCCTGTGGGCTCTATGCATCTCAGGTTCTACCCTATTCGTCTCTGTTCTCGTTCTTTCTCTGCCCACTGGGTTGGCAAAACTTACTTCTGGTCTATCTCTACTTTTGTCTCTTTGCGTACCATGAGCTTGGGAAGTTCCAGCCCCAGGGTGACCATAGGATACATTTGATCTTGGTTGAGGGAAAATAAATTCACCCTTCCAAGTGTAAGCATGCCTATCATTTTCTGTCACCACAAAGATCCTCTCCGAAGTGTGGTCTAGGTAGGTCACTCTACCTGGGCTATCTGGATCCTTAAACTCATAGATCATGATTGTTCCTATATCAATTGGGTGATCCGGTTTATACCTCCAAAAGGCTTCGTCCGTTTCTCGATTGAGAAGCAAATCTATGCACGTGTTATCTTGGGGGACCCACTCAGGCGTGATAATCCTAGTGAGAATTGATTTACCTCGAGGGGTTCTAGGTTCCGCTCCCATGTTTCCTTGTTCCAAGTCACCTAAGTCCGCTTCTGAAATTACATTTCCAAATTCATCTGTCCTATCTGGATGACTGGTGACTACGTATATGGTTCCTTCCTTGTCCAGGTATGCACCGTTTTCAAACTTGACAGCTGGGTGCTCTAGTCCTATGGACTGGTCAGGGTTTTTAATCTGGACCACAGATCTTCCTAGGCCGTCCTCATAGATGCTCGCACCTAATCTGTTGGTCCTAAGGTATTCCAACTGTGTTTTGTAAGGGCCTTCTACCCTGTACAAGTAGGGCACACCTGAACTTCCCGTAGGTCTGTCCATACCTTGAGACATCCCTGATTCACTGGTATCAGAGCTAGGGTAATGAGAGTGGCGACTCAACTGCTGGGCCCAAGACCTTGCAGTGGGATTGACACTAGCCTCAGAAGACCTAAGGCTTTGCCTCTCTCTTACTAGGTGTCGTCCTGATCTAAGGTTCATATGCCTAACTGATTAACCCAATTTTTTTTGCCCAGAGTACAACCTCGTTGCTGGTTTCTTTGTATCAGTCGCTTGGTTCTTTTTAGGTTGATTATCGTGTTTATGGTCTTGTCTGAAATCACGTCGTCAGGAATATTTGAATGTTGTTTCGCACTTACAGTTGATCGTTCCACGTTAGATTCTTTCCTTTATGTTGTCGACAGTACAGAGATTAAGTTTTTAGCTTGAACTTGAGTTTTTAGGTAGGCTTCAACTTGATAGTGGCCTATCGTCGCCCTGACTTACTCCTACTTCTAATTGTTCTTAGCCTAAGCTAGGAATTGACGAAGAGGAGTTGAGAATATTCCGACCTTTCTTGCCGAACCTTGCTCTTTAGTGCTCGAGAAGTTGATTCTCAAGCGTGCGCCACACCGTTGCTTGGAAACTCTCAGTTGCTTCTCAATAGGCCTGCATAAATCCCAAGATTAGCTCCAAGTAGACCTTTCAATTGACAGACAATTAATTTCAGACACTTTTTTAATGACCCTTGATCCCCCTTTTGTATTGCTAGAAATTTCCTCTAGAGCTCCCTTGGTGTTCCTACCCCTCAGTGTGCCAACTTCCAAATACCCTATGTGAAAATCAACGCGTTATTCTTAGAAAAAACAGTTGAGGGCGCGTAGTATATGTCACGAGCTTTCCGACAAGCCCTAGAGCTCAGAAAATGGATTTCGTATGAAAAACTTATGACCGTTCAGGGTTTAGGGGGTTAAATAGACAAACAGATACCATCAGGGATTTTAATGCATTTTCTAAGGCCTTTGTAAGTATATGAATACTTGAGAGTGCAAATATGCCCAAAATTTAGCCTAAATTTCCAAAAATTTACACCTTAATTTTTTGCCGAAAATGTCTGTCTATCGCGATAGACGGTGTCTGTCGCGATAGACACAATCTATCGTGGGGGCTGTCTGTCGCGATAGACGGTGTCTGTCGCGATAGATGGTACCTGTCGCGGAATTCTGTCTGTCGCGATAGACGGTGTCTGTCGCGATAGACGGTATCTGTCGCGGATTTCTGTCTGTCGCGATAGACGGTGTATGTCGCGATAGACGCTATCTGTCGTGAAATTCTGTCTGTCGCGATAGACGGTGTCTGTCGCGATAGACGGTGTCTATCGTGGGTCTCTGTCTGTCGCGATAGACGGTGTCTATCGTGGATTTCTGTCTGTCGCGATAGACGGTGTCTGTCGCGATAGACGCTATCTGTCGTGGGTCTCTGTCTGTCGCGATAGACGGTGTCTATCGCGATAGACAGTGTCTGTCGCGATAGACGGTGTCTGTCGCGATAGACTGAAAAAATGCAAATTTTTGAAAAACTTCTAGTGATCTAGAGTGCCCTCAAGGTGTAGGTTACAGTGATAAACATGCATTCACAAAATGTTAAGATTTTCTGTCTGTCGCGATAGACAGAGGCTGTCGTCCCGGGACCTGTGCAGAGCCTGTCGTACCTGCGCACACTGCTGGGGATGATGGTACAGCAAAAAACCTGCAAAATAGCTAAGAAAACATGCAAAAACAGCACATGCAAGTTCGCTCTCTCGCTCTCTCTCACAAGTGAAATGAGGGAAATGATGTGGAGGTGGGGATATAGTCAAAAAACTGAAATTTTCGCGATGATGGAGATGGACGTGGGAGATGGTGATGATGATGATGGTGAAGAAAGTAAAAGAAAATCGATGAGAGTGAAGAAAATACCTACCACTCCAACGCGTCAACTCTACGTCTTACCATCACACGCTCGTCCTCAAAGCTCGATCCCCGGCAACGGCGCCAAAATTTGGTGTAGCTCAATGATGAGTAGCACCTCCTTTAATGTCAATCCGGGAAGACGTGAGGATGGTATGAAGACCTCGAGCAAGTGGCGGCACAAGAGCGTGAGTGAGAAGCACACAAGCATGCACACACATACACACACACGCGCACACAAGGTAAGACAAAGAGAGAGAATCAATGGAGTTCTTTAGATTACTTTCAAAAGCTCTTACAAGTTCGTTTCAATTACAATCTACCCTCAAAAATGAGCTCTCTAGCTCTTTTTATAGTTTTTGACTAGCTTTTGGCCCTGTCCAGACCTAGTGTCCGGCCTAGTTAAAAATTAGGTTCCAGGGCTTATTTGAGGGCTCAAACGAAGTCTAAAAATTATGAAATTTGGTATGATGGTACTTCTAATACTCCTCAAGCTCGAGGACTCCTCGGCTTGCACAAAATGGAGTCTAATCTACCAAAAATGGGATTTACAATGTTTGTGTAGTGATTAAAATCACTTGGGTTGTACATAATCTATGGGAAAAAATGATCTGGCCTTGTTGCCGTATTGTGCATGACTCCTTTATTGCTTTGTATGCCAACACTAGAGCAATTAAAATTTTACACACATGTTAAGATAAATTTTTATTTCAAGACTATAAGGATTACTAAAATAAAATTATTATCACGATCTTGCTCACACGCACACAGAGGTTACAAATACAGAAAACACACAAAAAATAGAGACGCCAAGAGACAAGACCGAACACAGTATTAGGTGTGATCTCCCCCCATGCACTCTGTTTCAACAGTCCACAGAGTGCATGTATTTATAGGAATTTTTTATTACGCCAAAAAGAGTGGTTACATGAGAGCGGCTTTGAAAAGCATGCGTGAAAGTAAAAGTTGGTGACTTTTGTAGAAAGCCTTTGCTTTTAATATCATAAATTGCGGTCTACAATGACCCTTGTTTTAACCACTACTTTTCTAACTATTTCTAACAATAGAACCTTCTACGCGGGTTTATTTACAAACTAAATTATAAATCAGATTTATTGATGTCTGCCCTAAAGTCGGATTATTGATGTCCGCCCTTTCACGCCTTTCACACCCTCATGAACCTTCAGCTGCTATATCAAAAACACCAAAACACATTAATACATTAATAAATTAACACTCCAACAATACATTTTTCAACATATTCCATAAGTTATAACATGCCCCTCAGTTGAAAAAACATTTGACCTCAGTTGATAAAGTAAAATAAACATGGATGGCTAGTCACATGTTCCATCACTGAATGAAAATAAGCATGTTCCATGTTAAAACAAACATGAATGGAAATGTTCATGGAGGAATTACATCAATGTGTTTGTGTATGATATACAGAAATTAAGTGGTCATAATGAGGTGTTAATTGTGTTTTATGTATCCATTGACATTCTTCAATAGAGTGCTTTTTTTACTTAGCTAAATATCGATCATATTGAGTACCTGTGCATGTAGTAGTGACATCATGATCAATTATTTTCTTAGGAACCAAGATTTCATATTGTTCTTCAATTAAAGGAGGGTCATCAAGAAGTGGCATGAGTGGTAAAGTTCCTTTAAATGGTTTAAGTAAACTAATATGAAAAGAGTTATATATATTCCAATGAGATGGTATATCTAATCTAAATGAATTATCATTAATTTTTTGTATAATGTGAAACGGTCCATAATAGCGCCGTGCAAGTTTAATTTTAAAATGTTGCAAAATATTTTTGAGACGTCTTTTAATGATATGCAACCACACAAAATTATTTTCTTTGAATTCCTTAGTTAATCATTTTGTATTGATATTACGTGTGTATTGCTCTTGACTTTTCCTAATGTGCTCGTGAACATCGTGAAATATAGAAATGTGATCTTGAGCAATAGAATCAACCATCGGAATGTCGGTTTGGGTGAGTGACATGGGAGTGGGAAGCTTTTTACCATAAACAATTTCAAAAGGTGCACGGCCAGTAGTGGTGTGTGTGGTGTTATTGTAAGCAAATTGAAGCAATGGCAACTTTTCATCCCAGTTAGTGTGACTATCTAATGAATAACAACACAATAAATCAAGAATAGTACTATTTGTAGCCTCACTTTGTCCATTTCTTTTGGGATGAAATGCAGAGCTAAAATCTATTTTAGAACCAAAATGTTGAAATAAGGCAACCCAAAAATTATTACAAAATCTAACATCACAATCAGATAACATTACTTTAAGAAATCCATCATGTGGGAAAATGCATTTAATGAATAGTTTTGCAGCCTGAGGTGCAGACAAAGTTTTCCTACATGGAATGAAACATGCATATTTACTAAACCTATCAACTATTGTCCAAATCATATCATTATGTGATGAAGTGATGGGAAGACCTGTGATAAAATCCATAGAAATTTGTTCCCATGGTTCGTTCAGAATGGGAAGTGGCATTAATAATCCAAATGGTTTACCATGATGACGTTTTACATGCTGACATACAATGCATTGAGGAATATAATGTGCAATATCTTTTTCCATGTATGGCCAAAATAAGACATCTTTGCAGGCAGAAATGGTGCTTTGTATGCCCCTATGACCCATGTAAGATGGTTCCTGCATTTCTTTGATGACAAAATCTTTAAAAGCTCAAGTTATGCATAAGCTATGTTGAAAATAAAGAAAACCATTATGAAATGTATAATGTTCATCAGATAATGATGCACCATTGTTGAAGTCATGCCATGCAGGTGAGAAATACAAATCAGATGCATAAGTGGAAACCATTTCTTGAAAAGAATGTATTGGATGCCAGAAATATTATGCAAAACAATAGAATGAAGAAAATTGGCTAAGGGCATCAACTACAACATTAGTTTTACCAGGCTGATATTGGATCATGGGTTGGAAATTTTGAATGAATGATGCCCATTTAAGATGGCGATCAGAGATTAAGGGTTGATTTAATAAATGCTGAATAGCCTGTTGATCGGTTTTAATTAAGACCTCAGAGCCCATAAGATAGTGTTTCCAAATTCGCAAAGCATGCACAACCACTAACAATTCTTTATCATATGTACTATAGTTCTTTTCTGAGGGATTAAGCTTTCTACTTTTAAATGCAATGGGATGATCATTTTGCATTAAAACAACACCTATCCCTGAGCCACTAGCATCAGTAACAGCATGAAAGGGTTGTGAAAAATCAGGTAATTGTAAAACAAGTGCATGTGAAAGTGCATGTTTGAGTTTTTCAAAGGATTGTTGTTGGGTAAGTCCCCATGCAAATTTAATTTTCTTTTTCAATAACAAGGTAAGGGGCAATGCTAAATAAGAAAAATTTTGAACAAACTTCCTATAGAAACTAGCCAACCCAAGAAAAGAACGAACATCATTGACCGATTGTGGTGTAGGCCATTCGACTATAACTTTAACCTTTTTTGTATCCACATGCACACCTTCACTTGAAATAATATGTCCTAGATATTCTAGCTTACGTTGAAAGAAGTAACTCGTTTCAGGATTAGCGTAAAGTGTGTTCTCTCATAGTAAATGAAAAACTGTTTTAAGATGCATCTCATGATCACTATCATTCTTACTGTAAACAAGTATACCATCGAAAAATACAAGAACAAAAGCTTGGTAATCAAAAAAATGTGGAAGAACTAGGCCTTATAAGTCCTTTCTGTAGTAGGTCTTTTACTTGATTTTCTATTTCCTTTTGGTGTAGTGGGCCATGTCTATAAGGTGCTTTATGAGGAGGAGAACTACCAAGGACTAAGTCTATGCTATGGTCAAAGGATCCTCAAGATGGTGGTAGCTCAGAGGGATACTCAGACATAAAACAATCCTTATAAGTAGTCATGAAAGGTTTATGTGCATCAAGAAGTGTATGAGTATAATTATTGATGACATTGACAAAAACAATGCGTGAATTGAATCCTTTCCTAAATGCATGTTTTACTTGAGTATGACTAATCAATGGAAATGGTTGGAAATCATGCCGTGCAGACAAAGTAATGATTTGACCTTTAAATACAAAGTTAAAGGTATGTGTATGGTAGTCAATGTGTGGGTTATAATGATGAAGAAAATGCATACCTAGTATAACATCGTAAGATTGCAAAGGTGCAATTAAAAATGTTTGTGAATCAACATATGGACCTATGCTAATTGTAACATCTTGCACTTCTCGTGTTACATTATAACGATTACCTTGAAATGTAGCTTTTACTTTATACAAGGAAGGAAACGTTTGTAATTTAAGTTCTTGTACTAATAAATGTGAAATGAAATAATGTGAACTACCATCATCATGTATAATTTTAATGAGTTTGTTATTTATAGTACCCTGCATGCAAAGTAGAGAATGAAGAGAGATATCATTACCCAAGGTACTTAAGTCCTTCTCCAATGATTCCTTTGTCCAAAGAGGAGGAATTTCTTCATTATGAGCCTCCATGTTATGTAATTGAGTTGCAGCTGGTTTCATGTTAAGAGGTTGCAATCGGCACTTCATTTTTGTATATCTAGGTTTACCACAATTCCAGCAAGTGATTCATGGTGGCTTCTATTGGGCATCCATCGCTGAAGTTTGTAGGGTAGGTGGTTTGGTAGGTTGGAGAGATGAAGCAACAGGTGCAGCTGAGTAATTGGATTGCAGTGGATGAGGAAAACTAGGGTAAGATGGGGCATTAAAATTAGGTTTCATTGGAAGATTTGGTTTAACAAAAAGTGGTCGTTGACGTGGTTGTTGTAGTCAAAATGACTTGGTTATGGATTGGAATTCCTTCTCTACATCATAGGCAAAAGATATAGCCTCATTGAGGGTTTTAGGTCGTAGGGTGTGAAGCTTAGCTTGGATTCCCACCTCCAAACCATCTTTGTATTTCCGTTGCAAGCTATCCTCTGGTACATCTTCAAGCATTCGAACCAATAGTAAATGTTGCGAGAATCGCTCCGTGTAGGTAGTAACCGTATCACCCTGCTTCCACGTAAGGGTCGTCCATGCATGTCAAACATGTAAATGGTATTGAGGAGGAAGAAAATAATCCTTCACTTTATCTTGGAAATCCTTCCACGTTGTTGGACGCTTGGTACTGTGCCACATGACATTCCACCAGAGTTGAGCTTTTCCTACTAAATAATGAGTGGCAATTTTGACTTTTTCACTTTCAGCATATGCTTCATCAGCATAAAAATCATCAAACTGTGACATCCATGAAAGGATTAAAGGGCCATCCTTACGGCCATCAAACCATAAAAACTGGTAATTCTTAACGACAATCTTGGAATGCGTGCCATCTGATTATGCAAAAACAATAGCTTTGACCACCCTCGTAAGGTTGTCTTCATCAATTGGCATCTTTTTGAGTATTTCATCACGTTGTGGAGGTGATTGCAATCCGGATGGATCGGGTCCGGTCGTGGCACACACAGGGTGTATGAAGCTAATGAATGTTGGAAGGTTTAAGGACATGAAAGTGAAATTAATGTGGATTATGGAGAAGAGAGAGATGTTGAAATGATTATGGGAATGGGAATGTAGGAGTGCAAGTTAGATTGATGAACATGAATGATAAGAATGAAAGAGGACCATACACACGAATCAAATTTGGAAGGAAGAATGGTCCATTGAAGGAGCTTCTTAAACACTTCCTAATTCTAATCCATATGCATAGTCTTCTTTGGATGTTATGTATGCATGACGAGAATAGATGGAATCCTTATACATAAATCAGTTTCTCGAAAGGAAGAATGGTCCAATATTGGAGCTTCTTATACACTTTCAGAAACTAATCAATATGTATGGGTATGTATGGATTATATGCATGCAAGTGAATTATGATGATAGAGTTTAATCACAAGCTCAATGAAACATCCTCACTGGTTCAACGCAATACTGTGGAGCCTTCTCACACATAGAAGAAAATACAAGACATGTAAAAATACTTAAGAGCTTGAGAGACAAGAGACAAGAGACAAGTGACAAGAGACAAGTGACAAGTGACATGAATTAAAAGGATTTGAATTAAGATACATGTATAAGATCGTCGTGATACGTCAAGCTAAGCAGTCTACTGATCAAAGGCGGTTCCGACCCTCAAACCATGACAGTTCAACCGAATGTCACACATAAGAAGGTGAGTTCCACTTCATTGACCCTATGTATGTCTAGGTTCGTAACGTATAACTAAAGAAGTCTAAGACTCATTAGAACCAGCTCTAACTCACTCACACGCTCCACCGAGGGTGAGTCAAGATAGAGATGCTGGTTTCAAGAGCCTATCCTAGATTAGAGTTCTAACTTAAATTTGAAACTAGGTACTATACTCATACTAGCCCACCTTGGATCCTCACTCGCTCAACCGAGGGTGATCGTCTCAAGGAAACCGTAAGCTAGCATGAGCCCTATGGATGCCTAACAATGATGCTCTAGGAGTTTGGAGGAGGGTTTATATAGTTTTTTGAATGAATTTGGGCCCTTGGATCTAGAGAAATCAACTCTCAACTCTAGGATCACTACTTTCGATTACAACCATTTGATTAATCAAATCAATGGCTTGGAATTGTTCTTTCTATCAAATCTAGTGTAAAGGAGTGAAATTTAGGTGCCTTCATTCTCCATCATTGGATCTGGGGATGATCTGGACCGTCGGATCAGTGCTGACATCAATTCAGATAAGATAAGCCACTATTTTTGGAGAAACTTTGCATTATTGATCTTTAACTGTCAAAAAAGTCTTCTTTGATGAAAAAACTCGTGGATCCTCCTTCCTTTATGCTTGCATCTCCACCCTTGAATATGAGCTCATTTTGATCGTACAACATGGTTCAATCATATTTTGACATGTGGCAGCCCTTCAAGCCTTCAATTTTCTTATTCTAGAAAACTGCGGTGACCTTGAAAACTGGATTTTGTGCTCTTTGACCCTTCAAATATCCTTTGATGAAGATAAAAGTTTGTAGGACTATGTTTTGAAAGGCCTCCTTTAGGAATATGCAAAAAAAACTCCCATCTGAATCTTCCTTGTACAAGTTTGACTACATTTGGAAGCTTGCAAGGTGGCATTAAGGTGTCTAGGAAGCTCTAATCGCCTTGAAACTTTGTACCAATATGTAGCCACATACGGTCTTTATACATGCCAAACCATATGGCTAACAAAAATTCCTATACAAAATTTTGTAGGGTCTAAGTGGAAAAATTACATTTTTTACAAAATGCACATGGCATATCAATGTGCTAGAAAATCCATTTTCATGTGAAATTCGGCCTATAGGCTGCCTTTGATAGGCTTTACAAGTATATGAATTTTCATGTGATTTGGAGACATTGAAATTTTTGCCCTAATTTCCAAAGTTTGACCAGCTTTGGCTGCTACCCTAGATTTGCTCGATTTCTTCCAAAGTTTGCATGTGAACTCCCTTTGACATCCTTGATGCATCTTGCACTTCTCAAGGAATTCTGGTACCTTCACCGAATGTGTTTTCTATAGGCCTTCATGAGTGAGAGGGGAGAGAAAATCTCGACGACAGCGTTGTCCGATTTCATTTTGAGTGCCTTGTAGTTCGTGCCGCAGGAGCTCAAGTTGTTTCTTGAGTGTTACCTCCGATAGAGGTGATTCACCAAAATCCTCCATGTTGTTCATAGGGTCCATGAGGATGTAGAGAACAAAACCCTACTGCTAGATATGTAAAGCAGTTTTTGAGATTGTTTGAGTTAAAATGTAAAAGGAACGGTTGTTCTTGGAAATTGAAAAAGTAAGAAAGAGATGAAAGTTGTGTTAAATATAAGAAAAGAGAAGTAGAGTGACAACACAAAGAGATAGTGTAGTGGTAAAACACTTCCCTTGTGTGGGTGAGGTTGTGAGTTCAAATCCTCGACCTTGGTGAATGTAAAACTCCTTATTGCCACTCATAAATTAAAATTGGTTCGCGCGTAGCCAACGGCTGCCAAGGGAGCCTTGGGTGCCAAAGATGCCAAAGTAATGCCTTAATTATGCCTAAGTTTTATGCCTTAGTCGATGCCAGAAATCTAGGTTCTGGTTTTGGAACTAGAACAGAAATAGAAACCAGAAACTGGAACTGGAACTGGAACCAAAACCAAAAGTGGAAATAGAAACGAAAATGGAAATGAAAATGGAAAGGGGTTACCGAAAACGAAAACGGAACCAGAAAGGGAATCCAAATTGTAACCAGGATCGGATCACGAACAAAGAATAGCAAAACAGGGATCAATTCATCAAAACGAACAAAAACAAATCCCTCTGTAGTGACAGGTGCATGGCTCTGATACCACTATTATCAGGATCTTGCTCACATGCACAGAGAGGTTACGAATGTAGAAAACACATAGAAAAATAGAGACACCAAGAGACGAGACCGAACGCAGTATTGGGTGCAATCTCTCCCCATGCACTCTGTTTCGACAATCCACAGAGTGCATGTATTTATAGGAATTTTTTATTACGTCGAAAAGAGTGGTTACATGAGAGTGGCTTCGAAAAGCATGCGTGAAAGTAAAAGTTGGTGACTTTTGTAGAAATCCTTTGCTTTTAATATCATAAATTGCAGTCTACAATGACCCTTATTCTAACCACTACTTTTCTAACTATTTCTAACAATAGAACCTTTTATGCGGGTTTATTTACAAACTAAATTATAAATCGGATTTATTGATGTCTGCCCTAAAGTCGGATTATTGATGTCCACCCTTTCACGTCTTTCATGCCCTCACGAACCTTCAATTGCTATATCAAAAACACCAAAACACATTAATACATTAATAAATTAACACTCCAACAATGCATTGTTCAACATATTCCATAAGTTCTAACAAAAATGATGTAAAATTTCCTCAAGAAGTTTGTACATAAACAAGCTTAAGCATATTAACAAGTTACAACTTTGGCATGAAGAGCACATGGTAGTGAAGGATTGTTGGCTTCAAAGAGAGTCTCGTTTTAGTATACACGAGACTGATATCACAATACATATTAAAGCTTATTCAAATTTATCACTTGAATTGAATGGCAAAGTGCACACTGCTTAACCATCTAGAAGAAAAAATATAAGGGATCCATGGGATGGGTTTCATGAGGCAACATCAACACGTGCTTAAAGTTTCAACGGGTTATCTAGGCATAGCACTAGATCTATGACCTAGATTAAAGCTCCCACATAACTTGGAGTAATCAAAGATGTAATTATATCACAAAATCATGAATTCAAGGATATAAAGGGACTTAAGGAGTATAAGGCGAATACATAGTACCACATGGACTATTGTATTCGCCTCATCAATGGTATTCATAGTCCATGTGGTACTATGGAGAAGCGCATTGCTCATAGGGAAGTAATACGATGAAGACCATAATTCAAAGAAGACAATTATAAAGATACAATTGTGTGCAACAAAAGAGAGAGGGGAAGAAGTTCCTTTCGTATTTATTAGCAATGATCTAGTGCCATCATGTGGCCATCATGCAACACTCATCCCCATTACTAATAAATATCTTAGGATATCCCCCAAGTTTGGGACCTTCGCTATGGTTGGCCCTTGTCCCACACACACACATGAAATGGTCCCTGTGGACCAATATCTGACACTTTTTGCCAATACAATCTTTGTTCATGTTAATAGTCGTTTGATTCTGTGTGACTTTCAATTGAGTTTATGGTTTTGATAGTCGACATACTTTAGTTTTGTTGAGAATTGTCACATAACTTGCTCAAAAGCTAGTTTTAGCAAGAATTATGTTAGTAGGATTAACTAGCAAGTAACATGCACAATCTGATTCGATCAATTTCGATAGTGATTCTCTTCACTTTTTTACTATTATTAGTCATTTTCTTGCTTTGGTGATTCTAGTTAATGCACGTAGAATATTATGAGTCATCTTTGTTGTATTCACTGATTACATCAATGAACAACTTGATGAAGACTAGGTGTTATTGAATGAGTTGCTTGTCCAATTATTATAGTAATGAATTTATGTCAGCTTATAGCACTAGAATTAAGTTTATTTTTATTTACACTTAAATTTTTGCACAGGAATAACGAGTTCAACGTTTTGCATGATAGACCATTTTTTGATATGGTTTGGTTTGCATACAGTAATAGTTGTTTCTCAACTAGAGGAATAGCGAGTCTAGACTTAGTAGTTTCTAAATCAATTTCGTACTTTGGTGGAGCTATTCGATTATTTTGTAATTATTATAATTAAAATGGAGTCCATCAATAGATCATAGATAGTGTGTTAAAACTAAATAAAAGATTGTATACTGAAGTGTAAGTGAGCGATGTGACCATTCAAATAAATATAAAAGATGGATACAAAAATAAAACTGAAAATAAGTTGGATCAAGATTGTAGGGTTGTGCATGTTGTGATAAATAAGAAGAAAATAAACCTACTTCCACAGCTTAAGATTTTTTTTTTATTATGAGAAGTAGATGGTGGAAGTATTCATAGGGGGACTATTTAGTGCAATGCATGGGTATTAGACAGTTATGTTTGACACACGGCCTTATAGGGTGGCCCTATGAATACAACTTTAGATACACATATTGAAAATCATGCCAAAGATGCGGTCTTGAGCAATATGCCCAAGGGTTATCCAACGAATAGGATGCCTAACCTATGGGGATGTGATTTTTTGTTTTAATTTTCTTTTTCTCTTTTTTTTCTTTTATTTATTTGTTTCCCTTTTTTTGAATTGGCGCTCATAAGGAATAAGATATGTATTTTAGGAAACTTTACACCTGATGATGCATGGCTCCCCTCTCTTTGAATTTTTTCCTACGTTGGAAGGTGGGAACCATAATAGTTGATTGCTTGTTTTAGTAGTCCGTGGCCATCTTGATGGAATGTATAAGTAGATCCACTACATTGCTCCAAATGGGTTCTTGAAACCATCATAAGGTTTTGTGAGGAAAACAGATCCAGCTTAAGCACCATGGCCTCTTTTTGTGGAACCTATTCTCCACATCCCTAAGATCTACAATAATTCTTCTTAACTATGTCTTCCAAATTGTTGTAATCGAATGTATGTCTTCTAGAACACAGTAGATTGTTGGCACAAAGCTTCTACAATTAGCTTCTTGAAGACATTGGACTACTTATAATTGGGTTGAGTTGCTAGCAACTGTCAGAGATCTTCCAGTGACATGACCGTGGCCATACACTAGTTCCTTAGTGGATCTGACTAGCTATAGCCAAGCAAGTTGGCATGATTATCTACTCTAGATTATTTATATTTAGCATCTATGTTGAAGACAACTACTTCATGGTTTCCTACAAGGAATATGGGAGTACTAAAGCAGAATATACATTTTTTTTCCTCACATACAAGGGTTCACTCTTGTGCATAGGTTTGTAGCAATTGTATCTCATGCAAGGCTATGTAATTCGGCCCTAATTTTGATGCATACTTTAAGTGGAATTGGCTTGAATGGTTCAAGAGACAAGGTTGTGCAATTAGGCATATGGCTATCACACAAAGAGGTTTCTTGATTGACCAGCTCAGTATGCCTTGTTTCTTGTAACATAAACTTGAAGCATTGGGTGGCGAGTGTTAATTTTGAATATATAAAAGAAATAACATCTATTCACATATATATAAGATATTTGCTCTTTATAATCATATGCATAAATTTCAAGATCATGAGGTGCACGATTATCATGATAATCTAAAAATCAATGTTATGATGCATTGTGCATGCTCCTTGTTGGAGAGTGAATCTACCATTGAAGGGATAACTAAGAGGCTAGGATAAGGAATGGAATATCTCCTCGTGACCCACTAGTATTTCTTGTGGTCTTCCTTGGTGGCATTTCTTACTTTGGGATCCACTTTCATATGAGTCTAGGCTACTTTTTCCTTGGTTGCTTATTTCTAGCCCTGTGAATATTCCTTTTAGTGCAAAGATCCAGGGATGAACCTACCCATGCAAGGCTTTGGGCAAATAGGCTTCTTGCAAAGATCCACCCCATACTCCCCCTCTCCCTGGCCTTGTCTTCCACGATAGACATTGTTGAGTCATGGGATATAGGTTTAACCTGAAGTAAAGATTCAAGAACCCATACTTGATTATATTGATTACATGAGGCACATACTTAGGTATACAAAATTCAAATCTATCTGACTCTAGGTTGGGGATCTTTGTTTGGGGACTTTCTTCTTTGAAGTGGCTTCTTATGTGAGGCTTTGTTTCTTCTTGAAAATGTGAGGAAGATCCTCATATCATGTTATTAGTTTCTTGGGCATGCAAATGTGTGATTGTGATTTTTTTACAGCTACAATAGACTTGGGTAACCAATATTATTTAGCTACTAGAGATTGGTGTTTTCTTGAGTAGGTATGTTTCTTCTATACTTGTTTTACATTTGTGTTTGGTTTGCACTTGATTAAAAAGTGGTGGTTTGGGTATGGTTACAACAATGGAGAGTGGCTCAAGAACTTTTTGACTCTCTTTAGGGACTATCAATTTTCGTTGGCTATGTTTACACCTACTAAGTTGTC
This sequence comes from Ceratopteris richardii, assembly GCA_020310875.1. Classification (NCBI taxonomy): domain Eukaryota; kingdom Viridiplantae; phylum Streptophyta; class Polypodiopsida; order Polypodiales; family Pteridaceae; genus Ceratopteris; species Ceratopteris richardii. The sequence goes on from CM035415.1 coordinate 59,297,066, forward strand.
AAATAGCCAACCTTTTTCTAGTATGACCTATTTGATTAGATCATCATCCTTGTAGACTAAAATATTTACAAATAATTTTTCTTTGCCTAAATGCATGGGAAGTGTAACTTCTCCAACGCATGGGGTTTGAATACCTCCCAAGCCTATCAAGTATGCTTCAACCGGTTTCAATTCGGCCTTCAAAGTTTATATGATAGATAGTCTAATCACATTACCTAAATCACCCATATCAATACAAAAATTGACCATATGTTTAGCAGAGTGTCCTAATTGAGGAGCTATTTATAGTCTTTGATTGTCTTTATGCTTGAATGCACCTGACACATAACCATGGCAAAGGCTTGTGGTTGCATAAATGACATCATTGATATTTCTCTATGCACATTAGAGTGCATGTTTTGATCTACATGCTTTAAAAGAAATCTTTTCTTATGAGTACACTCTAAGGCCTCTTGTTGGGCTTCAGCTCTAATGTGTTGTTCCGCTTGTTTTCTATTAGTAGCCACTTGCAATCATCTTAAGATGTATGCAATGAGGGGTTTTTGGTAGAGCTTGACTTTGCGTCCACTTATATAATTTGTAAAAATATGCCCTTCAAATGCGGCTAATTGGATGGCACCACTAGGTGAGATAATATGCATCACATAGGGTCCATGACCTATATTCTACAAGTTATTTGTTGCTTCAAAGTACTAGAATCTTTCTTAAGCTTCTTATTTATATATGGGAATCAAATTAAGGTTTTTGTGATTTCTTGTGACATAGATGCCTACTGTAGACTGAAGGTGAGTCCCTTGTAAAGCATCAAGTTTATCCACCAAAGCAAAAAATTCAGGACCATTCCATTCATATTCTCTATCCAGTTTGAGAGTCCATACAAGGAATTCAATATGAAAAGTTCCAAGGTGTTCATATACTAATTTAAAAGGACTCTCTCTTAGGATGGTCTTGTAAGCAACACGATAAGCCCAAATTGCACGGTGAAATTTCTTATCCCATTGAGTGCCCTCAATTAACTAATATTGTCAAATTTGTGCATATCATTTGTTGGAACTCTTTGCTTGGCCATTCACTTGTGGATGATATGGAGCTTATCTTTTATGAACAACCAAAAAATCTTTTAATAAAGCCTCTATTGTTGAATTGCATCTCCCAGAAAAACAACATCACGACTAACTAGAATGCATTTAGTCAGTAGATGATACAAATGATGGTCTTTTTTTTTTATGTACCAAAAGAAAACATTTCATGGCCTTATCATCTAATTTTTTGCTTTTTGTTCAAGTAATAATGCATATGCCAGACAACCAAAAACATGCATATGCATTACAATTGTCTTATGACCATGCCAAGCCTCATATGGATTGATATATTGCAATGCTTTGTTGGGACAACTTTTATGTACATATGCTACACACTTAACAATCTCAAGCCATAAGCTATGTGGTAAAGCCTAACTTTTGACCATATATCTTGCCATTTCCATGAGAGATCTATCTTTCCTCTCAACAAGTCCATTTTGTTGAGGTATATACAACACTATACATTGATGTTTTATCACACTATGTGGTGTCACATGAAAAAAAAAAAAGAACGAGAATCTAGTAGCCATGTGTATGAAAGGGAATCAACCATAAGAGCCTCACTAGGCATAGTACTATCAAATGTCAAAACATCAACATCATCAGAAATAGCATTTATTTCCTCTATGTTCATAGATGAATTAGATGGTGCATGTGAGTATTTAACATGCCGATGAACATTCTTTCCTTTACCTTTAGCATTCTTCAAAGCATAACAATCCTTCTTCATATGCCCCTTCTTATGGAAATGACGTCCCTTTGCCGTGATTTGCTTCTACTCTTGCCATGTTGTCCATGCATGTATCTATTCTTGCTTCTTCCATGTGATTGAAAAATTCATTGGTAAGAATCATAAACACTATATGCATCTCCATTATGTCTGAAAACCACAAACTTCTTGAAAATCTCTTCACTCATAAGTGCACCGCATATGTCATTCTAGATAAGCTTGCCTCTAGGTGCACTAGTACTTGTGAAGAGGTGATGGGGTATAGATAGAGATGAGTGGGTGTTGACAAAAACCTACTCAATACTAGTCAAGATAGCTTTTGGAATACTTCCTTAGCTTCCAAAGTATGCATAAAGAACAAGAATCATAAACACTATATGCATCTCCATTATGTCTAAAAACCACAACAAACTTCTTGCAAATCTCTTCACTCATAAGTGCACCGCATATGTCATTCTAGATAAGCTTGCCTCTAGGTGTACTAGTACTTGTGAAGAGGTGATGGGGTATAGATAGAGATAAGTGGGTGTTGACAAAAACCTAGTCAACACTAGCCAAGAGAGCTTTTGGAATGTCTAATATACTTCCTTAAAAGAATTATTAAGTCCTTTGGAACATCGTTTCCAAATGATTGCATCCAAAGATATGAGTTTGTACTTCACAAGACCTGGAAAAATGTTCTATTTTGGGAAAGGAAGTTTATAGTAGAATGCTCAGAGCTCAAAACCTCATACAAAGTAACCATATAGATTTTTTTGCAGACATTCAATTAGAGTATCAAGCTACCTAAATCAAGTTATTTCATGAATTTAGCTTCATTATACAAGGAGCAATAAGTATAACAATTCTGGCGTGTCACCCTGACTTTTCATGAAGAGTATGAAGTGCACACATAGTCACATTAAAATCTTCACAGATTGAGATATACTAATTCAAAGATAATGAAACTCTAAGGTTCCAAGGCTCCTACCTAAGTGATCCAAGTGAAATTTCAGAAATTGGATACTAACACATAGAGAAATGAACCACGCAAGGTGTGGTTCATGTTCAAGGCTCCTACTTAAGTGATCCAAGTGAATCTCAGAAATTGGATACTAACACATAGAGAAGGTGTCGAAAATAATGATATTCTGCATATTCATGTTCGTGCTACAATTTCTATTGCACCTACTATAGAGCAAATTCGTTGGGATGGCAGAGATGCCCAAGCACATGCATTGATAGCTTTGTCTATCAAACGTGCCATTATTCCTCATGTTTGCTCTTGCAGAACAGCTAAGGATGTTTGGATATACTTACCACATTGTACCAAGCTAGGAATGAGGCTCGTGTTGCTTACCTTCGAAAACAGTTGGAGAGTGAGCACATGAATGAAGGTGATTCTATGGACAGTTTTCTAACAAAGAGCAAAGACTTAAAGGAACAGTTGATTTCTGACAATGAAGTTATACCAGCTAGCTCACTTGTGCAGGCCGTTCTAAATGGTCTTCCTGATTCGTATCAAAGTTTTGCTTCTACTCTTCGGTTGATGATGAAAGGCAATCCAAATGCCTTGTCATTTGAGGAGTTAGTCTCTATTTTGCTGCAAGAAGTCGAGGCAGAACAGGTCCATTATGCATGTTGCAGATCAAGCTTTCCTGGCTAGTCAGAAGGGCAAAGGAAAATCAAGCTCTTCAATTAGTAAGCAGAAATTTGCTAATTCTGCGCATTCAAAGAAGGAAGACAAAGATGAGAAGAAATTGTTTTGCAAGTACTATAAAGGAAATGATCATATCATAAAGAACTGTCCTAAACTAGCTTTAAAAGAGGCAAAGAAAAAGGAGGCTGGAATGGTTGTTGCAGAGGCCTCTACTCCAAAAACAGAGTTTGCAAACCTTGTGCAGGATGAAGAATGGGCATTTACTACTATTTGTAGTTTTGACCCATCTTCTCATGAGCAGTGCATATCTACAGTAGACTCAGATGTTTTGTTGGAGCAAGTCTATGACAAGCCTAAGTATTGGCTTGAGTCCCACAAAGTCATAGAAAAAGCCTTAAAATGAAGACTATGTAAAGTTCACTTGTGAACTACCTCTTGTAATTTTTTGAAGAGTTTACTTAATGTAAAAGTAAGAGAATCTTAAGTGGTTGAGTCCACATGATCAAAAAGGGAAAGAGGAGCCAAGAATTCGTGATTTGTGGTAGGTAGAGAATCAAATCAATCATTGATTGATTGGAGAGTGATTGAGGGAAGTTAGCCTCCCAAACTCAACTATAAATAGATGGCAGTTTTAGTCGTGGTTAGAGAGACCTATGTGAAGACCTCCAAGAGCTGAGCTTTATGCCATATCAAGGTGTGATTCCAAGGCACACATATGTATCAGTAAGTCATTGTATTGTACAAGCAATATACTTTCATTTTCATGATTATTTGAGTTCATCTTTCCATGTTCTTGTGAAGTGTACTACTCACTGCCATTACTCTCAGTTTTCTCAGTCAGATTGCAGAGATGTTTTCTCTGAGCTTGGTGCATCATTTTCAGTGATTTAACTTGGTAAAGTTAGCTCTATAAGTCTACTATATGCTCACAGATTTTCATGTCATTTGGATGTTGCAACCTTCAGTTATGTTCAATTGAAGTCAACAGTGTCTGTGCATTTTCACTTCTCTGTCAGGTACCCGACTTTTTCACTCATCTTTTCAGAGGTGTTTCTCAGTGGTTACTGATCCAAATTCAGTGATTTAAAGCTTGTTGGATTCAGCTTACTGTCTAAAATAACCATACAAATTTTCATTATCATTGGATTCCTATATTTTGAGTTATGTGTATTTTTCTGCTCCCTGGTCTCAAACTGTAGCAGCCCGTGAAAATCGGGATGATGTCATCAGTTGTTAAAACTCATTCTCAGTGTGTGGTTCATTATTTTTTATGAGATTACTCTTGAAAGTTAGCTCTTTAAGTTATCTAGACTTCCCCAAGAGGAATTAAGCTAATTGTTGCTTTGCTCAGAGAATTATGTAAAACACTGGACAGGTGTATGAACCAAGAATAGCAAGTTTTCACCTCTGAGCTAACTCCAACTTATCTATTTTGATCTATCTTTTTGAGAGTGATCTTCCAAGGTACATAGGGTGTCTAATACATCCATTGGCAAGCTAAAAGGGCCCACCATATACTCGTGGAGTTCATTTGGCTGGTGTAGATCAAGGATTTTGCAACACCTCTTCATCTTCAAGCACATACCTATCCATCTCTTCACAGTGGTATCAGAGCAAGGTTGGACAACATGGCAGATGGATTTCCTTCATCAATTGACAAATTGGATAGAGGTAATTACTCAGCTTGGTCATTAAGGATGGAAGCTTATCTCCAAGGTAGAAGTTTATATGGTTATGTGGTTGGAGATGAAGTTATGCCAAGTTTCAGGAACAAAAGTCAACCAACACAAGAAGAGCAAGAAAGATTGAGCACATGGTGCTCCAAGGATGCACTTGCAAGGTCTTATCTCCTCAACTCTATCTCATATTTTTTGTTGCCTCACATTAGAAGTTGTAAGACATCTCAGAAAGTTTGGGATGCACTTGAAGCTTTCTTTTCTTCAAGTACTAAAGCTAGAAAGCATCAACTATGGCTGGATTTCACAACTCTCAAGAAGGCTCCCAAACAAAATGTGACTGATTTTGTCACAAAGCACAAGGACATAGCGGATCAGTTGGGAAGCATTGGAGAGGTAATAGATGAAGAGCAAATTGTAAGGCAGGTGATGAATGGCTTGAAGGCAGATGACAAGTGGGAAGCATTCACCACAGCTATGGATTTGTACATGGACATGCATGTACCTGATTTCAATACACTCATTGGACAACTACTTACTCAAGAGGCAAAGCTTATCAAAAATGGAGAAAGCTCTAAAGGTAATCAATCTTCAGCTTTATACACGGATAAAAGCAAGTCTAAAGATAACAAAGGAAAGGCAAAGAAAGTGGATGATGAAGCAGGTACATATCAAGCTAACTATGCAGGTAGAGGAAGACATGGCATAGGTAGAGGAAGAGGAGGTAGACAAGGCAGGGGGAGATCCCAAGACTCCAACTCATGTTCTATTTGTGGATTAACTAATCATACAACTGAAAATTGCTTTAGGAATTCCAGGAATCAAAGAGGCAGAGGATACAATAGAGGAAGTTATGGCTACTCAAGAGGAAGGTTCAATAACTACCATGGCAACTACAACAACTACAATCATTCAAACTATCAAGGAGGTTACAAAGGAAGGAGAGACTACAATAACTACAAAGAAGACTCAAACAAAGAGGATTCATTATTGATTATGAACATGGCTATGCCACAAGGTAAATCTGATGAGCATGTTCTCTACATAGATTCAGGTTGTTCAAATCATGTGGCAGGAAATGTGGCACTCCTATCAGATTTAGAAGATCCAAGGAATAAGCATGAGGTACAAACAGGAGATGATACAAAACATCCTGTGGAGAAAATAAGCAATGTCAAAGCACCTGAGGGAAACATCAACCTACTCAGTAAGGTACTCTATGTCCCTACCATTACAAAGAATTTGATAAGTGTTGGGCAGATAGTAGAGAAAGGGTTGCAAGTCAGGTTCACAAAAGCAGGAGCATTTGTTGAAGATCCAAGTCAAGGATTAAGAAGAATTGCAAAAGGTGAAAAGACAGGTAGATTGTTCACATTTGAATTACAGGACACTAGAAACATTGCTCTCTTTAATTATGGTAGTCAGACACTCACAGAATTGGAAGTATGGCACAAAAGGTTAGCACATATTGGTGAAAGGTCATTAAAGCAAATCTGCAGGGACCAAAGTGTACTTGGACTTCCTAATTTGTCAAAACAACATATGATTTATAAGTGTAGTGCATGTCAATTTGGAAAGTCTCACAGGTTACCATTCATGAAGAAAGGTTATATGCATGGAGATCTCTTGGAGTTGGTTCATACAGATGTATGGGGACCTGGCAAGGAAGCTTTAATATCTGGATCAAGGTATTATGTTTCCTTTATTGATGATTGCAGCAGATGGACTATCCTATTCTTTATGAAACACAAAGATGAAGTTTTTTCATGTTTCAAAAGATATTTGGCTCTTGTGGAGAACCAAACAGGTAAATCACTAAAAAGGCTAAGGTCAGATGGAGGGGGAGAATACTTCTCCCATGAGTTTGATTCTTTTCTTCAAGAAAGAGGAATCAAAAGAGAGGTAACTACAAGGTACACTCCTGAGCAAAATGGAGTGGCAGAAAGGAGGAATAGGACAATTGTTGAAGCTGCAAGGTCTATGTTAAATGAAAAGCATTTACCTAATTACTTATGGGCTGAGGTTGTATCTACAGCCACTTACTTGATTAACAGGTTGCCTTCAAAATCCCTTGATGGGATGACTCCATATGAGGCTTGGAATGGAAGAAGACCAAGCTTAGATCATTGTAAAATTTTTGGATGTATTGCTTTTGCTCATGTTCCTTCACAGGTTAGAGGAAAGATGGATCCAAAGGCAGAAAGGTGTGTATTTATTGGATATGACAACAATCAAAAGGGCTACAGGTTATACAACCCTACCAACAAAAGATTCTTGGTAAGCAGAGATGTAGTTTTTGATGAGAACAATTCATGGTATGAAGATTCATGCAAGAAGGTCAATTTACCATATAATCTTGAAGAAGATTTTCCAAAGCTTGGTAGAGAACAATCAAAGATTGAAGAACAAGACACCTCAGAGGATGATGAAGAATCTCACATGGAAAAGATCAAAGCATGGAAGTCTAAAGGTAAAGCAAAATTGCAGGAACTTGGACATGAGGCAGAATCATCACATCATGGCCTAAGAAGATCTATGAGGGAAAAGAAAAAACCAGAAAGGTATGGGTTTGACACCTCATTAGTAACTAAACATTCTATCTACATAGCACAGGACATAAACCAAGAGGAGCCATCATCATTCGAAGAGGCCAAAGCAAAAACAGAATGGAAGCATGCAATGAAGGAAGAGATTGAAGCACTTGAGGAAAACAACACTTGGGATTTGGTGCCCAAGACTTCATCCATGAAGGTAATAGGCTCAAGATGGGTCTATAAACTCAAGAAGAATTTTGATGGTTCAATTAACAGGTATAAGGCAAGGCTTGTGGCAAAAGGCTTTGCACAAACTCAGGGAATTGATTATGAGGAGACTTTCTCTCCTATGGCAAAGATGCCTACTATTAGGGTTTTGCTTAGTATTGGCTCTTCCAAGAATTGGAAGATACTTCAACTAGATGTAAAGAATGCATTTTTGAATGGTTGGATAACAGAAGAGGTATATATGGCACAACCACCTGGTTTTGAGAACCAAGTTTATCCTGATTATGTGTGTAAACTTAACAAAGCATTGTATGGTCTCAAGCAAGCTCCAAGAGCTTGGAATTTCAGGCTTGTTTCATTCTTGCAGGACAAAGGCTTTCAACCAAGCAAGGCAGATCCTTCACTCTTTATTAAAAAGAGTAATTCCGAGGTCATCTACCTATGTGTATATGTAGATGATATTATATTGACAGGAAATGATGAAGATGGTATGAAGAAGATCAAAGATCAGATGAGAGAAGAGTTCAAGATAAGTGATTTGGGTTCACTTACCTACTTCCTAGGTTTGGAAGTTGTCTACAAAGATCATGGTTTGTTTCTCACTCAAAGAAAGTACATTAAGGACATGTTGGAAAAATTCAAGATGCAAGATTGTAAGATTGCAGGTACTCCAATGGAGGTCAATCACAAATTGAGCTCACATGAAGGTGAACTCATAGAGGACATCACATCATATCAAAGTCTAGTGGGTAGTCTCAATTATGCCACATTGACAAGAGTAGATATATGTTACAGTGTGAGTGTGCTAAGCCAATTTATGCACACACCAAGGAAACCACATATGGATGGTGCCAAAAGGATTCTCAAGTATCTCAAAGGAACCATAAATGAAGGACTTTATTATCCTTATGTATCTGATTTAGGTTTGAAGCTATTTTCTGATGCAGATTGGGTTGGCTCCAAGGAAGATAGAAGGAGCACTTCAGGTTATCTTACCTTTGCAGGTTCAAAGCTTATTTCATGGTCATCCAAGAAGCAATCCACAGTTGCTCTCTCTTCTACTGAAGCTGAATATAGAGGTCTTGCCATAGCTACACAAGAAGCTATGTGGATGAAGACATTATTCAAAGATCTTGGATTGGAGTTTGGAACTCCAACTATTTTTGGTGACAATATGAGTTCTATTCATTTGGCTGCTAATCCTATTTTTCATGCAAGGACTAAACATATTGAAGTTCATTATCACTATGTACGAGAGAAGGTTCTAAGCAAAGAGATTCAAATATCATATGTGTCCACTCATCAACAATGTGCAGATATTCTAACCAAAGCATTGGATGGTACAAAGCTTTGCAAATTCAAGGCTATGATTGGTTTGCAGGTAATCTTGGAAGATTGAAGACCTCAAGCATACTTGGCTTGAGGGGGAGCTGTTGGAGCAAGTCTATGACAAGCCTAAGTATTGGCTTGAGTCCCACAAAGTCATAGAAAAAGCCTTAAAATGAAGACTATGTAAAGTTCACTTGTGAACTACCTCTTGTAATTTTTTGAAGAGTTTACTTAATGTAAAAGTAAGAGAATCTTAAGTGGTTGAGTCCACATGATCAAAAAGGGAAAGAGGAGCCAAGAATTCGTGATTTGTGGTAGGTAGAGAATCAAATCAATCATTGATTGATTGGAGAGTGATTGAGGGAAGTTAGCCTCCCAAACTCAACTATAAATAGATGGCAGTTTTAGTCGTGGTTAGAGAGACCTATGTGAAGACCTCCAAGAGCTGAGCTTTTAGCCATATCAAGGTGCGATTCCAAGGCACACATATGTATCAGTAAGTCGTTGTATTGTACAAGCAATATACTTTCATTTTCATGATTATTTGAGTTCATCTTTCCATGTTCTTGTGAAGTGTACTACTCACTGCCATTACTCTCAGTTTTCTCAGTCAGATTGCAGAGATGTTTTCTCTGAGCTTGGTGCATCATTTTCAGTGATTTAACTTGGAAAAGTTAGCTCTATAAGTCTACTAGATGCTCACAAATTTTCATGTCATTTGGATGTTGCAATCTTCAGTTATGTTCAATTGAAGTCAACAATGTCTGTGCATTTTCACTTCTCTGTCAGGTACCCGACTTTTTCACTCATCTTGTCAGAGGTGTTTCTCAGTATTTACTTATCCAAATTTAGTGATTTAAAGCTTGTTGGATTCAGCTTACTGTCTAGTATAACCATACAAATTTTCATAATCATTGGATTCCTAAATTTTGAGTTATGTTGATTTTTCTGCTCACTGGTCTCAAACTGTAGCAGCCCATGAAAATCGGGATGATGTCATCAGTTGTTAAAACTCATTTTCAGTGTGTGGTTCATTATTTTTTATGAGATTACTCTTGAAAGTTAGCTCTTTAAGTTATCTAGACTTCCCCAAGAGGAATTAAGCTAATTGCTGCTTTGCTCAGAGAATTATGTAAAACACTGGACAGGTGTATGAACCAAGAATAGCAAGTTTTCACCTCTGAGCTAACTCCAACTTATCTGTTTTGATCTATCTTTTTGAGAGTGATCTTCCAAGGTACATAGGGTGTCTAATACATCCATTGGCAAGCTAAAAGGGCCCACCATATACTCCTGGAGTTCATTTGGCTAGTGTAGATCAAGGATTTTGCAACACCTCTTCATCTTCAAGCACATACCTATCCATCTCTTCACATGTTTGGTACTTTGATAGTGGTGCGACCAAACATATCACCTCACAGCAAAGTTTCTTCATTTCACTTGAGCCTGCCCCTACAGGGAATATTGTCACATGTGCCAACAACTCCTCTTATCCTATCATGGAAGTTGGTAAGATCATTTTGACTACTACTGATGGTAGTTCTTTCACTTTGTCAGATGCTTTATTTGTGCCGGAGATCAAGAAGAATATGTTATCAGTTTCAGCTTTAGCCAAGATTGTCTTGGTTGTGAAATTTGTTGATGACAGGTGTACAATTCATGATGTGTCAAATGGTGATGTGAATATTGTTACTGGCATTTTATGTCGTGGGCTGTATAAGCTCATAGACTATGAAAGATCTGTGAATGATTTGGCACGTGTAGTACATGATTCTCAGGCTATGTCAGATGCAAAGGTTTGGCATGCACACATTGGTCATCTGAATTTTGCTAGTTTGCTACGCCTACAGAAATCTAAAATGGTGTCCTCTTTGCCCAAACTTGAGGCACCTAGAAAACATGTTTGTGAAGGTTGTATTTTGGGCAAAATGCAGTGTTCCTCATTTCTAAAAGATGGTTCAGTTTGGGCTACTCAGAAATTGCAGCTTGTACATAGTGATGTCTATGGTCCTATGCAAACACCTTCTTTTGGAAATTATCTTTACTTCGTGACTTTCATTGATGAATTTTTCAGGCATGCATGGGTATATCCATTGAAAGCAAAGTCCGAAGTGTTCATGTGCTTCAAACAGTTTTTGATGGCTGAAAATCTATCAGCATGTAAAATGGGCACCTTCCGTTCTGATCGAGGGGGGGGAATATATGTCTTCTGATTTTAATGCATTTCTAGCTGAACGTGGGATAAAACACTAGTGTACAATGTTGTATACACCTCAACAGAATGGAGTTGCTGATCAAAAGAACAGAGCAATCATGGATGGCGAGGTGTATGGTCAAGAGTCGGGCTTTACCACATAGTTTCTGGCTTGAGGCTGTCATGTGTGCAACATATGTACTTAACAGGTGTCCCACTAAAGCGCTGCAATCTATCACTCCATATGAGGCTTGGCATGATTGCAAGACATGTGTTGCTCATCTGCGGGTTTTTGGTTGTTTGGCATATGCATTAGTGCATGAACAACATCGCAGAAAATTGGAGACATCTACGAAAGCACGTGAACAGCACAAGGAAGAAGAAGAAGCTTGGGGCAGAAATATTGAATGTATTACCACTAGAATCTACAAAGATAACTAGCCCATTAGAGCAATAAGCATATATACAAGTCGAGGGAAAAGAACCTCCTAAAGAGGGAAAAAAGTGCCCCGATGGTCCTGGACGTGTTCACACACATCACTACCTAAATATGTCAACAACAATTATGACTCATCCTCTCATGAATAATTTATGTCTCCAATAGACTCAAATGTTTAGTACTTTGATATTGGGGCAACCAAACATATTACCTTGCAGCCCACTTTCTTCACTTCACTCGAGCCTGCCCCTAGAGGGAATACTGTCACATGTGCCAACAAATCCTCTTATCTTGTCATTGGAGTTGGTAAGCTAATTCTAACTACTACTGATGGTAGTTCTTTTACATTGTCAGATGCTTTATTTGTGCTACGGATCAAGAAGAATCTATTATCAGTTTCAATTTTAGCCAAGATTGGATTGGTTGTGAAATTCGTTGATGATAGATGTACAATTTATGATATGTCAAATGGCGATGTAAGTATTGCTTCTGGCATTTTATGTCATGGGTTGTATAAGCTCATAGACTATGAAAAATCTATGAATGATTTAGCATGTGTAGTGCATGATTCTTAGGCTATGTCAGATGCAAAGCTTTGCATGCATGCTTTGGTCATCTGAAGTTTGCTAGTTTTCTACACCTGCAAAAATCTGAAATGGTGTCCTCTCTGCCCAAACTTGAGGCACCCGATAAACATGTTTGTGAAGGCCATAGTTTTACCCCCATTTTGAAGCCATTTGTGCAGTCAAAATTGCCATCAGAGTGACCATTTGTGAGTTGAAATTTCAACATTCATTTTAGCTTTCATCGAAGTAAAGATTTTGTCACATTCTTGTTTCTTAGTGAAATGGCAGGTATCAATGACTTGTTTGGCATGCTTCAAGCTGAAGATAAGCTTAATGGGACCAACTATCCGATGTGGTCTTACATGATGAAGCATGTTCTTCTTGCAAAACAACTTTAGAACATAGTGGCAAATCTAGATCGAAGACCCGCAGGTTCTTCTACTTCACAATCTACTATCACAAATGGAGCTTCTTTTTTGAGTACACTAGTTTCTCCTTCTCCACCTACACAGAAGCAGCTTAGATGGGATGGAAAAGATACTCAATCTCATGCATTGATTGCGCTTTATGTGAAGCATCATATAGTTCCACACATTTGGTCACATTCTACATCAAGACAGGCATGGGACACTCTTGCTTCTTTGTATGCCATGCGTAATGAAGCACGTGTTGCATACTTGAGGAGGCAACTTGAGGATGTATGTATGGCTGAAAATGATTCAGTGGGTTTGTATGTGACACACATCAAGGACTTGAAAGAGCAATTGGCAAACATAGATGAGATTATTCCGAATGCATCACTCATTTCTACATTGTTGAAAGGATTACCGAAATCTTTTCAAAGCATTGCTACTACACTTCGTTTGGTTGCAAAAGGGAATGCTAATATGTATGCATTTGATGAGGTTGTGTCTCTTCTTTTGCAAGAAGATCAATCTAGAGTGAATAGGAGTGGTTTGATTGAGGGAACACAAGCACTTGCTATCTCACAAAAGGGGAAAAGCAATTATGGTTCAGCTTTCGGTTCATCAAAACCAAAGCCTCAACCTTCCTATTCCACTCATTCCTCTAATGATGTTGATTTGCAAAAGAAGAAGAGATGCAAATATTGCCAAAGGGCTGGTCATACTATTGATGAGTGTAGAAAAAGCTTGCCAAACGCAATGAAAAGAAGAAGGAATCCGACATGTCTATTGCTAAACATTCAGCAAATGCAAAGAATGATGAAGTTAACATGGCTCAATATTTTTGGGCGTGTGTTGTTACATGTTTATGATGCATCTTTGCATTCTAAATGTATGGTTGTGAGTGAGGCTGATTCGGATTGGTTCTTTGATAGTTGTGCTTTAAAGCACATAACATCATGCAAAAGATTTTTTGCCTCTTTGAAAGATGCAGCCAAAGGAGGACATGTGGTGTGTGCAAACAATGCCTCTTATCCTATCATTGGAGTAGGAGAAATTGAGCCTACGGTTGCAAATGGAGGTGTGATTCTCTTGAAAAATGCATTGTATGTACCCGATATAAAGAAGAACTTAATTTTAGTCCCGTTGATTGCCAAAGTTAGACTTCATGTACACTTTGTTGATGATAAGTTTATGGTTCATGATTTCAGCAATGGTGATATTATCATAATGTCCGATACATTATGTCAAGGTTTGTATCACATGGATACATACAAGAGGGCTGCCTCGAATGCCTTGGTTGTTCATACTTCTTCCATGGCTGAAATGGAGCTTTGGCATGCTCGTTTTGGTCACTTAAACTTCAATAGTTTGTTTTACTTGCAAAAGAAGGACATGGTTATTAGTTTGCCTACACTTGAGTCCATTGAAAAGCATGCATGTGAAGGTTGCATTCTTGGAAAAATGCATCATGCTTCTTTTCCAAAAGATAGTCATACACACACTACAAGAAAATTGCAGCTTGTTTGTAGTGATGTATGTGGTCCCTTCAAGACTCCTTCTTTTGGGAAGCATGCATATTTTGTTACCTTCATTAATTATGCTACTCACCATACATGGGTGTATCCTATGAAAGCAAATAATGAGGTATTTACTTGTTTCAAAGCATTTTTATCTATGGCTGAACATTTTTCTTCACAAAAGCTTTTGACTCTACGCAGGGATCATGGTGGTGAATACATGTCACATGAGTTTAATGTTTTTCTTCATGAAAGAGGTATTTCACACCAATGTATGGTGCCATATACATCTTAGCAAAATGGTGTTGTCAAGTGTAAAAATAGAACTCTACTTGAAATGGCACGATGTATGGTTAAAGGAAAGCATCTTCCTAATAAGTTTTGGATGGAAGCGGTCATGTGTGCAGACTATGTGTTGAATCGCTGCCCTACAAAAACATTGAGAGTCATCACTCGTTATGAGGCTTGGAATGGTCATAAGCCTACGGTTATTCATATGCGTGTGAATGGTTGTTTGGCATATGATCTTGTGCCATCACAACAATGTCACAAACTTGATGACAAAGCAAAAAAATGTATATTTGTTGGTTATAGTGCTGAAAGTAAGGGATATTGCTTGTACCATCCATTGATAAAAAAAATTATTGCGAGTCGAGATATGGTATTTTCTGAAAATTCAGTTTTCCCTCTACTTGAATGCAAAAAACAGCCAACAATTAGCTCACAAGATGTGTTTGATACACTCATGCCTTGGTTCCAAAATTTTGCGCTTAATTATGGCCATGTAAACCATCCAATTGAGGCTCAAAGGACTGAAAAATTATAGAAAATAGAGTTGAAAATGCATAGAATTTCTAGCCAAGCATGGATGAAATTTTTCAACCAAAAAATGTTGAAACTGCTATAAATTTCCAGCCACACATGGTTGAACATTTGCGTCAAAATATGATTGAAAATGAGCATGAAATTCGACCCACAAATGATGTATATATTGATGAGGTATTGCAAAATGAACGCATGTCTATCAAGAGTGCACAAACTATGCCAAAGTGGATGAAACAAACTTTCCAGGACAGCAAATTGAGTGCACCTTTACTTGGTAGAACAAGATCAAGCTCTCACCATGCATCAAGTAATTTTGTGGATTATTCTCTTATTCCAATAGCATATAATGAAGAGCCACTTTCTTTTGAAGATGCATGTGACGATCCACAATGGATGAGTGCTATGCAATAAAAAATGGATCTATACATAGGAATGATACTTGGGAGTTTATGTGAATTGCCAAAAGGAAAGAATGTCATTGGTACAAAGTGGGTTTACAAGATTAAGAGAAAGTCTGATCCTAGCATTGATCGCTACAAAGTTAGATTGGATGCCAAAGGATATGCACAACAATATGGTATTGACTATGAAGAAAATTTTGCACCTACTTCACACATGACTACCATTCATACCGTGGTTGCATTGGCTGCCCATCAAGGTTGGAAAGTTCATTACTTGGACATAAAAACAACTTTCTTGAATGGTGATTTGCAAGAAGAGGTCTATGTAAAGCAATCTCCTGGATTTGCTATGAAAGGGAAAGAGCATATGGTTTCTCACTTGCATAAAGCCTTCTATGGTCTCAAGCAATCTCCACGTGCATGGTATGAGAAAATCCATAAGCACATTATTCTTGTTGGCTTCACATGTAGTCCAATTGAAAGCACACTCTATGTATGCAAAGATGGGGCTGATCTTGCAGTGCTTGTTCTTTATGTCGATGACATACTCTTGACTAGGTCATGTGATGCAAAACTTGACATTCTTATGGTTGATTTGCAGCATACTTTTGATGTCACTTATCTTGGTCTTTTGAGCTACTATCTTGGCATCCAGTTTGTATCCGTTGAGGGGGAAATTGTTATGAATCAATCAAAGTATGTTGAAAAACTACTTCAGCATTTTGACTTTGAGGATTGCAAGCCAGTTTCCACACCAGTTGAGACAAGATTTAGGTTCTCAGTAGAGGATTCTAGTGATGCATTTGACACTTCTCTTTATCAGCAAGTTGTGGGATGTTTTATGTATGCATGCATGTTGAAGCTCAAGGTCAAGGACAAAGCATGGAAGCACATCAAAGAAGTGGACATAGAAGAAGAGAGAGCAAGTAGGGAGCTCCAAGAAGTGTATGTCAAATTTTCAGAAGAATCCCCTACAAAAATAGTGATTTTCATCACTAGAAACCATTGTAAATACCATTATCTATTTTTAGTAACTCCATTTTGTTCAAGCCGAGGAGTCCTCGAGCTTGAGGAGTATTAGAAGTACCATCGTACCAATTTTCATAATTTTTAGACTTCGTTTGAGCCCTCAAATAAGCCCTGGAACCTAATTTTTAACTAGGCCGGACACTAGGTCTGGACAGGGCCAAAACTAGTCAAAAAACTATAAAAAGAGCTAGAGAGCTCATTTTTGGGGTTAGCTTGTTAGAGAATAGAACTTTTGTAAGAGAACTCTTTTGCAATCTAAGCTTTCCATTGTTCCTCTCTTTGATCTTACTTTGTGCGCGTGTGTGTGTATGTGTGTGCATGTTTGTGTGCTTTCACTCACGCACTTGTGCCTTCACTTGCTCGTGGTCTTCATACCGGTCCTCACGTCTCCGCGGATTGACAAGTAAAGGAGGTGGTGCTTACGCTTGAGCTACACCAAATTTTGGCGCCGTTGCCGGGGAGAGAGCTTCGAGGACGAGCGTTGTGATGGTAAGATCGTAGATTTGCGACGTTGGAAGGTAAAAAAACTGTCATTTCAGTTCATTTTCTGTTTTTTCCTCTTCATCTTCATCATCATCATCATCTCCACCTTCTTCCATCCTCTTCTTCATAGAAAATTCTTGTTTTTTAGTGCATTTTCACCATCTTCATACCATTTTTCATGCATTATTGTGTGAGAAGGAGTTAGGAGGTGCAAGGGAGAGCAAGCGCTGTGTTTTTTTCATGATTTTCTGCTCATACGGAGCTCGCCATAGCCGACGCTCAGAAATTTGAATTTCCCGCCAAAAAACGCGATTCTGTGATGAAAATCGCGATTCTGTGAAAATTCAAATTTTTTTGAAAAATCACGATTTTCAGTTTTCCCGCCTAAAAGTTGGTTGAAAAAAAATCGCGATTCTGTGTTTTTCTCAAAAAAAAAAAAAAAAAAAAAAAAAACGATTCTCTGCTCAAAATCGCGATTCTCTGAAAAACACGATTCTCTGCTCAAAATCGCGATTCTCACCAATCACGATTTTCAGCAAAAAAACACGATTTTGTGAAAAAACACGACTTTCTGCTCAAAATCGCGATTCTCACAAATCACGATTTTCAGCCAAAAATACGATTTTGAGAAAAACACGATTCTGTGGGACAAAATCGCGATTTTCAAAAACACGATTTTGTGATCAACATCGCGATTTTCAAAAACACGATTTTGTGATCAACATCGCGATTCTCTGAAACACGATTTTGTGATCAAAATCGCGATTTTCAGAAACACGATTTTGTGATCAACATCGCGATTTTCAAAAACACGATTTTGTGATCAACATCGCGATTCTCTGAAACACGATTTTGTGATCAACATCGCGATTTTCAAAAACACGATTCTGTGATCGACATCGCGATTTTCAAATCACGATTTTCTGCTCAACATCGCGATTTTCAAATCACGATTTTCTGCTCAAAATCGCGATTTTCAAAAACACGATTCTGTGCTCAACATCGCGATTTTTTTACTTCACAGCATCGCGATTTTCAGAAAGTTCACAAAATCGCGATTTTCTCCAAAGGTCCTGTTTGCCTGTTTTGACCCCTAGGAGCCTGATTTGACATAACTTTCTCATCCAAAGTCCATTTTTTGAGCTCTATAGCTTGTTGGAAAGCTCGTTTCAAATCCTACACGATCTCAACTGTTTTTTTCAAGAATAATGCGTTGATTTTGAGATAGGATAATTTGAAGTTGACCCTCAGGTGGGACTAGGGAACCAAGGGGACTCCAAAGAATTTTGAACCATACCAAGGGGAAATTTTGGACTCCTGACTAAAGCTTATGAACCTGAGATCTGGTAGACACTTAGGCAAGGATAAACAAAGCATTAAATCTTCTGAGGCTAGTGTCAACCATACATCCAAGTCTTGGGCACAACAACTAAGTGGTCATCTGTTACTCAGATCGGACACAAGTGATTCAGAAATGTCTTTTAGTATGGGAAAACCTGCAGGTGGCTCAGGGACTGCCCATCTACAAACACCGGAAGGTCCCTATAAGACACAGTTGGAATATATTCGGACCAACCAATTAGGTGCTCGCATCTATGAGGATGGTCTGAGGCGATCAGTGGTCCAACTCAAAAATCCAGATCAATCCTTTGGACTTGAACACCCGGTGGTCAAGTTCGAAGAGGGTTCATACATTGATAAGGAAGGAACCATGTATGTGGTTACCAACCAACCAGATAGGACCGATGAGTTTGGAAACATCATTCATGAGAATGAGATAGGAGACCTGGAACAAGGAAACGTAGGACAAGGACCCCAGACTCCTAGAGGTAAGTCAGTTTTGACCCGAGTGATCACTCCGGACTGGATCCCTCAAGACAACAAAAGCATAGAACTATTTTTGAATAGAGAAACAGAGGAAGCCTTTTGGAGGTTCAAGCCAGATCAACCTAGCCAATTGGGCATAGTTATCATCTATGAATTCAAAGATCCTGAGATACCAGGCAAAGTTGTCTACCTGGATAACACATCAGAGAAAATTTTCTTGGTAACGGAACATGATAGACATGCATATACATGGAAGAATGACATGATTTTCCCCCCACCAAGATCCAATGTTTCCCATGGCCTCCAAGGGGTAGGATCATCCCAGGCTCATGAAGCCCAGAGAGAAAGAACTAGAGAGAGACCTGAGGTAAGTTTTGCACACACCGTGGGCAGGAATAGGTCAGGATTTGAAAATGAAAGACCTGAAAGAGAGAGACATCAAGCACATAGGCAACAAAGAGATGAACAGGATTTTCCATTGCCTAGACCCCGGGAGTACCCAAGAGCCCTTAAACCCAGTCACGTGATCAAGGCAATGAAGAACTATTTCGATGGGACAGGGGATCCTTATGATCATGTGGCCGAGTACAAACAAGTGCTGAGAGCCGAACAAATTGAGGACTGGTTCACCCAGTACGAGGCATTTGGTTTGACCCTTAAAGGCACGGCCTTAGCTTGGTTTCAACCATTGAGTAGAAGCAGCTATCGCGATATAGGTCAACTGCTAGACGAATTCATTGTAGAATTTTCCAAGAGTGGTATCAGGCATAACACATCGTCCCTGATCCATAGTTTCAAGCAGACACCCCAAGAAACAGTGCGACTAGCAGGTAGAAGGTTCAGACAGTACCTAGAAAGATGCCCTGCTCCAGAGCTACCCACACCAGCCAAACAAGTGGCTTTGTTTTTAGATGGCTTATTGAGCACAAAGTTAAGATCCTATGTATACTTGAAAGATCCTAGATCCATAGAAGAGTGCGTGCGGACGTGCATCGACATAGAAGATAACTTGGGTGAGGAGTTGGGGTTGGCCAAACTCTACAAAGATTCGGATAGTTCTACTAGTCATACTTCAAAGATCTCCACAGAAATAGAAGAGATAGCTGAGCAAGTGGCCAAGAAGCTGGGAGTCCAAAATCAACAAACACAGAGAGTCACTCCATTGAATCGGTGCTATACTTGCGGAGGTGACCACATGGCTAACGTATGCCCAATGCAAAACCAAAACATTAGAGAAAGGAATGCTCCATATTGCACTATTGAGAGAAAATACACAAACCACACGGCTCAAGATTGTCCCTACAATAGGCAGGCTGTTAGACAAAATTATCAGCAACCTTACCCACAAGGTAGGTATCAGAATCAATACCAACAGCCATATTACAGACCACAACAGCAATATCAGGTACCATATAGGCCACAACCTGTCTTGGTAAACCAACCACCAGCTCCAGCCAACGTGATTCCAGTCAAGTATGCTGTGGGAGAGGAAAATCCAAATAGAGCTTTGGTGCCACTAACCCCATTGATACCAGATAATGACTCTCATGCTCATAGTTCAGACTACTCCCATGAAGGTAGTCCACATGCTTATTACACAGAGTCACCTGAACATAGTGAGATTTACTCGTATCAATATGAGGCACCGCCTATGGAGCAAAATTGGGAGCCAGAATACTCCAATGTCATGTACACAAATCCTAACCCTAGGCCCCAGTTGAGACAAATGAGACCACAAGCCCCTAGAGGATCTTGTTTCAGATGTCATGGTGACCATTTCATTCGTGACTGTCCCCACCCACCATCTCCGAGTCAAGGACAGGCTATCACAATACAGGCTTTTTGTCCTGATTGTGGCAAAGACCATCTCCCCAGAGATTGTCCAAGAAACCCCTCTAGTGCACCCAAGATTACACCCATTAATGTGGTAGGCTTAGTGGCAGATCCAAGTTCAAGAAGTAGCAATGTGGCTCCTATACAAGCTGTCACTAGAGCACAAGCCTTAAAACAGGATAAACCAGTAGAACAATCAGAGTCGAGTGAATCGGGAGAGCCTAGTAAGAGGAAAACAAGAACATGGAAGGATACCAGAGAGAAGGCCAATCGCAAGTGGAATAAAAAGTTATCGGAACTAGAAGAAAGCTTAAAAGAAGCGAAAACAAAAATAGAAGACATTGCATCTCAAAGCCCCTCGCATGCCGAAACTCCATCCACTCCACCTCATCCCACCCCACCACCCATTGTAAATAGACCGCAACCAGGGTCTGTTCTTGCAGATCCAACCCCAGAAGGCTTGGACATGATGTTCAAGGCCTACCAGGCTCGACTTCAAGAAGGGCCTACAGCGGCAAACCTAGACAAGAGTTACCCTAGAGCAGATTTAGAGATTGAACGGATGAAAATGTGCATGAAAATGGTAGAACAAGCTCAAGCCATACTTGAGACTAGTCAAAAGTTCAATCAGACAAACTCTATCAAATCGGATTTGCATTTCCAGGGCTTACTAGAACGATTAGAGCAGTTGGTAAATAAACCACAAGTTTCTCTACCTCCACAGGCTCAACCAGTTATTGAAAGAGGAAGCTCACCACCAAGGGGAGCTTATGTTCCTAATTCCACGGATGCTGGAATACCTCCTTCTATTCAACAGTACTCTCAAGAGTTCTTGCGGGAAATACAAGAGGAGAAATGGGCCAAGGAGAAGGGTAATTCCCCTCCTATTCCTGAGATTGATGATCTTCATGATCAATTTCCCCAAGACATTCCATCTATTTACGAAGATGAAGCAGAACAAGAAGACGAAAGATTAGATTTTGAATCTAATACCTTAGAAGAACTGCCTCAATTTCCAGGCCCATGGGAATCTGAATCTCTCCAGATTAGAGCTCCCACAATACTAGTAAGAAATGAAGACTCAGTGGTTCCAAGGAACACGGATGTCATGAAGAACACTAAGGTTCAGTGTCATCTCACTGTAGAAGAGCTGCTCAAAGCAAAACCTGAGCTCTGGAATCATGTGAAGGATCAGGTTCCAGAACTTGATTCCAACATGCCAAAAGCAGGCTCCAAGCAAAGGGTACCAGAGATACCTCTAGACAAAATAGGGGACATGTGTGAGGGTGAAGAAGGTAATACTTATCTTCCCATCACCTACCAAGGTTACACAACCAAAGCAATCATAGATTCAGGTGCTGGTGTTGCTATTGCGACCACCTCCTTGTGGAAGCAATGGGGCAAGCCCACATTAAGACCAACTAGAATGAAGCTTCAAATGGCTGATGGTCATTTTGAAAGACCTCTAGGATTGCTAGAAGGGATCACTCTAACCACTTGTGGTGTAGAGTTTGAGCACACATTTGCTATATGTGACTTTGAGAAAAATAATGTCTATGAGATGATCCTAGGAAGACCCTTCCTACGACAATTGCAAATAGTACAGGATTGGGGAACTAACTCCTTGTACTTACAGCACTTAGGGGTTACCACCAAGGTCAATTTGAAGGATTACACCTTCAGAGATGTACCACCCCTACAGTGGAATTCTATCCACAAAGTGAAAGAAGATTCCATCTCTGTGCATTCTGAAAGTTCACCTGATCCATCATGGCTGCATGAAGATACTCATTTGTGGATGTGCAAAGTCGCAAAGGAAGAGGAAAAACGTTTAAAGGCAAGGGAAGAAGGAACTTCACTAGGAGATAGACCAGTTAGAGACCCAGCCTACACACCGATGATCTTTCCAGATGAGGAGTTTGAGCCTCATGGCTGGCCAGAAATCTTAGCCACCATGGACATTGCTGTCAATGAGGAACAGTGGACACCTCATTGTGATGAGGAGGGTTATGATATCTCAGTGTTCATGTGTCAACCCTTGCTAGAGGAATGTGACCCTAGTGATGTCATAGAAGAAGAAGAGAATGACGATGATCTGGAGTCTATTGTGATGGATAGTTGCTTTAACTCAGAGCAGCACTATCTAGAAGATATAGGAGTGTTCACCCAGAAAGAAGAAGAACCTCTCACAAGTATTAAAACAGTAAACTCAAAGGATGGAAGTGAGAGTAGTCAAAAGAAAAAGAAAAGAAAAGCAGTGAAACAAGAAAAGGAGGAATCATTGTTTGAAGTACCAGAAAACTTCAAGAAATATGAAGTTGACGACCGCAAAATTTTGGTACGAATGCCTAAGAGAGAGGCCATCATAGGAGAATCATATGATAATAAAGAAAAGACCAAGAAGATTGTAGTGACCATTGAAGAGAACGAAGAGAGATGCACATATATAGGAGATGACCTAAGTGCAAGAGAAGAAATGGAGCTCATAGCTCTATTAAGGGAATATAGGGATGTGTTTGCATGGCATTATAGAGACTTGAAAGGGGTAGATCCAAGAATTTGCTCTCATACTATCCCCATGACTGCTGATGCTAAGCCCACCAAACAGAAGCCCTACACATATAATGATACCTATGCAGCCAAAATCAAAGAAGAAATTGATAGGTTGATTGAGGCTGGATTCATCTATGAGATTGAGCATACCGAATGGGTGTCCCCCATTGTTGTGGTACCCAAGAAGAACGGGAAGTTGCGAGTGTGTATTAACCTTAAAAAAGTTAATGCCGCTACGATTAGAGATAGTTATCCACTTCCAATCACAGAACACCTATTGGAGCGTGTTGCAGGCAAGGAAGTTTATAGCTTCCTTGATGGATTTTCAGGTTACAATCAAGTAGCCATTGCCCCAGAAGATCAACACAAAACAGCTTTTGCTACAGAGTGGGGAATCTTTGCATTTCGGGTGATGCCATTTGGGCTCACCAATGCACCTGCAACATTCCAAAGGCTCATGTGTCATGTCTTCAAAGAGTTCTTGCGAAAGAGCTTAGAAGTGTATGTGGATGATTTATGTGCTCATTCCCAAGAAAGACGGGTTCACATCCCTGAACTCAGACAAATCTTCAACAAGTGTAGAGAATATCGAGTGTGTCTGAACCCAGAAAAGTGTGTGTTCATGGTGCGTCAAGGTAAAATCCTCGGTCATATTGTTTCTAAGAATGGAATCTCAACGGATGAAGATAAGGTACGAGCCATAGCGGAGCTGCCAAGGCCAAGGAATGTTAAAGAGGTACAAGCCTTTATGGGCCATTGTGGATATTACCGTAGGTTTATCCACATGTACGCGATCATAGCTAGACCCCTTTATGCCTTGTTGTCTAATTTTGAGTGGAACGACGAATGCGAGAATTCTTTCAATGAACTGAAGAAACGTTTGTGCACAGCACCAATACTGACCACTCCTGATTGGAATAAACCATTCCATGTCCATGTGGATGCATCCAATCATGCCATAGGATGTGTGCTGGCACAACCCACAGGTGAAGGGAATTTAGATTTGCCCATAGCATATGCTAGTAGACAACTAAACCCAGCCGAAAGAAATTATACCACAACCGAGCGAGAAGGGTTAGGCATGGTATATGCTGTAAAGAAGTTTAGACACTATTTATTGGCCAACAAGTTCAAGTTCTTCACTGATCATCAAGCTTTGTTATATTTGGTCAATAAACCTTGCAATACTGGACGCTTAGTAAGATGGTTCCTCTTACTAATGGAGTATGACTTTGAAGTTGTTGTCAGGAAAGGTAGAACCCACCTTCGGGCAGATCACCTTTCTCGCATTACTTCAGGAGAGTCACCACAAGGAGTGTCTGATGAACTACCTGATGCTTATCTGTTCAATTTGGAAGTTGTTCCTAAATGGGCAAATAAGTTGGTACCAGTCCTAACCTTCGGCCCTGCAAATAAGAATGTGAAAACATCACAAGAAGAAATTGTAAAATCACAAAAATATCACATATTGGCAGGAAGCATGTACAAACAAGATACTGAGGGTGTATTAGCTTGTTGTGTCGAGGATGATGAACATAGTAGTTGGTTGCAGCAAGCTCATGAGGGATTGCTAGGAAATCACTATTCTAAACAACGAACATTGCAGAATTTGAAACGTTTAGGAGTGTATTGGCCTAGCATGGACAAAGAAATACATGAGTGGATCAAGAATTGTCCAATGTGTAGAGAGAAACCACCAGTGGAGCATGCGACCCTTTATCAAGTATCATTAATTCCAGATTGGAGTACTCCATTGGTAGAGTTTATGAGATCGGGAAGATTACCCAAAGAGGCCAGTCTAGCAAGAAGACGAAATATGGAGCAAGAGGCTCAAGGCTATGCCTTAGTAGGAGAAAACCTATACCGAAGAGGTAAAGATGGTTACTTAAGACTGTGCGTTCATGAATCAGACTATTTAAGGGTCTTAGAGACTGCACACAGTGGTGTTGCAGGTGGACATTTTGGCCCTGACCGAGTGATTAAAACCATTCTATTCTCAGGACTTTGGTGGCCCACTCTTCATATGGATGCACATACCTATGTGAAGAAATGTGACACTTGCCAACGTGCACAATACCCAGTGAGAAAAGACGAGATGCCCTTGAGGCCAATGATGGGAGGACGTGCATTTTCGAAGTGGGGCATAGACTTCATAGGTCCTATTAACCCCCCAGCTAGAAACTCCCATGCAGAGTACATCATTGTAGCCACAGATTACCTTACAAAGTGGGTAGAAGTCAAAGCCACAACAAAGAATGATGCTCAGACTACGGCTAAGTTCTTATTCGAGAATGTGTTCACGAGATATGGACTACCAATAGAGTTGGTGAGCGATAGAGGCACACACTTCTTGAATGAAGTCATTGAAAATCTTCTCCAAGAATTCTTGGTGATACATAAGAAATCCGCCCCCTATCATCCACAAGCCAACGGACAAGCCGAGAGTACCAATAAGATCCTCTGTAACGTATTGACAAAATTGGTAAATAATAAACGCTCTGATTGGGACAAACAACTTCATCATGCTGTTTGGGCTTATCGAGTTGCCTACAAAACGGTACTCAACGCCACCCCATTTCAGATGGTCTTCGGACAGAACGCTGTGCTACCATTAGATTTCTTAATCCCTGCCTTAAAAGTAGCACAAGAGTATGAATGGAATGGGCATGAATTGTCCTCTAGGATCTTTGATCTCGAACGCTTGGGTGAAACGAGGCTACGAGCGGCAGCAGGCATCTACGCTGCAAAGAAGAGGCAAAAGGCATACTTTGATGCACACATCAAGGATAAGGGATTGAAAGAGGGAGATCTAGTGTTGGTATACACACTAAAACAACATGCCCGTAAGTTGGAAAAAAGAGGTTATGGACCCATGATCATTAATAGAATTTCCACTAGTGGTGCAGTTCAGTTGGCCACTCTAGAAGGAGATATCTTGCCAAACTATATTAGTGGCTGTAGAGTCAAGCTATATCAAGAACCTCTTACTGAGGATATGCTAATGAGACTCAACACTGCGAAGAAGCGAAAAGAAGAAGAGTTAAGAGTGAGAGAAGAAGCACAGGAAGAGGCCAGAGAGCGTATTAGGCAAAATAAGTTAAGGCGATTAGGCCTAGATGTCAACTCAAAAGCCCCAAAATATCACATGGATATGTGTCAAAAGTCAGGCATTGCGACTTCTCAGGTCATTGACCGAAGACCCTTTGTGACCATAGAGATAGGACAAGGGAAGGGTGCAAGTACGGTGAAAGCATTGATTGACTCAGGTGCAGCAAGTAGTGCAGTTAAACTTTCCTACTGCCAAGACTTGGGGTTGAACATCAATCCCATAGAAGCTTATCTCATAGGATTGGGAGGTGTGGAAACCCCTTGTTTGGGCGAGGTGGAACTTCCCATCTACCTTCAAGATGTTCCAATGAAAGTCAAAGCGCTAGTATGTCAAGATGAGAACCTTACAGAACCACTTGTCTTGGGTCAAGATTGGATCTATGACCATGCAGTTAACTTAAACCTAAGAAGTCAAATTCTTCAAGTTTGGGTACATGAACAATGCATTACATTAGAATTAGAGAACTGCATGCTCCTAGATCATGGCACCACACACTCTCTTAGTTCTTCCAAGACTAATCATATGAAAGAAGATGTTGTATGTGTCAAAAGCTCTATGATGCAGAAGGAGTCAGTCGTGGAAGACCAGGTTCGAAGGCGGGTGGATCTTTCTTCTTCTCCAAAGACTCAAGTAGCCACAGTAGTGAGCCCACCACACAAGCAAACACCACCGTTCACGACAACTGCTACATCAAATAGAAAGACACCATTCGGTAAAAAAGCGGTTCCGGGCATGAAGCAGATCTGGGTACGCAAAGGAGAGCAACCACCAGCCTTAACCCCACAAATCCCATCCATGCACACTAACCAAGCCAGAAGACGAAGGAAGCAGCTCAGACAAGCTCCGTCACAAGATATCCAACAAGTTTGGGTGCCTAAGAAGTTAGCTGCAGCTCAACAAGGGCAATTACAGATGTGGGTACCTAAGAAGATCCTACACCCACAACAACCTTTGTTCTCCCACATGCAAAAGGTTTCAACGAAGAGGCCAAAAAGAGAAAAGGGTAGGAACCACGTACAGAGACCAAAGGAAGATCAAATCAGCTCTTCAACATTAGTAGGAAGACATGCAAAAAGGATATGGGTTTGGAAGCCAAAAGTGCAAGTAGCCTCCACCGAACCAAAGCATCAACCACACTGGATACCACAGTTCAGAAAGCATCCAAAGAGAAAGACGCCTGAAGTGACCTCTACAGTGCCAAATGATGTTCTAAAATGGACTCCAATAAGGAGGATTACATCAGTTCGAGACTCAATGGATACCTCCACTAAGGCCGGCATCAACCTCCACAAATAACATCGAAAGCCTCGAACGAGCAACAACCATGTGCTCCTTGCACAACCCTGTCTTTTGCACCATTCAGGTCATGCATTTCCAAAGTATGCATTAATATAGGGCCACATTACACGGCCGTGCATAGACACACTTGAGAATCCCATGCACAAGAGCACAGTGACATATGTCGAACATTTCTATTGATACTAACTTTTGTGTTCTTGTTTTGTGATATCCTGTTCCTCAAAAAAAAAAAAAAAAAAAAAAAAAAAGAGAGAGAGAAGTGGGAGAGAGCTTGTTCCCAGTGTGTCTCAGCCAGCAGTGAGATTATTGCTGCCTTATCTGGTAGAGGACAAGCATTTGGCATGAACATGGCATCTACAGCTATGATTTTCTCTTACCATGAAGAGCTTGAAGGTCCGCAACTTGCGTGATGCTTAACTACTTCATGTACCAGAGCATCCAAGGAGATATCTGCAAAAGGTAGTTCTGGAGGAGAAGACTCCTGCATATGGTGAGCTAAAGAGTATATGTGAAACACAGCTTGGTGTAGTTATCCGATGTTGCTTGCCAAGGAATATAAAGCAATTCAATTCTCAGTATTTCCTGAACCAGTATGGAACAGTAGCACTGGTGAATGGTCTATGTCAATCAGCATGGTAATCTCTTAGAAACCGGCACGTGTCCAATATTCCTCTGAGTGTCAATATAGGGAAGTGAACGTGCATGAGCCCAAGCTCAGAAATGCACATTGTTAGTGACAAATGTTGCTTTGAAAAGAGGAGAGGGGATCCACCACTCAAAAGATCTCATCAGTGGACAATCAACATGGACATTCATCAACAAGGTTCCATCCCAAAGGCCGAGTGTACCACACGAAGAGGCAAACATCCATCAACCTTCGCCATGGTAAGTATCTTTACTCTGGAAACACCATAACCATGATAGTTTAGGAAACCTCTTCGTCAGCATACCCTTGAGCACTTAGCTCAAGACCCGCAATTTTTGCACCATACTTCTTCCAATGCATTTTCCAAGTAAGCATGCGTAGGGCTACATTACAAGGCCGTGCACAAGGCACATACTTTTTTCAACCCATGCACGAACACACTTACCCATCACTCAATATGGGTTATGAGTACTTGGCTTGACTACTATGAAGATCAACTTTGGAAGATCTAGAAAACACCAACGGAGACTCACAACGACACAGTCATGCTGGAATACAAGGCAGAAGCACATACCAAGAGACTACAACCTGCAAAGACTCACAGTGATAGATGAAGAACGTCGGACGACTTGTGTTCATTCCCTCTCAAGGCACTACTTGGAACAATCACTACAACAAGGGTCTGTCAGGGACGACAGACTCGAGAGGGGGGGGAGTGTTGAAGCTCAAGGTCAAGGACAAAGCATGGAAGCACATCAAAGAAGTGGACATAGAAGAAGAGAGAGCAAGTAGGGAGCTCCAAGAAGTGTATGTCAAATTTTCAGAAGAATCCCCTACAAAAATAGTGATTTTCATCACTAGAAACCATTGTAAATACCATTATCTATTTTTAGTAACTCCATTTTGTTCAAGCCGAGGAGTCCTCGAGCTTGAGGAGTATTAGAAGTACCATCGTACCAATTTTCATAATTTTTAGACTTCGTTTGAGCCCTCAAATAAGCCCTGGAACCTAATTTTTAACTAGGCCGGACACTAGGTCTGGACAGGGCCAAAACTAGTCAAAAAACTATAAAAAGAGCTAGAGAGCTCATTTTTGGGGTTAGCTTGTTAGAGAATAGAACTTTTGTAAGAGAACTCTTTTGCAATCTAAGCTTTCCATTGTTCCTCTCTTTGATCTTACTTTGTGCGCGTGTGTGTGTATGTGTGTGCATGTTTGTGTGCTTTCACTCACGCACTTGTGCCTTCACTTGCTCGTGGTCTTCATACCGGTCCTCACGTCTCCGCGGATTGACAAGTAAAGGAGGTGGTGCTTACGCTTGAGCTACAATGCAACACAAGGCCGGATATGCAGTATGCAATTTCCTAGTTGAGTCAATTCATCCATAGCCTTGGCGTTAAGCATTTGTGGATTGATTCCACCTAGCTTGGCACTTCCTTATACATGAGTGCCAACTCCTTGTTCACCGCATCACTCCTAGGGGGATTTATTGATATATTTAGGTAGTGATGTGTGTGAATACAATTGGACTATGGAGGCACTTTTTTCCCTCTTTAGGAGGTTTTTTTTTCGTCTTGTATATATGCCTATAACCCTAATGGATCATTTATCTTTGCACATTCTAGTGGTAATACATTCAGTATTGTGTGTTTTGCTCCAAGCTTCTTCTTCTTCTTCTTCCTTGTGTTGTTCATGTCCTTCCGTAGACCTCAAAATCCAACAACAATATAGTCCTATCAAGGATGTCTTTTTGCAAAGATTCAAACTGAAGAAAAATCTGGCACAAATTTTTGACTTTTTATTGAGTAATAAACAAAAAATCAACCAAGGAGTGCAGGAATATGCAACAATCTTCTGAACTCATCTCAGGTAGTTACCCATGGCAAATGAAAATTTTTATCGACATATGTCATCATGTAGTGATTCATCAATGGACTCAATCCACAATTATGACAAATTATGATTATCCAATGTATTAGTGGTATGACCTTAGATGCATTCATCAAAATGGCTTTGGAATTGGAGCATAAAATTGGAGGTTTTAGAGAGGATTTAGAGTTGACGAGGACAAAAAGAGTAAATGAGAGGATATTTTAAAACAATTTTTTGCATTAAATGCAAAAATCTTCGGCATGTTGCTCCAATTGTGCACTGAATCAAGTATACTCTACCATAAAAATCATAGAAGTACAAAGGTCCTAATTGATGGTGGTTCAGGAGTCAACATAGCCATCATCTCCCTCTATAAGAAATTAGGTTGGAATCATATTGAACTGATGAAATTCTTTGTATGAATGGAAGATCAATCTCGACGTGTAGTATTCCGATCACCCTAAAAGGTGCAATTTACCATATGACCTTTGAAGTCCTGGACCTTCCAGATTCATGTCTGGATTATAACCTACTATTTGGCAGACCTTCACTGAAACAAGCCACGGTGTTGCAAGATTGGTCATCCCATGAGCTCATTTTTAAATGTCATCATAGGAAATGTATTGTTCCCCTTCATGAATTTAAACCTTGTGAGATACATGCTTAGCCTTACGTGGCCAAGCCTATACCTATGTTGGACAAGTTTTCTGATGATGAGGAAACAACTTTCCTCTCAACTAACTAGGATGTATCATTAGGCACTATGGACTTACAAAATGTACTAGATCAATGGTCTCCGTCATCCTATACAGTACAACCAAGTGTTGTTGAGGCCGGAGAATGCCTTGATGAAGCACTAGATTTAATGGAGTTACAACATACAACAATTAGCAATGTTATTAAGGATCTCGGGCACCAATCTTATGTGCTTGAGGATCATTTGATCACATGACATCTTGATAATGACAATAATCCCCGACTAGTTAAAATCAAAGCTAATCTGGACAAACCTTTCCAACGAGATTTACTCTCATTACTGATCGAATTCACCGAAGTATTTGCATGGGATTATAAAGATATGAAAGGGCTAGATCCTAAAATCTACCAACATCAAGTAGTACTTAAACCAAAAATTTATCGAGCTAAACTATAGAGTTATAGGATGAACCATAATTATGCCAAACAAGTAAAAGAGGAACTGGATCACCTCCTACGAGTTGGTTTTATTTTTCCTATATAAACACACAAAATGGATTTCACCAATAATGATCGTTCCAAAGAAAAAAAAAACAACTTTGAATAGGTGTTGACTATCAAAAATTCAATGGAGCAATTGTTCTCAACCCTTTTCCATTACCATTTTTGGATAGCATGCTTGATGAGGTAACTGGACACAAAATATATTCTTTTTTGGATGCGTATAGTGGCTATAACCAAGTGTGTATGGCCAAAGAAGATATTCCCAAAACAGCTTTTATTACGACTAACAGACGAACACATTTTGGTAATGATCTCATTTGGGCTCTAATGCAGTCATTTCATATCACCCATAAATTTAGTAAACCATACTACCCGCAAGCGAATGGATTAATGAAGAGCACTAATAAAAAACTGTTTACTATGTAAAAAATTTGATTTTGAATCGTTTGGATCATCAAGATCAGTTATTACCTGCGGCATTATGGGCTTACTGCACTACTTATGAAGTTACTATGGGTTCTACCCCTTTCAAATTGGCTTATGGGATAGATGTTATTGCCCCTATGGAGATTCTTGTTCCTAGCTTAAGGGTGGCCATTGATCATAAGCTTTTACCAGAGGAATCCTTGTATTCTCATTTGGATGAACTTCATTCTTTAGATGAGAAACACTTTGAAAGTTTTCTTTTGATGCAAAAAGTGTAGATTTGGCAAGCTCGAACACATGATCGATTTCTCACAACCCCTATTTTTCATGAAGGACAATTGGTACTATTTTACAATTTGAAATTGGATTGGAATGCTAGTAAATTCAAAGTTTGTTGGTTTGGTCCCTATCAATTTTTGGTGCAACTAGGTCCGACAACTTTTTGGTTGAAGACTCTTGCAAGAGAACCGATTAAAAATCTGTTCAGTGGGTCAAATCTCTGCCCTTTTTGGTCCCCCTCCACACGTGCAATAATTTTTTTGCTGCACATAATTGCATGATTCTTCGTGTTGATTATTGTGCCATTCCTTGTATCGCATTCATTTTTTCTGATCGTCCTCTGTCAAATGATGCTTTCACTCCTTGTTTGCATTCAAATACCACCATTCTGGTTTCTTCCTTCTACTATCTCATTTAGCAATCTGGTGTGCATAATGCTTTCATTTTCATTATGTTCTTGTGTGCTTTAGCTATGGAAGCTCTCATGCCCTTTGAACCTCTCTCTGCTGTCTTTTTTGATGCTATTTTTGCATTTCTCCACCTTCGATAATTGTTGCACTTTGCTCTTTTGTAATCGGACATTGCAGTTGTCCACCCCACTACAAAGAGCATAGCGAGGTCCGTCACTATGGATCCTACTTCTACTGTCATATGGATGGTTCCCCTCAGTGGTGTCAAGGTGCACATTACAACCACTGAGATAGGGCAACAACTTTTCTTTCCCATCGATGATCGTTCCCAAGTCAAAACCCTTTCTCACGCTACCATGGAGCATTTTTTTCTGTGCCATAACTCTAATGAATATGAAATTAGCTGCTGCCCAAAATCGGAGAGGTCCATCCTCCAATTCTTGATAGTAGAATGAATTTGCAACACCACCCTTACGGCATTTCTCGACACTTTTATTCTTTAGTCACTGTTGTTGCTCAATGCTCGATCAATTGGTCAGTAATCATGTTTAATCACATTCATAAGCAATGCAAGCTGGTCGTTTGGTAGTTAGAACAAGGAAGTTATCCCAAAACTCGTCTTCCTTATATTCTCTCTACACTTTACGCAGGGGAGTTCCCTATTCAATTATGAGTGCTTCTAATTCCATGTAGTGTTGCTCCTCCTGCTTCACTGACTAAGGAGGATGAAAGTGTGAATTTGATCTTCTGTCGTGCCGAACTCCTTGGATAGATTCAAAGTTCTAGCTCTTCAAAGGTCCAACCCACTGGCAATACACAAATGGCCGGACCTTTAGCATCCCCCTAATTTAGGATGTTCATGCCCAATCATCTTTTGAAGATTCATTTCATTCCCCTCCCAGCTCGATTGCATCATCATTGGCCTCCTCTCCACACATTGATGTTGTTTTCTCCTCATAGCAGCCACTTGTTTCACCCAAGGATCAACCAATGCCAAATGTTGAGCCCAAACCTCTCCCTTCTTCCCTCATGTCAACTGATGATTCTTCCACCTCATCCCTTAATAACTCTCCTCCAAGCACTCCAGTAAGCCATGGCTGGTCACCTGCTTCTCCTCCACATCAATCTTGAGATCAACCCAATGAAGCGGAGATACCTGAAGACTTTGTCTGACCTTTTGCATCTTCCAGCACCCCACGAGCAGTATTGAAGTTTTGGTGTTAATTGAAAATGTGGGCTCCATGATTTTAGTCGGCTCAGTTCATATTTAATTCATATGCAACACCTTGTCGCACAAGATATCGACTGCTACCATCAATCCTGTGATGCCCTTGCCCAGACCAATATGCAGCTGCAATAATATGTCCATGCTTTGCATGACAATTTAGGAACTCAAGAGTTTGACTCCCACAAACTCGCTAACGCACTGTACTACAAAGCTAAACAAACAACCTATTTCAAAGGTTTTTATGAAGAGGCTATGAAGGAAGTGGAAGCAAAGAAAAAACCAGCAACAAAATTAATGGCATCCAATGACAAGCACCTCTACTGGATTCAAGAACTAGAGCGAGAAACCATGGTTCAGAAAGCAGCTCTGCATGAAGCCAAGTTTCAACTTGAGCAAAAAGTGTAGGACTATGACTTATTGCAATAGACTACTTAAGCATTGTGTGACACCAATGCTCATCTTGCTGACAAGGTCACTCGTTCCACGGGAGCCACTACCTAGCAACAAACTGCTCTCCAAAATTTATAGACCCAACTCGAATCGGCCGAAGTCTTGAAGAAACAAGCCAAACAACAAGCACATCATGAATGCCGGTGTTGAAAGCACATTATGAAGCAAAATTTTGATTTGCAGGAAGAGTTTGGTCTTTAGTTTGCCAAAGCTTAAAGCAAGTTAGTGCTTTCTTCTATAGTTTCTACTAGATCAAATCCCAATGCCATTTTAACATTATTGCCTACTGCAGTTCAAAAGTTATTAAAGACCTTAGTTCAAAAAATTCAAACTACTTTCACTAAAGCATGGGATGAATTCAAATCTGATGTATATACTCCCTTTGATGCTGAGAATGAAGAGGAAGAATAAACTATGTTTATATTTTGGGTTCAGGTCCTGATCTACGCATGCTAGTGTTAGGCTATCGAGAGACGTGCACTTTGCTATTTTTGCAATAAAACACATCATTTGATAATTCTTTGATGAAGAATTATGATAGAAAAATACAATTGGTTCACAAATGTAGCTTTTCAAAAAGTAATAGAACTTGCTCTCGATGTACACTCTGCCATAAAAGAGACCTAAGCTCAAAGTACATTTGAGATATCTAAACACACATTTCACCGCTTGCCAATGCTTAGATACAGGGCTATGCATGAATCGACTCGCAAACTGTATATTCAGCCTTGTGTTGCATGCATACATAAGATATCCCATAGCTTGCTGATAAAGAGAAGTGTCAAATGTATCGCTGGAATCCTCAAATGAGAACCTAAATCCTGTCTCAACTAGTGTGGAAATTGGCTTGCAATCCTCAAATTCAAAATGCTAAAGTAGTTTTTCAACATACTTTGCTTGATGCATAACAATTCCCCCCTCAACGGATACAAATTAGATGCCAAGATAGTAGCTCAAAAGACCAAGATAAGTGACATCAAAAGTATGCTGCAAATCAGCCATAAGAATGTCAAGTTTTGCATCACATGATCCAGTCAAGAGTATGCCATCAACATAAAGAACAAGCATTGTAAGATCAGCCCCATCTTTGCCTACATAGAGTGTATTTTCCATTGAACTACATGTGAAGCCAAGAGCAATCAAGTGCTTGCGGATTTTATCATACCATGCACGTGGAGCTTGTTTGAGACCATACAAGGCTTTATGCAAGCAACAAACCATATGCTCTTTCCCTTTCATGGAAAATCCAAGAGGTTGCTTCACATAGACCTCTTCTTGCAAATCACCATTCAAGAAAGTTGTCTTCATGTCCAACAAATGTACTTTCCAACCTCGATGGGCAGCCAATGCAACCATGGTACAAATGGTAGTCATGTGTGAAGTAGGTGCAAAAGTCTCCTAATAGTCAATGCCATATTGTTGTGCATAACCTTTCACAACCAATCTAGCTTTGTAGCAATCAAAGCTACCACCAGACTTTCTCTTAATCTTGTAACCCACTTTGTACAAATGGCATTTTTTCCTTTTGGCAATTCACATAACTCCCAAGTACCATTCCTATGTATGGAATCCATTTCTAATTGCATAGCACTCATCCATTGTGGATCGTCACATGCATCTTCAAAAGAAAGTGGCTCTTCATTACATGCTACTGCAATAAGAGAATAATCCACAAAATTACTTGATGCATGGTGAGAGCTTGATCTTGTTCTACCAAGTAAAAGTGCACTGATCAATTTGTTGTCCTGCAAAGTTTGTTTCAGCCACTTTGGCATAGTTTGTGCACTCTTGATAGAGATGCGTTCATTATGTAATACATCATCAACATGTACATCATGTGTGGGCTGAATTTCATGCTCATTTTCAGCCATATTTTGATGCAAATGTTCAGTCATATGTGGCTAGAAATTTCCAGAAGCTCCAACAATTCTTAACTAAAATATTTCAGCCATGTTTGGCTAGAAGTTCTCTGCATTTTCAGCTCTATTTTGCTAGAATTTTTCATCTCTTTGAGCCCCAGTTGGTTGGTTTACATGGCCATAGTCAAGTGCACCATTTTGGAACAAAGGCATGAGTGTATTGAACATATCTTGTGAGCTAACTATTGGCTGTTTTTTGCATTCAAATAGAGGGAAAACTGAATTTTCAGCAACTACCACATCTTGACTCACAATAATTGTATTCGTCAATGGATGGTACAAGCGATATCCCTTACTTTCAACACTATAACCAACAAATATACATTTGTTTGCCTTGTCATCAAGTTTGTGATGTTGTTGTGATGGCACAAGAGCATACACCGAACAACCAAACACACTCTTATGACTAACCATAGGCTTATGTCCATTCCAAGCCTCATAAGGAGTGATGACTCTCAATGCTTTTGTAGGTCAATGATTCAACACATAGTTTGCACACATGAATGCTCCCATCCAAAACTTGTCACGAACGTGCTTTCCTTTAACCATACATCATGCCATTTCAAGTAGAGTTCTATTTTTATGCTCCGCAACACCATTTTGCTGAGGTGTATATGGCACCGTACATTGGTGTGAAATACCTCTTTCACAAAGAAAAGCATTAAACTCATGTGACATGTATTCACCACCACGATCCCTACATAGAGTCAAAAGCTTTTGTGAAGAAAAAATTTCAACCATAGCTAAAAATGCTTTGAAGCAAGAAAATATCTCATTCTTTTCTTTCATAGGATACACCCATGTATGGCGAGTAGCATCATCAATGAAGATAATGAAATATACATGCTTCCGAAAAGATGGAGTCTTGACGGGACCACATACATCACCATGAACAAGCTGTAATTTTCTTGTAGTGTGTGTATGACTATGCAACCTTCACATCAATGCTTTTCAATGGACTCAAGTGTTGGAAAACCAATAACCATGTCATTCTTTTGCAAGTAAAGCAAACTATTGAGTTTCAAGTGACCAAAACGAGCATGCCAAAGCTCCATTTTAGCCATGGAAGAAGTATGAGCAACCAAGGCATTTGAGGCAGACCTCTTGTATCTATCCATGCAATACAAACCATTGCATAATGTGTCGGACATCACGATAATATCACCATTACTGAAATCATGAACCATACACTTATCATCAAAGTGTACATGAAGTCCAACTTTGGCAATCAATGGAACTGAAATTAAGTTCTTCTTGATATTGGGTACATACAATGCAGTTTTCAAGAGAATCACACCTCCATTTGCAACCGTAAGCTCAATTTCTCCCACTCCAACGATAGGATAAGAGGCATTGTTTGCATAGACCACAGGGCGCATTTTTCAAAGATGCAAAAAATGTTTTGCATGATGTTATGTGCTTTGAAGCACCACTATCAAAGAACCAATCTGCATTAGCCTCACTCACAACCATACATTTAGAATGCAGAGATGCATCATAATGACATGTAACAACACATGCCCAAAAATCTTGAGCCATGTTAGCTTCATCATTTTTTGCATTTGCTAAATTTTTAGCAATAGACATGTCGGTTTCCTTCTTCTTTTCATTGCACTTAGCAAGCTTTATACACTCATCAATAGTATGACTAACTCTTCGACAATATTTGCATCTCTTCTTCTTTTGCAAATCAGCATCGTTAGAGGAATGAGTGGAAGAAGAATGTTGAGGCTTTGGTTTTGATGAACCCAAAGCTGAACCATACTTGCTTTTCCCCTTTTGTGAGATAATAAGTGCTTGTGTTCCCTCAATCAAGCCACTCTTATTCACTCTGGATTGCTCTTCTTGCAAAAGAAGAGGCACAACCTCATCAAATGCATACATATTGGGATTCCATTTTGCAACCAAATGGAGTATAGTAGCAAAAATTTTAAAAGATTTTGGTCATCCTTTCAACAATGTAGAAATGAGTGATGCATCCGGAATAATCTCATCTATGTTTGCCAATTGCTCTTTCAAGTCCTTTATGTGTGTCACATACACATCCACCAACTCATTTTCAGCCATATATACATCCTCAAGTTGCTTCCTCAATTTGCTTCCTCAAGTATGCAAGACGTGCTTCATTACGCACGGCATACAAAGAAGCAAGAGTGTCTGATGCCTGTCTTGGTGTAGAACATGACCGAATGTGTGGAACTATATGACACTTCACAGAAAGCGCAATCAATGCATGAGCTTGAGTATCTTTTCCATCCCATCTAAGCTGCTACTATGTATGTGGAGAAGGAGAAACCATTGTACTTGAAGAAGAAGCTCCATCTATGACAATAGACTATGAAGTAGAAGAACCTGTTGGTCTTCGATCTACATCTGCCACTATGTTCCAAAGTTGTTTTGCAACAAGAACATGCTTCATCATGTAAGACCGCATTGGATAGTTGGTCCCATCAAACTTATCTTCAGCTTGAAGCATGCCAAACAAGTCATTGCTACCCTCCATTTCATGAAGGAACAAGAAAAAATCTTTACTTCAATGAAAGTTGAAATGAATGCTGAAATTTCAGCTCACAAACCTTCACTTTGATGGCAATTTTGATTGCGCCAATGGCTTTGAAATGGGGTAAAACCCTAATGAGTGTAACTGATGGAAATGTTTCTTGGCTGCTCAAATTCATTGTTCTATGCGCCAAAGTCGATTTGCATGGTTAAAAGTGCATGCACGCCACAACGCAAAATACCGAAACTTGAGAAGGAGCTTAACCTGCTCTAATACCATTGTTGGGTATGTAGAAGTGCAAGAGACACACAAGAAGCACACACACGGAGCTCAAACATAGCAAGACACACAGAGAAGACAGATGGCTGGAATAGCTCTCTATATTGACAATGAACTAAACTGAAGTAAGAGCTGAATAATATCGCTAAGTACAAAGTACACATATAAGTGAATCTGTCTGTGATAACATGGAGAAAAAACCTCTAGCTAGCACTAGAGTAAAAAGTGACTATGTATAGGGAAAAGGTTCACATCAAAGCTACTGGAGGAACACATAAGTGTAACAGTGTCTTCGGTGGAAGATCACATTACTTATAGAATTTGAAGCAAGGGCCAAAAATTAGCAAGATTCTAAGGCCAAGACTAGACTTCTCAGAATTTCCCATCACCAGAGAGAGGTGATACCATATATTCTAGAAGAGATGCTATATAGGAGAATCGCATGCATAACTAGTTCGCTCTAGAGTATTTGGTATCTTGGAAGGGTGTCCACTCTTAGTCTCCTCTTAGACCATTGAGAACAATAATCTTTAGAAGGGGGAGAGAATGTTAAACATAAGATCCAAGCCGGATCATATACCATGGTGTATTGGAACAAGAGCATGATTTGCTAAGGTTCCAAGTTCGGGGGTTATCCTAAGCTTCCACCTTATAAAGTAGAATGAGTGTGCATGATGGCCACATTAGAGCACTCTAGAAGCGTTCTAATCTTAGAGCAAGAGGATAAATAGGATGGGAGGAGAGAAGCATATATGTCATTTTTGTCAAGTCTCTTTGTAATAAGTTTCTCTTTTTTGGGCCCAAATTATTCTTAAGAATAGTGAAAAGCTTTCTTTATCAAGTGCAACAAGATGGAAAAATCATAATCTTACCACATTTCTTTTTTATCTTATCCATGTGATTTCTAAAGTGTCCAAGTTTGCAACTTCTGTTTGGAAAACCTTGAATAGAATGAAGCCCCTTTTTTGTCTCAATTATGGCTAGAAATAGGCAATGGACATCATACAAAATCAATGTATTTGTATTTTGATTGCAAAAATTTACCTGATTTGGGAGTGCAGATATCAAATGAGCAAAAAGTCTTTGGGCAAAATGATTCCAGAATTGAAAGCACCTATGGAATCGCACCTAGAGAGATCGCGTAACAAACTAACTATTAGGACCACCACGTGCTAGAGACATGAATCGCCTCCGAACCTTATGCCTATATGCATAGCTATTGAGGATTCAACCACTTTGATTCTAAGCCACTCTTTAAAAGAGCAACTTTACTTGAGAACCACTCTTTTGGAAAAGTAGCACCAGTTGAGAACCTTCCTTCTTAGAATCTATCCACACCTCTCTTTTGTGGATTGATTCTCCACCACCCTTTATTTGGAAAGGTGCGAATTAGAAAGAATGTTCCACAATGCTCTAACTCATGGAGCTTTGGGGCAAAACCTTGCTACTTGCAGGTTTTGAACTCAAGACCCTCTCCTTGCCCCCCCCCCCCCCCCCCCCCCTTAAGATTGATCCACTAAGCTAGGTGGATTCCTTGTGTTAGAGAGCATGAGAAACTTCTTTAGATATTTGGCATACATCTGAGTCACCAAATGGTGTTTGCATTTAGATATGTATGAACCAATCGAACACTCATATCATAGACTTACTGTATTACAGATCGGATCATACAACAAGAATTCGACACTAGTCTCATACTAGAGTATGATGATTTTGTGCCTACTTCAAAATCTTATTTGAACTTGGAAAGATGGCGGCCAAATAGAAAACATCCCAACTATGAATAAGAAGTTGAATATTTATCTCAAACTTAATCACAAATGATGCAGTTATAGGTTCAAAATTGGATGGTATCTAAAGATTCAAAATCTATGACATTCGTTGATGCAGAGAAAGAAAGCGGTTCTTTTATGGTGAATTCATCACTAGGGTATTGCTGTATCCACATTTGATTTGAATTCATGACCTGCTGGCTAGGAGTCTGATGGGCTAACCACATTCCCCAAAAGCAATGTTGAGTATTACTTCTTAATCCTCCCTCTTAGGTGCAGTTCAACCATCTCTTACCTGCCATCTTATGACATTCTTACCCCCATTGGTTGTTCATTATCCCCAATGATCTGCTCTTGTATCCATCTAGCCTCAGTGATCAGCCCCCAAATTCCTTAGGTAACCCTTAAATTGATGTCCTCACCCTCACACAATGTCTTGAACCTTGTTCACAACCTTGGTGTCTTGAACACTATTTTCAACCTTATCTTGAACCGTGTTCTCATTCATGCTCGATATCTTGAACCCTCAATCAAGTGCTACCCGACATGTACCAAGGGCGTCATGATGCTCTCTAATTTGGTAGTTTTTTTTCCAACCTTATGCATCTCAATTTGACCTATGGCTTGAGAGATACACTTCAATATTTTTTGGGTAGAATTTTGAAAGTGCCACCCCTCTGTACCCTTTTAGATGCTAAAGCACCCAAGTGTCTTTTCTCCAGGCCATTAGGTGCCCATGACCTTCATGGAATCCATCCTCTTTGCCCAAGCCTACTTCGTAGGCTCTGATGCCGATGTATGCAAGGTAGAATTTTTACTCATGATCTATTGACTAGGAGTTTAATGGGCTAACTATATAGCACAAAAACTAAGGTTGAGGATTAATTCCTAATCCTCCCTCTTAGGGTGTGGTTCAACCATCTCCTATCTATCACTTTATGATAGCTGTATGGATCAACAACAAAGGAGACAGACATTTTAAGGTCCCCTTCATTGTGTAAGTGCAACCTCAAGGGATAAGAAGACATTGGACATCTTTTCTTCTAGTGTCCCAACAACACTAGAGTGTGGAAAGTTGTACAAAATATTCTTTGGCTTTGTAGGTGATCAATTGGAAGCAAGCCCTTACAGAGGAGGTAGTTGGCTACTTGACCGTTGTCTAGAACTAAATTATCTTGATAGAAGAATTAGGATCCACAAGTGAAAACCCCCATTCAAACACAGAAGGGTCTTTCTTGTTCAGGCTAACAAACATAAAAGCAAGTGGATCCCCTGTGAAGGGGATGAAAGGCTTATGAGCCTCCTATGTATCTCCCAATAACTAGTGTATAAATATTTTTTTAAAACCTAATTTTCACCACACAGGTAGGCATATTAATGATCACGTGCGTGCATGCACACTTACAATGCTTTTATATATTTTGTTTCACAACTTCATAAAAAATGGTT
The DNA here is from genome assembly GCA_020310875.1 of Ceratopteris richardii. Classification (NCBI taxonomy): domain Eukaryota; kingdom Viridiplantae; phylum Streptophyta; class Polypodiopsida; order Polypodiales; family Pteridaceae; genus Ceratopteris; species Ceratopteris richardii. The sequence goes on from CM035415.1 coordinate 59,339,194, forward strand.
CTATCTATTTTGCTACATAGAAGACATCTTCCTGTGCTCATATATATGTAGATAGACTTAAAAGAAAATCATAAACAAGATTTCAAGAAGACAATCGAGTGGGTGTAGTGTAGCGCATTCTACATTGACCTCTAATACAAATGGTCAAAGTCGTGCCACCTTGGAATAGACGCTCCAAAATGTTCTCAAAAAAGATGATGAGCTTCAAAATGTTTAGATTGTGAGCGTTTTTCCTATTGTTCTAAAAAATGAACTTCGAAATGGTTCAATTGTCACTCTTCATCTCGCTGGAACTTGGAAGCCCCAAGGCCGTAGGGATATAAAATTCATTCCCAAGCGTGTCTCCAATTGCTAGTAAATATTTCCTTTATATCCACTGTCTGAACAGTAGAGCATAAGAAGAACGCGCACATCACCTACCTCTTCATTAGCATCGACCGTATCGAGGCACGCTATCGACTTCTTCTCCCGTCATGTCCTCCGTTATCCATCAACTTATGTGCATGTGTCGAATCTAAAACCCTTGTCACTACAAAACCCCGGAGGCTAGCGGACGCAGGTTGTGGAGGACACGACAGACGGTGAATGCTGTCGTACGTTAGTGATCGCGTTTGTCTATGAGCTTCTGAGGAAGCAGGCCAAATAGAAATTAAGGAGCCATAGCTCCAGTGGTTGATAACGTGCGAAGGGTGCAATTGGCGGTGGCGCGCCTCCTCTCGATGGGGACGCATGCCCCCATGCCGCCTATTCTCAGGATGGGGGGGAGCTGTACCGTTCCTCCTCTCGCAGGAGGCGGAAGGCGGGAGTTTTCGCAGTGTATGCTCGTCGCTGAAACAACGTGAGTTTTCTCATACTCTCTGTTGTTTTTCCCCCTCGCTGAAACCCTTTCGTTCTCACGTGATTAAGGAAGAACTGCAGAATGTTTTGTTTTGTGGCCATGGAGTCTAGTTTCGAAATGGGCGACAGATTGCTGTCACTTTTTAGTCTCATCTTCTTATGAATCATAGTTCACGCGCGACAATGCATTCTGCCATTTGGCTCATTATTCCAGTGCTAATTCGATTTTTACTTAATAATTATGAGCTGTGCTTGGACCTGTTTCTATTTCTCCCATCCTGTACAATATTTCAACCATTATAATACTCCATCATGTATGTTAAATTCTTTTTGAGGGCTAAACATGGTTGTTATGAACTTGCAGCGACAGCAGAAAAATGTATTTTGGGTTGAAGCATGAAGGACGCAGTACTGACCTTGACTGGGAGAATGCTTGCCGTAATGAGAAAAGGGTGATGGACGATCGGATTGGGAGGTTGAGACATAAACATCATAATATCAAGCCACGCAGTGCTGCTGCACAAGATGGGTCAAATATTAAACTGTTAGATTGTGACCTCGGGATTGAAAATCATGTCACTAACATCAAG
>CM035415.1:59350620-59355620 GCA_020310875.1 Ceratopteris richardii
TTGGAGAGCATTGTTGTTATGCTAATTACATCAATGTGACCAGTGATGCTCAAATACGACAGCTACTATTTGGTGGGTAAGTTGTCCTTTGATCTTTCTGCAGAGAGAGCTGATATCTTAGCTTGAATTAAGGAATTTTTTGAGGTTCTCAACTACTTGCTAAATAGGTATGGCTAAAGTAAACAGGTTTTATGGTGTCGAGATGTGCCGTTCGTTTAAGGTCCCCAATATTGATGGTTACATTGAGGAGGGAAAAAAGGCTCCATTGAAATACAGAAGCATTAATATATGTGGCATAGGGAAGAAGCTACCCTGTGATTTGTTTACGTCTGGAGGTTTGCCTGCAGTAAGCATGCAAGCATTACGGAACCTTGCTGGAAAAGTTTCAGTTGACTATCTAACAGCAGATGATGAAGAGCCGTTCATTCCTGGAGAAGCTGATGCAATTTTGACATCAGCTGGTGCTCAGGGATCTCAGAAACTGGATGATTTGCATCAGGAAGATTTATCTGCATATGGACAGGCTTATTCTGCTTTTGGGGGTGGTCATGAGGGTAAAGAGGCTTGCAGAGCTATTGCAGCTCTTTGTGAAGTCTCTGCAATAGACACATTAATATCTGGATTCATACAACCATTGCAAGTAAGTCAAATGCCCACATGCTTTGCTTGGTTGTTTCTCATTGTCTGTTGAATCTTGATTGGCAACTCATTTCTGCTAGGTAGGGTGGTGATATTATTGGTCCAGATAACCGTGTACATTGCTCTTTAAATTTGAACACAGAAACAGGACGTCTGTCAGCAAGGAGGCCTAATCTTCAGGTACTCCATAGCCAAAGCTGATGAGTGTGCTTTATGGAGTTTCAGTCTTATAGAAATTGAATGGCCTGTTCTTTTATGTTTACCGATGTTTAGAATCAACCTGCCCTGGAGAAGGATCGGTATAAAATTAGGCAGGCTTTTGTAGCAAGTTCTGGAAATTCTCTAATTGTAGCAGATTATGGACAGGTAATTTATAACAAGTGCATCTGTAAATTTGTACACATGCGCTTGTGTGGACATCACACACACATACACAAAATGATGCATGCATGCATAGATTCATGCCATGTTTGTATGCTTACATGGATGGGAGTAGGAGTTGCGAAGGGGATATAGAGAGAGGAACGAAGAAAAAAAAAGTATTAATTCCTATTGGGGGTCCAAACTAATTCAGGAGACTAATTATGCAGTCATAGGGGGGAGGGGGAGAAGGGGGGGTGGGGAGGGGGGGAGAGAGAGAGAGAGAGAGAGAGAGAGAGAGAGAGAGAGAGAGAGAGAGAGAGAGAGAGAGAGAGAGAGAGAGAGAGAGAGGGAGGGAGGGAGGGAGGGAGGGAGGGAGGGAGGGAGGGAGGGAGGGAGGGAGGGAGGGAGGGAGGGAGGGAGGGAGGGAGGGAGGGAGGGAGGGAGGGAGGGAGAGAGAGAGAGAGAGAGAGAGAGAGAGAGAGAGAGAGAGATGTGGGTAGCGGTCTCTGATATCCTCATATCCTTGGCACCTACATGTGTAGTGCTCCTCGTCCTCCACCTCATCTCGGCACATCCTGCATAATCTCTCGTCCTTGGGGGTGTGTGTCGCCCACCCAACCTCAATCTCGAGCTTGTGTGACGAAACTCTGAGCTTCCCCATGGCCACTCTCTCTGCTGGTGCCATGTATGAATCCATGTATCGTGCTCTCTGAATGAAACCATCCGCTGTGTCAGTCAGGAAGTGCTCTCTGTAGTGTTGCTTCTTTGTGGGAAGAGGCTCCCATGGTGCTATCCATGTCTCCCTGACGTGTATCTGTAGAAGGTCTTGACGGATGATCTTGTTCCTCTCCGAACGAGAGAGGGTAATGTAGGGGGAAGAGAGGTCTTACTGAAAAGGGGGAGGTCGGTAATGCTCGTGCCATGGATGTAGGGGGAAGAGAGGTCTTACTGAAAAGGGGGAGGTCGGTAATGCTCGTGCCATGGTCTGCCAGCCATCGGTAGCGGTAGGTCTGTGCATACCATACTCTCTCATGCCTTGTCTCTGCCAAATGTCTAGAGCTCTCGAATGCAATCCCAGTGAGTCGACCGTTGGGGAGCTCCTTGACTCTAAGGATAAAGGTCACCAACTGAAAGAGGGCCTCCACCAACATTGGTGGTGTACCAAGCTGAGCCTGCATAATGTCGTGTGGAACCGAGGGCTTGCTTCGGAGCAAGCATGAGATCATGGTGACCTGGGGCCTCAATCTGCATCCACATCGCCTCCGTAATGCTTGGTGCGCACACTGCCGCTGCATACATCAGTGCGGGTGTCACTAGAGTATCAAAGAGCCACCCCTTAGTCTGGGGCTCTTGGAAATGTGCCTGAAAGTAGCGTGTCTTCATTCCAGCAAGCACCGCATAGCCTTGCGTCAATCTGTCTCTCGCTGCTTGTGCCATGGAGAACACTTCTGTGTTGCTCGAGAAGGTGACATCTAAGTAGACGTAGGAGTCCACTACCTCTATCTGTCCTCCAGCTATAGTGAAAGAGGCTTGACGACATACTGTCCTGGGACCTGGAGGTGTGGAAGATCATGACCTTGGTCTTGCCAAGTTCACTGTGAGTCCTCTCTTCATGCAGAAGGTATCGAGCACCTGTGAATGTGACTGAAGTCCCTCTCGTGACTCTGAAAGCAAGACAATGTCATCAGCATATAATAGGATGTGTACTGGCATACCTCCGAGGTCTCCTCCTAGCCCTCCTTCTCGCTATATATACTCCGTGATCTCATCGATGTAGAGACCGAAGAGAGTGGGTGAGAGAGGGCAACCTTGTTTCACACCAATGGTGTCTGATAGGATGCTTGTGCAACGTACCTTACTGTGACTCATGCATACAAAGCATGGATGGCCCATAGCATGTCTGATGGTAGCTGTAACTCCTTGAGTCTCCGTAGTAGTCTCTCTTGGGGGGACCATGTTGAAGGCTTTGTGGAAATCCGCAAAGCAGCAGTAGAGTCTCCGCTTCCTCGCCTTTGCGCTCTCGATCAAGCAACGAAGTAGGAAGATGTGGTCGATGGTGGAGAGTGCGGTGGAAGCCTGCCTAGTCGGTTGCTCTGATCCTTGTTGCCTTAGCATGTGTACTAAGCTCTTCCTCTAGTACTGCCCCATAGATCTTGGCCAGAATATGGCTTATCATAATAGTCTTGTAGTTCCCAGGTCCATCATATTGCCTGACTTGTGGATAGGCGCAATGGTATGCATAGTCCACGAGTTAGGTAACCCCTCAACCAAAGCACGGTTGAAGAGGTGGGCGATCAGGTGGGAAACTACATCGATTGCGTATATAAAGTGCTCTCCCTCTAGTCCCGTGTGGTCTGCTGAGTGACCATGCTGCACCCTATAAATGGCTTGTCGTACCTTGCCTACCCAGAATAGGGTGGATATCACTGGACGTGGTGTGGGGGGGATCGGCAATGGGGGTTGTCCTAGGACATCATATAACCTCTGGGCATAGGTGTACCAAGCCTGAGGATCTGTTATGGGTGCAGGTGGGCATGGCTTACATAGGGCCCTCCATGGGGTGGCGCAGTCCCTACTCATGAGTATGTCAAATAGCTCTTCCTCTTGTCGCTCCTCGAAAGCTCTCCGCTTTTGGCATGTGAGAGCTCGCATATGTCGTTGTGCCTCCCTCCCCGTGACGGATCCCAAGATACACCGTCCTCTGAGGTGTCACTATGGTTGTCTGCACTCCTCATCGTACCATCTATTCTGGGGTGTATGCCCCAATTGTGTCGAATGTACGGCCATAAGACAAAGAGAGTTTTAAAAACGAGTTTTAAAAATGGGTTTTAAAACATTTAGTACGTAGAGTACTAAAAAAATGGAAATAAAAAACGAGTATTATATTTTGTCGGAACATTTCAAATTTTTTCTCTAATAATCCATGAATAATGTATATCTAACACTCATTTATATATCTAGTGCTAAAAACACATAAAAACTTAATCTACTACCACTACAATGATCTTGAGTTAGGAAGCCCAAAACGAATCGGGTTAAAGTAAACAAAAAATGGGAATGAAGTCTTAGACAAAGGATTGATGAGCTTAAAGCACACTAAAACTCTTAAGACAATGCATTTAGAGTGATAGAGTCAAGGATGGATAAAAATAATGTCAACAATTTAATGGTCTTGACTCCTTGCTAAATGAAATATCTTTTAAAATCAAAATAGGAACTTTTTTCTAAACCAGATAGGAGGGACTTTTGGTTCAGAATTTAGTAGAGAAGGAAAGAAAACCTTACATTCTCATGATTCTGTTCATGAAACAAAAAAAAAAAATGAAGATCTTAAAAAAAAAAAAATTTCTCAAAAAACGTATTAGGACGTTTGGAACGTCCTAACGTCCTAAACGTTTTTTATTTTTCGAAAAAAACGCGTTTTTTGTACTATGTGTACGGCACTGTGGGTGGTGTATGGGAAGCTGAGGGTAATGGATGTGTGGAGGACCGAGGAGAAGTGGGCGGTGAAGGTGTCCAATGGGGTGGAGGGATCAAGGGAGTAGATGCCCTCTCGAACATGTTAGCTATAGATGTGTGCTAGCTCATGTATAAAGTGAATGGTGGTATGGGCATGTGGTGGTATGGCGGTGGGGTGGGGTATGCATGGTGAGCCGCGTATGGATAGGGTGAGGTATGTGTGCTCGGCTCCAATCGGCATGGGTGGGATACAGGTGAGGCCACATGAGGTGGGCCAGGTCGCCATCCCACTATAGATAATAAGACGGTGTGCTGCTCCCATCTGGAGTAGGTGTCGGCCGTACGAGGTGAGTGTGGCGGTGTCGGCTGAGTCTCTTAGTGTAGACACGTCCTCCATAGCGTGGAGCATTTTAGGGTCGGCAAAATCGTAGATATCACACTGGTGGCTCTGAGTGCGGGCGTTGAAGTCTCCTACAAGGAAGACTTCACCCATCCCAGTGTACTCCATAATGGTGTCATTGAGGCAGTCATATGGCGAT
>CM035415.1:59358120-59408120 GCA_020310875.1 Ceratopteris richardii
GCTCTCAGACCATTTCTTATGTTGCAGGTGCTTAATAACGTGTAATTCCACATGTTTTGCATCATTCAGCCTGTCAACATTAGAATTGTGATTTTATTGTTTTTCCTGAAGAGTACAATTTCATCACTAATTATGTCTGCTTACACTGTTAGTGCTATACAATTTTTTCGTCATTTTGCTATGCATCTGTATTCTGATGGGGTTGTAGTGAATCTTCATGTCTGACTTTGTCTTGCATCTTTATAGTTGGAGCTTAGGCTCTTAGCACACCTTGCCAATTGCAAAAGTATGTTGGAAGCTTTCAAAATTGGAGGAGATTTTCATTCTAGAACAGCTATGAACATGTATGACAATGTGAAGAAGGCGGTAGATAGAGGTGACGTCCTCCTAGAGTGGGAACCTAAGGAGGGAGAAGATGTTCCACCTGCACCTCTTCTGAAGGCAAGCATTAACATCTTGAGTTCTTCACATCATTAGATATAAAGCTGATCCCAGGTTTATTCTTTCCACTGAAATGATCTGCAGGATGTCTTTGCATCAGAAAGGAGGAAGGCCAAAATGTTAAATTTCTCCATTGCTTATGGAAAAACAGCAAGAGGCCTGTCAAAGGATTGGAAGGTATGCAAATAGGAAAGGGAATTTTGAATAGTATATATCTTGCCATTGATCATCGCTGGAAATAAATATTATGTTTTCTGATATTGTGTATCTCTGGATCTGTTTGTGCACTGCGAGATTAATTCATTAAATAATAGGAAGCTGAAATTATGAGACCCTATTTCTAGTTCCACTAGGTTGAAGAAAAGGACCCTATTTCTAGTTCCACTAGGTTGAAGAAAAGGACTGTTCTTGGTTCACTTTGGAGGTGGAATATGGGATAAACCCAAACCCACTGTTATCCCCTGTTCCCCCAGGCCTTCTCCATCTTTTTCCCTGGTTCCAACAAACACACTCTATCATGTTCTACTAATAGTGGAGATGAATGTTGTCGCTCAATTGCAGTCTTTGTTCTCATTTCTGACAGTTTTTACTACCATGCAAACAGTATCTACAAACTTTAGTTACCCATGCTGAAGCATATTTAGATAATGGTATTCGTAAACATGATGCACAATTTAATGGTGCATGGGGAGGAAGTTTATGAAAGACGGATTCAGAACTTAAATTTGTCTACATTATTTATGCTATAATCTACGAGTACACTGGTAAAAGATAGGCTTCATATAGGCGGGATGTTTCTCTGGTTTCTAGTTTTCCAAAGAATTCAATCCTTAGAATTTCGGATATCTCCTCATCTGCTTTTTCATATCAACCACACTGCCAAGCTTTCTGAGTATTTTTCTCAAATGCGGGCTCAAGAACTACACAATCCTTGTCAGATATTTCTCCAAAGAGGGGATTCATTGGGTTTATATATACACAAATTTGCATTAAAGAAAAATATGCAGTGTGCACAACTTCAAAACTGGATGCTTGAGCTTTTAATAATGGCTAGCCACTGAATCTGGCGTTTTTGAATGATTAATGAACATTTCTAGTCATAGATGATAATCTAAAGCAAAATAGAATATGAAGAAGTTTTTTTTAAATTTAACTTTAATAAAGAGTGTCATTTATTGTTATTTCATTAGAGTGTGTAAAGTCCCTAATGGTGTATTTTTAAGATTTTTGGTTTGTGATTCATATTAAAATTGAACAGATCATTGTTGTGCACAAGAATGTGTTGATATATTTCGGTAGTGATGTGATTGCCAGGGCATTTTTTTCCCTCTTTAGGAGGTTTTTTTCCTCGGCTTGTATATATGTCTACAACCGTAACGGATTACTTATCTTAGTACATTCACTTGGTAATACATTTAGTAGTTTTTTTCCTCGGCTTGTATATATGTCTATAACCCTAACGGATTACTTATCTTAGTACATTCACTTGGTAATACATTTAGTATTGTGTGTTGTGCTCCAAGCTTCTTCTTCTTCTTCCTTGTGCTGTTCGCATGCTTTCGCAGACCTCAAACTCCAACAATTGGTATCAAAGGTCAACGCTTTGCTATGTGGTGTCGACATTTTAGTTTGAGCTCGTTTTGGCCTCTGAACGCACTATCTCAGCGCTTGTGCAAGCAATTTCGTCCTTTTGTGCCAAACATATATACAAGTTTCAGTTCGTGAGTATATGCAGTCCTCAAGGTTTAGCAGAGCTCGACAAGATAGTTTGTTCAACTTTTTGAGATACAATCAATTTTTTGCATCGGGGTATTTTAGTCTGTGGCCATGGTTGAAAGAAATGATGTATTCCGTATTTTGGCTGTTTAGGGCAAGTTGGATGATACCAATTACCCATCATGGGCACCATAGTTGGTACTCGTACTAGTACGAATACATTTGTACGTACCTCTCGTACCGTACGTACTAGTACGTATTCGTACCAAAAAACTAAATGTGTTTTATTTTCCATATTGCCCTTAATTCATTAAGAAAAAACATTGGTTTTGTAACTATACTAGTTAGAGAAGAAATATCTTCATGCATAGATATAATATTATGCATCTTCATGGCAAAAAATACTCTTTTTATGTGTACACGTCCATATACATGAGAAGATGAAATAAAAAAATTTTCGTACTAATATCGTACGGATTCGTACTTGATGATTAGTACGTACTAGTATGGTATTATTACGTACTGTACTTGTCGTACGGATCGTACCTGACAAACTATGATGGGCACATATGATGCATCATGTATTGGTAGTAAAAGGAATGTGGAATATTGCAGGTTGTTGAAAAATGACCTACTAGACCTGCAAATACAATCATTGAATGTGATGCAGATGGCATTGAAGATGACGATCTTCAAATTCCTGTTCTTGCTTCGGTTCTTACTACACCTATTGGAGAGAAACTTCGTTGGGATGGCAAAGATTCTTTGGCACATGCATTGATAGCTTTGTTTGTCAAACGTGCCATTATCCCTCATATTCGCTCTTGCAAAACAACAAAGGATGCTTGGGTTTCACTTACTACTTTGTACCAGGCAAGATGTGAGGCTCATGTTGCTTACCTCCGAAAATAGTTGGAGAGTGAGCATATGAATGAAGGAGATTCTATGGACAATTTATCGACAAAGATCAAAGATTTGAAGGAACAGTTGATTTCTGAAGATGAAGTCTTTCTAGATAGTTCATTTATGCAGACTTCTCTTAACGGTCTACTAGATTCATATCAAAGTTTTGCGTCTACTCTCCGGTTGATGATGAAAGGCAATTCAAATGCCTTAACATTTGAGGAGTTAGTCTTTGTATTGTTAGAGGAAGACCAGTTGAGACAGAACTTGTTCATTATGCATGTAGTAGATCAAGCTTTCTTAGCTCGTCAGAACGGCAAAGGTAATCTGAGCTCATCTACTTGCAAGCAAAAATGTGTTAATTTTGCACAGTCGAAAAAGGAAGACAAAATCAAGAAGAAAACAAAAAAGCATAGTTCTGCAAATGCTGTAAAGGAAATAATCATGGGCCATGGCATAAAAGTTGTCGAAAATTGGCTACCAAAGAGGCAAATAAAAAAGAGGCTAGAATGGTTGTTGTAGAGGTCTCTACATCTAAAGCAGAGTCTCCTAATCTTGTGCAGAATGGAGAATGGGCGTTTACTACTGTTTGTAGTTATGAACTATCTTCTCATGAGCAATGCATGTTTGTGGTAGACTCTGGTGTTTGGTACACATATTACCTCACAACGCAGGTTCTTTAGTTCACTTGAGCCTGCCCCTACAGGGAATAGCTAACAACTCTTGTCGTGTAATGGGAGTTGGTAAGATCATTCAGACTATTGTTGATGGTAATTCTTTCACATTGTCAAATTCTTTGTTTGTGCCACGGATCACAAAAAGATCTTTTGTAAGTATCAGCATTAGCCAAGATTGGCTTGGTTGTCAAATTTGTTGAAGAGAGATGTACAGTTCACAATCTCTCAAATGGTGATGTCATTATTGCTTCTTGCATTTCATTTCGTTGGCTCTATAAGCTCATAGACTATGCAAAATTTGCCAATGATTGAGCATGTGAAGTTCAAGATTCTCACGCTATCTCATATGCAAAGCTTTGGCATGCACGCTTTGGTCATCTGAATTTCGCTAGTTTGCTACTCTTGTAGAAATCTGAAATGGTGTCTTCTCCTCCCAAACTTGAGGCACCTGGTAAACATGTCTATGAAAGCTGTAGTTTGGGCAAAATGCAGTGTTCCTCCTTCCAAAAGATGGTTCAGTTTGAGCTACTTAGAAATTGCAGCTTGTTTACAGTGATGTATGTGGTTCTATGCAGACACCTTCTTTTGGGAACTACCTTTACTTAGTGACTTTTATTGATGATTTTTCCAGGAATATATGGGCGTATCCATTGAAAGCAAAGCCCGATGTGTTTATGTGCTTCAAATAGTTTCTGGTTTTGGGTGAAAATTTGTCAATATGTAAAATGGGCACCCTCCCTTCCGATCGAAGGGGGAATACATGTTTTGTGATTTTAATGCATTTTTGGCTGAACGTGGGATGAAACATCAGTGTACAATGCTATATACACCTCAACAAGAAAAAAGAACAAGTCTCTCATGGAGATGGCGAGGTGTAGGGTCAAAAGTTAGGCTTTACTACATAGCTTCTCGCTTGGGCCAGTTATGTGTGCAAAATATGTACTTAATTCCTACCAAAGCAGTGCAATTTATCACTCCATATGAGGCTTGGCATGGTTGCAAGCCATGTGTTGCTCATCTGCATGTCTTTGGTTGTTTGGCATCTGCATTAGTGCATGAACAACAACACAAAAAATTGGATGTTAAAGCAATGAAATGTATTTTTTTCATCATTTTTGTTGGGTACAACTATGAAAGCAAAGGTTATCGTGTGTATCATCCATAGACTAAACACATTTTGGTTAGGCATGACGTTTTTGTGGAAGATGCAATTCAGCCATTATTTTCATGTGCTAAGGAGACATCAGTTAGGTCCAAAGATGTGTATGACACTTTGTCGCCTCTTGTTACAGGTGGACAGTTAAGTGTTGGTCAAAGTGAGGCAATACACAAAGGCTCTACCTCATAGCTTTCCACAAAGCTTTGGGCTTACTTCCTTTTGTGGATTGATCTCTTTCCACATAGCTTGACACTTCCTTATTTATGAGTGCCAACTCCTTGTTCATTGCATCACTCCGGGGAGGATTTGTTGATATATTTCAGTAGTGATGTGTGTGAACACACTTAGGACCATTGGGATACTTTTTTCCCTCTTTAGGAGGTTTTTTCCCCTCGCTTGTATATACGTCTATAACCCTAACAAGTTACTTATGTTTGTATATTCACTTGGTACTACATTCAGTATTGTGTGTTGTGCTCCAAGCTTCTTCTTCTTCTTCGTTGTGTTGTGTGCATGCTTTCGCATACCTCAAACTCCAACAGAATGTTCTAGCTATACAAATCAATTATGCTTTGCCAAGTTGGTAAGTAGCATTAGTCAAGGCACTTGACTCCTCCTTTATCAACAAGATATTGTTTTCATAGCAAACTAGGCACATAATTTGTGACTCATTGTGTGGCTTGTAGGCTTATCTCCAATGTTTTTATAAGACATCATATTTGAATCTTTTGAGCAAATTTAAGAAGCTTGGAATGATGTCTTGTATATGAGAAGTGGAATGTGCCCTTTTTTGGGAGTTGTAAGGTGCAATCTATATATGACATTCATCAATTTTTAAAGTTTGATTAATATCATTATGAATGCACATTGCATGTATTACATACATATCACACATATGTCACATACATACATATTACGTACATATTATATACATGATACATGTCACATACATTATTACATAATACATAATATATATTCTAGAAATGTCAAGATACATGATAGTAGTAAATGCATGTGCCATATACACATGTGACATATCCCATGCATACATACATATACACAGTGCACAGTTCACACATAGTACATACATTCTACATACATAAATGATAAATGCATACATACATGCATGACACATGCATACTACATGCTACTTAGTACACACTACATACATAATACATATACATGCAGTGTGCATGTGCCATGTACATACATACACACACAAACACACACACACACACAAATATATATACATATATATATATATATATATATATATATATATATATATATATATATATATATATATATATATATATATATATATATATATATACATACATACATACATATATATATATATATATACATACATACATACATACATACATATATATATATATATATATATACATACATACATACATACATATATATATATATATATATGTATACATACATACATACATACATACATACATACATACATACATACATACATATATACATATATATATATATATATATATATATATATATATATATATATATATATATATATATATATATATATATATATATATATATGTATGTGTGTGTGTATATGCATATCTTAAAATCTAAACTTGAAAGTTAAGCTATACGGACCTGTAAATATAAGTCCAACTTGTGATGCATCGATGACACGAAGGAACATAGTTCCTTTGCAACAATGCACTAGTATGTTATATACATTCTTTTTTTTTGATGTTTGTCCATACATCGCACATAATAGTCCATCCATACTTCTTCCATGTGCCCTTCATAGGCTCTAACTTCTTCTTCACTATATCCTTTGTTTTGAGTAGCTCACCCACTAGTTCTCAACTCTTATGAAGGACAACTCCATTGGTATCCCAATGTGCTTACTAACTCCATGGCTTCCTTCCATGCGGGTATGCATGCAACATTAAAAGAAAGACCACACTATATGGAAAGCTTCATTATACCTTGTTTGGCCTCAAGCTCTCCCTTCCTTTGGAAACCCGCACATATTGATGCTGAAGAAAGTAATCCTCGAGCCATCTTCATTGGTGGCTGAGTCTCATCCTCATGATGGATGGTGTCATCTTGATGCTCATCATTCCCTCCTCTAGAGGTTCCCTTATGACTCTGATGTGCTGGAGCATCATGTGGATGAGGATCACATGAGCTGATAGAGGTGGAGGTGGGCCAAGAGCTTTGGATGCTTTTTTTGCCTTCCTCTGAGCTACCCAATCGAAGAGCTCATCCTTGATGTTAGCTTGCATAGGTTGCTTGCATTTTGCAATGCCGAAGCCACTATGTTTGGCAAAGTGGGCTTTGATACGATCTTCCCCACCACCTCTTTTGTAACCACGTAGGCTACATGTCCATCTCTCACTCCCACCCGATCCAACTTTGCCTTGGTTAGACAACAATTTTGCTTTGGTTTAGGTATGGTGAGTCATGACAATGTGTAAGGAAGCAGGAGTAGGTTAGAATCTCTCTCTCTCTCTCTCTCTCTTTATAGGAAGCTTATGGAAGCTTCAAGTGGCATTTTGCTCTCCGAGAACCTAGGAATGTGACTTTGTTGAAATGCCAGGCTTGTGGGAGAGGACAAAAAAAATTTGTCTGCAATGTGATGCGTTGCATACATCGCAACACAACGATTGGAGACGATACACAACACGTTGCGTTGCAACTATGGTTTGTAAATACTAAGGGAAAACTTTGAAAACAGTGAGTCATAAATTAGAGATGATTTAATAGAGATATGACTTGTAAATTAGAAATGAAGTTTTCCTATTAAAAGCCTTTTCTATTCTATTTTGAGGTGTAGAAATAAATGTAGAAGAGGGATAATTTGCATTTTTTTTGGGTGAATTGCTTGAATTCATCTTTGAAGTAATTTTGGGCATATGAATATTATGTCATATGAAGAATAAATGGTAATGCTATCTTCACTCCATCTGTTTCCCATGGAGTGATCCAATCCTCAAGATCTCATGCTGGGTTGAAGAGGTGTGTATAAGCAGTGTCAATACCTCCATGCCATATATAAGATGCTCAACTTGTATGTCAGTCCAAGTGGTCTCTCACTCTCTCATGATGTAGACGTGAGATAGCTCGTGTCCTTGTGTGGTGCTGTCACATAGGCCACACACCTCGATTTAGTAGGGCGTCCATCTCTGTGAGAGAGAGAGAGAGAGAGAGAGAGAGAGAGAGAGAGAGAGAGAGAGAGAGAGAGAGAGAGAGAGAGAGAGAGAGAGAGAGAGAGAGAGGGAGGGAGGGAGGGAGGGAGGGAGGGAGGGAGGGAGGGAGGGAGGGAGGGAGGGAGGGAGGGAGGGGGAGAGGGAGAGAGAGAGAGAGAGAGAGAGAGAGAGAGAGAGAGAGAGAGAGAGAGAGAGAGAGAGAGAGAGAGAGAGAGAGAGAGAGAGAGAGAGAGAGAGAGAGAGAGAGAGAGAGAGAGAGAGAGAGAGAGAGAGAGAGAGAGAGAGAGAGAGAGAGAGATCCACTTTCTATCCCTTTGTATTGGGATCCATCCATTTTATCCCATATGCAAAGGTCCTCTCACAGCTCTCATGTAATTTCATGCAAGTTCCATTTGTCCCACATGCGATGTACTTTGCCATCTACTCCTTATAAGGAGGGCGTTACTTCACCTCGCATAAACCCTAATTGTGGTACTTAGTCATTTTTGGCACAAAATTTGGGTAAAATTTTTATGAGCCTATCTTGTAGAGCTTGATGAGAGCTTTCTAATGATATATGACATGCAATCATCAGAGATCAGATTTGGGAGAAAGCCCTAACCTTAATTTTATGCTGATTTAGGGTTTTTACCTCATTTGATAGCTCTCAGCTTGCAGGTCATAAAAATGTTATTAGTTCATTCATCAAGTTGTCAGAGGTGTGAAAAACCCTAGTCAAAAGCACTTTACAATGATTTATAAAAATAAAGCAGCTTTTCAAGATAAAACAACGATTACAAATAAAATAAAGTGATAGTTTTATTTTTGCATTAAAAATCAGCTTTATTCAAATTTGATCGCTAGAAATCTTGTGGCCTAGAAAAGAGGGGTACTTGGTCACTTTGTGAATCATTCAACGTTAGCTTTGGTCCCTCTTGGAAGAGTCTTAGCTGATGCACACATGGGGCAGCCATGGTGCACATATGGGCAGTTATGGAGGAGCTATTGAAGCTCATAAGGAGCAGCTTTGGAGTTCTTCTTGGAGAAGAGTGTGCTCACACTCTTGAAGATTATGCAGTACTTCAAAGACATTGGATGGAGCTTAACATAAGATTGCATCTTATGTTAACTATTCAGGTACATATTCTCTTTATGCACACAGGTACTACTTGGAACTTATGGAGGCGGTGGCATTCATATCTGGAGGAGTCCTATTCAGCATACATAAAGGAGAATCAGTACATGCATGCTACATGCATCACATGAGGTGTTAGAGAAGGTGTATCCATATGAGTATGAGGATTTTTGTCCGTAACATGTTAGCATTCTATGCTAATTTTGTAAGTATGTGATCTATCACACACATCTGATTTAGGGTCTTCCATAGCCTAAATTCAGATTAGGATTTGCTGGATATCAGTTTCAAACTGATCTTTCCTATTTTTGTCACTCATATTCACTCTTCTACAACCTATCAGGTTATACATCTCATACATATTTAGATTTTTGTCCCTACATCTGAATATTCTTGTAAATTCTGTACATACACTCTTCCATCTATTTCTGTTCACAGAGTGTGGTTGAGATTTTGACTCCCACATTGTAAATTGACATTTGTATATATGATGGTGTGAGTAAGCAATGGCTTACGTAACACTTTGAACATATTGTCTAATTTCTCTCTATCTTTGTCTCATCATTGTATGATTAAGTGTTGTATGTTCATGTTTGTCAATTTTGAAAGATGTTGGAATCTGTGTTTAAGATCCTGGAAACCTGTGGGACCAATGGAATTTTGTTATGGGCATACCTAATTTCCAACATTTGGTATTAGAGCTCCAAGACTACCAACATATGGTTTCAGAGCATCTTCTAACGTTTGACATATGACATACACACTTAATCTAGATGAGTAGAGATTTGAGAATTAGACAATGCAGTCACATGTTTATTTATCAGTTGTGAGTATGAAGTTGATGATCTGTTAGCAGCCAAATACTTTTGGAAGAGTAAAGTTACTTTACAAAAGTATTGCATGAAGACCAAGACTTGATGAAGAGAAGGCCACTTCAAATTCAAGGAAAAACAATGGTTTGGAGAAGATTAAGGAACCAGATCAACATCAAATCACAAGCATCTAGAGGTTGTTCTTGATAGTTTTGATAGGAGATATCTTTCATGGCAAGAAAGCTCATCTAAGAAGACAATTTTGGAGATCAGATCAGTTTTGTTTTCAGCCAACACAAGGTTGGAAGTTTTTTTTTAGGTGCAAAATCTAGGTGTCTAAATTACCTAGAGAGGTAATTCAGCATTCAACCAACTCAAGGAAAAGGTTGGTGAATTCAGACATATGAGTCACATTTGAAGCAGAGTTTTGATTCAACATATGAGGAGATGGTAGAAGCATGTTTTATTTTCTATATTCACTTCCATTTATATACCATGTTTGTTTTGTCTCTTACTCTTAGCACTAAAGGAAGAGAAAAATTCATTTGAAGAAGTTAAGAATGCTTGCTACTTCAAGATGAAGAGAACAAAAGGTATGGAAGAGAAGTTTGAAGATGTTGACATCATCAGGTGGAAGAAAGATGCAGAAGAAGAAGGTCCAACAATTCCAAAGGGAAAGTAAGACTTCCTTTTTCTCTTATATTTTCCATATACTTTTCTTACTTTTATCCTCTACATCCAAAGACAAGTCTACGAGAACATCTTGTGTGAAGAAGATAGTTTAAAGATGAAGCAGTTTCTTGTTTTGCATTATACTTGGTCATGTTTTAGTAGGTTTTGACAAAGAATTACAGTGAGAGAAAGAAAAGAAGCAGATATCTAAGATAACTTATATGTTTTGACTCATATGTGTATGAGTTATGTATAAGTTGAAGATTTTGAGCAGGCAGGTTATATATTCCCGCAAAGAAATCTTGGAGTGTCAATTTAGAGCTACTTTGGTATATGACAAGTTGCAGAGATGTATTTTTCTTCTTTATTTAACTCTTGAGGTAAAAGAGTATTTGTAGCAGATGTTGAAGACTTGGAGTGAGATTTTTTGTTTGGAAAAGTTACCTCATATTCGGTATATTCAGTATACTCAGAAAATTCAGAGTTTTTCAGGAGGAAAATTCAAAAAATTCAGTATTTTCAGAAAATTCAGAAAAATTCAGAAAATTCAGTATTTTCAGAAAAATTCAGAAAATTCAGTATTTTCAGAAAAATTCAGAAAAATTCAGATTTTTTGATGTACCAATCAGATTAAGAATCTACTTTCTATGATTGTCTTGACTTTTGGATACATGCTTGTATTCAAAAAGGTGTTCCTTCAGATCCTATCACTTGATTGAGAAGTGGAGTTAGCTAAAAGAAAGTCAAACAGATGCTATCACATTTCACCCGGGAAGAATATGAAGATATGAAGTATCAACTTGTAGCTTTTGAAGTTCTCAAGATGAGAGTTTGTCCAATTGTGTTCAAGTAGAAGTTGCGAATTCTTGGAAAGGATTTTGTTGAAGAAAAGTTTTACAATTTTATGTAAGAAGCATGACACTTAGAGACATTTAGGTAGCAAATCAAACATTAAGTCATGAAGGTTAGATGAGAGCATATTCTACACAGGTATTTTGTTGGAGAGATCATAGATCTAGAATGATCTTGTATGATCTTGAAGATCTTGAGTATTTTTTGAGTTAGATGTCTATCCTTTGTTTGAAAAGTTCTTAGCATTGAAAGAAGTAAGTCAAAGATTCAGATTCTATCAGATTAGTGTTTCAGAGAAATAGAAGAAGATACTTGTTATGTTGAAGAAGATTATGAATCCTAAAGTGCTTTCAGCAAAGATTTTTGATGTAATTGATCAGCTAACCTTATTCTATAATATGGGAAGCTAAGGAGTAACAGTGGAAGCTATTGGCAATTGCAATGCTAATAAAAAGGGTTTAGAGATTTTGTTTCAGATACAGGTATTGATCACTGAAGATCAGATTTATTGAAAGAAGGGAGACCTTTCAGATTTCATAAAGTCTGATATACTTTGAAGAATTCTGGATACTATTGTTAAATCATCCAGGGGGGTGATGAAACATAAAGACTTATTTTCAGCCATATGTGAAAGAATGCCGAATCATACCTATAGGTATTCCTATATTTCCTTTGTCAGTTTCTCTTTATGTTCCAGCTTTGAAAGAAGAAGGAAGAAGGAGAATGTCTGGAGAAAGTTCTTGTTAGGTGTTCCTGTTCGGGAGAAAGTTCTTGTTAGGTGGTCCTGTTCGGGAGAAAGTTCTAGAGTTCTATTACAAAGAAACTTGATATTTCAGAGAGGTATGTTACTTATGAGGTGCACACATATATGATTATACCAGACTTTGAAGGAAAGAGGTATGAAAGACTTACAGATAGAACAAGAATGAAGACAAGATGACATCGTAGATATGAAATTTTGGTGAGAGTCGAGACTCTCATGGGTTGAGTTGAGTACAGTCAGAGATGAACCAGCTAGTGTTCATTATACACTAAGTTGTGAGTTGTTAGTCACAAGTTCTAGGATTTAGTTCTTGATTCTTTTTAGCGTATTTACATGACACAGCAAAAGTATGTTGATAACCTTTCTTAAGGTAAATGCAAATCAAAGTTGGTACTCGTACCAGTACGAGTAGATTCGTACGTACCTCTCGTACCGTACGTACGAGTACGTATTCGTACCAATTGGTACCAAAATTTTTATTTTCCATTTTGACTTGAATTATTAAGAAAATACATTGGTTTTGGAGCTATGCTAGTTAGAGAACAATTATCTTCATGCATAGATACAATATTATGCATATTCATGGCAAAAAGTACTCTTCATATGTGTACACTCCCATGTACATGAAAAGATGATTTTTTTTTCCGTACTAATATCGTACGGATTCGTACCTCATGATTAGTACGTACTTGACATGGTACTATTACGTACCGTACCTGTCGTACGGATCGTACCTTGCCAACTATGATGCAAATATATGGATCCTAGTGTATTCTTACAAGTTTGAGAAGACGGGAGATAGTAGATTCAGAGTCAATTCATGCTACATATGTTGTCAAGCAATGATTGCTTGATGTATGCTAACACTATTGGATATCTATTTTGCATATTTTCTCAGGTATTATGGTTCATATTCAGCAAATTCTGATTTTTGAAGTTTGAAGAAGTTCAAATTCAGTTTTGAAGAAGACTTTTGAAGATAAATTTTGAAGGTCAATTTTGAAGGACAAGTTTGAAGCTTATGTCAGTTTACAGATGAATGAAGTTGCATATCCAGTTCAGTTTGTACCAACATGACATTGCAAGGGGGATTGTTGGAAATCAATGTCACATCAATCCAAAATCCTTTTAGGGTAGAAACCTTAATTTTGGTACTTAGTCATTTTGTCATTTTTGGCACAAAATTTGGGTTAAATTTTTATGAGCCTATCTTGTAGAGTTTGATGAGAGCTTTCTAATGATATATGACATGCAGTCATCAGAGATCAGATTTGGGACAAAACCCTAACCCTAATTTTCTGTTGATTTAGGGTTTTTACCTCATTTGATAGCTCTCAGCTTGTAGGTCATAGAAATGTTATCAGTTCATTCAGGTGGTCAGAGGTGTGAAAAAGCTAAGTCAAAAGCACTTTACAGTGATTTATATATATAAAGCAACTTTTCAAGATAAAACAACGATTACAAATAAAATAAAGCAATAGCTTTATTTTTGCATTAAAAATCAGCTTTATTCAAATTTGATCGTTAGAAATCTTGTGGCCTATAAAAGAGAGGTATTTGGTCACTTTGAGAATCATTCAACGCTAGCTTTGGTCTCTCTTGGAAGAATTTTAGCTGATGCACACATGGGGCAGCCATGGTGCACATATGGGCAGCTATGGAGGAGCTATTGAAGCTCATAAGGAGCAGCCTTGGGGTTCTTCTTGGAGAAGAGTATGCTCACACTCTTGTTGATGGAGAAGACTTACTCATCAGCAGATTGATGGTGTGGATCATCCATCTACATGATGTATTTGGAGATTGTCTTCTACATGAAGATTATGGAGTACTTCAAAGACATTGGATGGAGCTGAACATAAGATTGCATCTTATGTTAACTATTCAGGTACATATTCTCTTTATGCACACAGGTACTACTTGGAGCTTATGGAGGCTGTGGCATCCATATCTGGAGGAGTCCTATTTGGCATACATAAAGGAGAATCACTACATGCATGTTACATGCATCTGATGAGGTGTTAGAGAAGGTGTGTCCATATGAGTATCAGGATTTCTGTCAACAACATGTTAGCATTCTATGCTAATGCCGTAAGTATGTGATCTATCACACACACATCTTATTTAGGGTCTTCCATAGCCTAAATTCAGATTAGGGTTTGCTGAATTTCGGTTTCAAACCGATCTTTCCTCTTTCGGTCACTCATATTCACTCTTCTACAACCTATCAAGTTATACAACTCATACATATTCAGATTTCTGTCCTTACATCTGAATATTCTTGTAAATACTGTACATACACTCTTTCATCTATTTCTTCTCACATAGTGGTTGAGATTTTGACTCCCACATTGTAAATTGACATTCGTATATATGATGGTGTGAGTAAGTAGTGGCTTACGTAACACTTTGAACATGTTGTCTAATTTCTCTCTATCTTTGTCTAATCATTGTATGATTAAGTGTTGTATGTTCATGTTTGTCAATGTTGGAAGATGCTGGAATCTATGTAGTAGATCCTGGAAACTTGTGGGAACTGTTGAATTTTGTTAAGGGCCTACCTAATTTCCAACAGTCCCATAGCTGAATATGAAGAACCATGGTTTCCTATTGTGCAAAAGTTTATCTTCTTGCAATAGGAAGTGAATTTGCATCTTGGTTTTCCTCTTTTGGAGGATATACTAATCCTCGGTGATCTTACGATTGCGGCATTGGTGATGACAAGGCTTGGGGCATGGCTATTATGTTGCCGACTCTAGATGATGAAGCCAGTAAAACTTTAAGGCAAATGAACAAGAGGATTTGCGCAACCACAAGGGAAAGAAAAAGTGTGCCCATTGGAGTTAGTATGAAAAGAGGAGTCTTTGGCCACACAAAAGGTGGAGTGAGAGCAACGCGAAGATGATTATCTCTCACCAAGCAACGAAATGCTAACATCAGCCAAAGGGGTGCATGAATGTTGCAGAGTTTTGAGTAGCCTACATAGTTCAAAGAGAGAGAGAGAGAGAGAGAGAGAGAGAGAGAGAGAGAGAGAGAGAGAGAGAGAGAGAGAGAGAGAGAGAGAGAGAGAGAGAGAGAGAGAGAGAGAGAGAGAGAGAGAGAGAGAGAGAGAGAGAGAGAGAGAGAGAGAGAGAGAGAGAGAGAGAGAGAGAGAGAGAGAGAGAGAGAGAGAGAGAGAGAGAGAGAGAGAGAGAGAGAGAGAGAGAGAGAGAGAGAGAATGTTGGAAATCAATGTCACATCAGTCCAAAATCCTATTAGGGCAGAAACCCTAATTTTGGTATTTAGTCATTTTTGGCAGAAAAGTTGGGTAAAATTTTTATGATCCTATCTTGAAGAGCTTGAGAAGAGCTTTCTAATGGTATAGGACATTCAGTCATCAGAGATCATTTGGGAGAAAACCCTAACCCTAATTTTTTTTGTTGCTGATATAGGGTTTTTACCTCATTTAAGAGCTTTCAACTTATAGGTCATAAAAATATAATCAATTCATTCATCATGTGATCAAAAGGTCTAAAAAGCTTGTGAAAAGCATTATTCAGCGATAGCATAAAGAAAAAGCTACAATCGTAAAAATTTGTGATAGTTTTTATTAAAAACAGCGATATCAGCTTTTGGCAATGAATTCAGCTTTATTTTTAAGATTTTTTCGCAAGAGGTTTGAAGGCCTATATAAACAGGCATATGGTCACTTATTTGGATATCCTCTTCCATCACTTGGCTGATTTTTGGAGGTGGTCGTGCTGATGCGCACATGGGGCAGCCATGGTGCACATATGGGGCAGCTATGGAGTAATCTTGAAGCACAGAAGGAGCATCCATGGAGTTGTTCTTGGAGAAGAGTGCGTTCACACTCTTGCTTATGGAGAAGACTTACTTATCAGCAGCTTGGTGGTGTGGATCATCCATCTACATGATGTATTTGGAGATTGTCATCTAGATGAAGATTATGGAGTACTTCAAAGACATTGGATGGAGCTTAACATAAGATTGAATCTTATCTTAACTATTCAGGTACATATTCTCTTTATGCACACAGGTACTACTTGGAGCTTATGGAGGTAGTGGCATCCATATCTGGAGGTGCGCTATTCGGCATACATAAAGGAGAATCAGTACATGCATGCCACATGCATCAGATGAGGTGTTAGAGAAGGTGTGTGTCCACATGAGTATGAGGATTTGTGTCAGCAACATGTTAGCATTCTATGCTAATTCGGTGAGTATGTGATCTATCATACACACATCTGATTTAGGGTCTTCCATAGCCTTCAAACTGATCTTTCCTATTTTTGTCACTGATATTCACTCTTCTACAACCTATTAGGTCCTTCACCTCATACATGTTCAGATTTCTGTCCCTACATCTGAATATTCTTGTAAATTGTGTACATACACTCTTCCATCTATTTCTGTTCACATAGAGTGGTTTAGATTTTGACTCCCATATTATAAATTGACATTTGTATATATGATGGTGTGAGTAAGCACTGGCTTACATAACACTTTGAACATGTCTAATCTCTCTCTATCTTTGTCTCATCATTGCATTATTAAGTGATGTATGTTCATGTTTGTCAATTTTGGAGGATACTAGAATCTATGTTGTAGATCTTGGAAACCTGTGGAACCTATGGAATTTAGTTATGGGCCTACCTAATTTCCAATGTGTGTGTGTGTGTGTGAGAGAGAGAGAGAGAGAGAGAGAGAGAGAGAGAGAGAGAGAGAGAGAGAGAGAGAGAGAGAGAGAGAGAGAGAGAGAGAGAGAGAGAGAGAGAGAGAGAGAGAGAGAGAGAGAGAGAGAGAGAGAGAGAGAGAGAGAGAGAGAGAGAGAGAGAGAGAGAGAGAGAGAGAGAGAGAGAGAGAGAGAGATTTTTAAGAATGACATCATGCTCTCTATCAACTTGCAATTTCTTTCTTCCATAGCTCCAAATGCTATCTCTTAGTATGTTTCTTTCTTCGTCACATACTTTGCTATTGCGGGCGTATATACCGAAGTCACCAAGGGATGGATCCCGAGAACAATTGTGTCCTCGGGATGGGGGTAGACCCTATGGTGGCTTGGGCATGCGTCCCTTTGACAAGACTAAAAATTTATTGATTTTCTCAAAAATATCAAATGAAAGTCATGTACAATGAATGGATCAACATATGAAAAGCTTAATAAAAATGAAAAAGTATAAAAAAACGTGCTTTTAAATGGAAACATGTATGAAGCACTTTGAACATTCAAAGTTGACCCTCAAGTTGAGAGACATAACATCATAGGCTTTCATATATTGATAATTTGATTGGACAAAGTATCAAAACTTGAAAGTCATGTATTTCATTATTTCATTGAGAACATGTCTAAAGCTCAACTATCAAAAGTCGCGCATTTCATCACCATGCCACACAAGATAGTAAACATGCATTGTGAAGAGAGGGCCAAGAGGGTGGAGGGGGCTACTCAAGCCTCAATATGCAAGGATGAAGGGAAAAGCTTAGCATAAAAGGGCGAAGCTAAATTTTGAAAATTGAAATGTGTGTTTGAGCCTTGAGGTGTGACAAACCCTCTTTTAATGGTTGGAAAAAGGCTTGGGAGAACCTTCTAGGACCCAAAAAATATGTGCTAAGTATTCAAGCTTCAAACTTGGCAAAGAAAACCTTCCATTTTTGAGGTCCATCCCCACACAAAGATCCCAAAACAGGTCCATAACATGGAACCGTCCTCGAGACGGACACTTTTTATATTATTGTAAAAGGGAATGCCAATCGTCGCGGATGGGCATCCCCATAGATATGGCTTGGAGGAGGACATCTCGAGGTCCTTAGGGCCTCGAGATGCATCCCCCTTTGACTATGGTATGTTTTGCCATCTCTGCATTGAGTCTGCCGAAAAAGAGCCGCACATTGCCACAAGCACTACTTTGGTTTGATGAATAGAAAAGGAAAATGCACGAATGGAATCTCAGACAAAGATGCTAAGTGCATGTAACTATGATTATACAATTAATGATGTAATGCTCTGCTTCTGAATTTTAGTTGATTGTTGAAAAAGTGGAAAAGGAAATGAATCCTCTTGGTAAGAGATAAGAAGGATGCTGTCACTATTCCGCATAGAGGGTGTTGTATTGGAGGTTTGGCACAAGTCTTTTTCCTTTTTCTCATTCGGTACATGATGTTGAGAAATGGTGACATGCACGTGCTAAAGATAATCAAGGGAGCTTAAAGGTCATGTATCTGTCACTCCTTGACATGACACCATCATGTTCTAAATAAATCTCTTCCAAGTCTTTTGTAAAGGGACTAGACATTGCTTTCTCATAGAGAGTAAGACCTTCCCCATTCATAAACATTTTCTCTCACCATAGTAAAAAAAATCGTACGATTTTTATTTTTTAAAAATTGTAAAAACCTCAATCGTGATTTAAATCTCTAGGAACGATTTTTATTCGTAAAAATAAAAATCGTTTTTTTTTTCATAAAAATAAAAAATCGTTTTTTTTTAAAAGGGTATTCTACACTCTTAAAAATGAATCCTTATATGTATTAGGGTTGTAAATACAATCCAATAGGACCTTGTTCAAGCGGAACTTGTATATGATTTTGCAAGTTTAGGGAATTCATACAATCCTTGAACAACCTATAAACGTTTGCTTTCTACTTAGTGTATACAACAACATCAAGTCTCCTTTTTACAACTCTTTATCTTTGATGTGAGCATCAAAAGTAAGCCTTCTTGCCTACCCTAGCTCCTAGCTTCTTTAGGCTATTGAGTAGATAAAAAAGCTTATGTCTAGTCCATTCATATCCTTGTGTTAGTCATAGAGTAGGTACTAGTAAGTCTATTGATACAATGGCTTGCTGATCATAAACTGCGTTGGATGGACTTGCATCAAATGTTGCCTTATAGGCAACACAATAAGCCCAAACTGCATGCTTCAACTGATTAATCCATTATGATATCCCATTATTTACCAATTTGGTTAAAACAATGCATATTTAAAGATCTCAAGTTGTTTGTTTGCGTGTGGGTGATAGGGCATGGATTTCTTATGTGTAACAATAAATGCTTCTAGGAGCTTCTCAATCACTTGATTGATGAAGTGAGTCCTTTTATCACTCATGACCTTTATACAAAGTCCTAAATGTCCAAGTACATGTCTAGGGGTCCCATATGTCCCTAGATCACAGGGATACATATGTCCGTCCCAATACCATGGATCCCATATGTCCATCGAACCAATACCCACATAGATGCCATATGTCCATGAAAACCAAGGGATGCCACATGTCCCACACTTGGATTCCATATGTCCAAGCTATTTCTAAAGTTCCCATATGTCCTTAGATCTAAAAAACCTAATGGACTAAGTGATGCCGTTCTCCACATTACAAACAAACCGGTCATCACATGGAAAGGGGGAGGGGGGTGTTGAGATGTCCCCTCTACCCTTTTGTATTCACATGCATCCACTTTATCCCACATTCAAGAGTCCTCTCCCAAGCTCTCATGTAGTCTCATGCAAGTTCCCTTTATCCCACATAGGATGTACTTTGCTGTCTACTCCTTATAAGGAGCGCCTTACTCCACCTCTTCTCATTCATTCATGTACTTCTTGGAGGCTCTCACCTTGAGGCTCTAACTCCACCTTTCCATAATTTAGTTCATTTTATTTCATTTCATCACTATGTTATTTCTAGTGTATTTTGAGCCTCCATAACCTGTTCTTTGTTTGCTTGTATTTGGGCCATGTTTCTCAACAGGGAGGGTAGGAGGGAGGGAGATACACACTATGGAGTCATAGTAATGCGTTTCTCCATCATATATATTGCTCATTATAGGTTCATATTCCTTGTATACATATATGCTCTCTCTCTCATTGTTTAGTAGAGAATTGTTTTCCATTTGTGTTGCTTCATATTGTTTTGTGCACATACCTCCGGGTGTGTACCAGGTGCAGGTTAGTGTCATGCATTCTCTCATCCAATGGGAAAACAATGCTGAGCTAACTGGTTAAAGTTTTTTGGTGCCCATATTCTGATCCTAATGGGCTAACTGATGTCTTATCCCAGATATATCCGTTACATATAACATCATGCATCTGATTTTGTTAGTGAACACTAACATATGTCCAGCAAATTATAGGTGAGCTTAAAGGATGCCCAAGCTACTGTGGATCTGTGGTACAAAGACAGGCATGAAGTACGTGATTGGCAAGAAATGCAGAAGATGAATGCCCGAAGTATGCACTGTGTGCATACCCTGTTGGGAAGGGCACGCCATTTCCCTCGGGTCTCAGGATCTGAATTTATGAGTGGTCGCATAGAGCGTGCTGCAATTAATACTCCAGTACAGGTATGGGTGCACTTTTTTGTGCTTTCTCATGTGATCTTTTGGAAACAGTGGTGGTTATAATACTGATGCATTTTTCAGGGAAGTGCTGCTGATGTTGCTATGCTTGCCATGCTTGAATTGTGGCGTAACAAAGAGCTGAAAGAGCTTGGGTGGAAACTTCTATTACAGGTATGATGGAAAATGTTATTTCATGTGGTTGAACATCTGCAGTAAGTTCATTTTCTTTGCAATGGATAGGTGCATGATGAGATGATCCTTGAAGGTCCTTCCGATAACGCACCTTATGCCAAGGATTTGGTCGTAAAAGCTATGTCTCATCCATTTGATGGTAAAAATATTCTGAGGGTTGATCTTGCTGTAGAAGCAAAATATGCCAAAAATTGGTATGCTGCCAAATAGGCTAATGGGCAAGGTCTTGTGTGTTTTCTCATGGGTCTTGTGGTTGTCTGTTTTCCCCCCGATTGTTTGCATTACTTTTATTTATTCAAATGTTCTGCTGTGCCAGAAGCTTGTAAAAAGAGCTTTCTCAGAAGCCAAAGTTTCTGGTCTAGTGCTCATTATGGTGAATCCTCATCACTTACCTTCCATGTAACATGACCAGAAGTGTAACTGTATTTTATAATTGCATCTGATATCCAGGTGTTGTATGTAGTGTGTACCATTGTTGCTTCGAAACGAATTGAGATTATATCATGATGTGTATAGAAGAAGGCCCCTGCCTGTTCTTACAGGTTATATTTATATTGCAAAGTATATGGTATGGGCACTAGTTTTTCTATCTTGATCTATTCACAAAGGAATAAAAGTTTTAGAGTATTCTGAGATTTATGAAGGCCAAACGCAATAGAAATAGGCATCAACATATGTCGTGTTTATATGCTCTTTAAGTAGATGGGTAGAAGAGATCATAAAGTAGAAATGATTTTTCGTTCGTAGATGCCATGAAACATTCGATGAACTCTCATCAGTCCATCATAAGGGGAGAGAGAGAGAGAGAGAGAGAGAGAGAGAGAGAGAGAGAGAGAGAGAGAGAGAGAGAGAGAGAGAGAGAGAGAGAGAGAGAGAGAGACTCATGGACTGTTATCAAACATCTTAAATTATTTTTTCCATCTTCGTCAAATTTATGCTGAGAACACACAGCGATTACTTCAAAAGAACGTTGATGAAACTTTGACAATTGAGTGCATACACAATATTGAGGTTATGTGATTCCCATATGGACTCGTTATATTGTGCTATTCTTTTTTGTCATTCATTCTCATGTCAAACTAGTGTACTCAGTGGTCTTTTTTGATGTTTTGGGGATCTTTTTTTATTTTTTGATTTCTTTTTCTTCTTTCGCCATTACTATGGCGTACTACAAAGACATTGTTCTTGATATCATGCTAACTATTATCATAGCACACGTGTGACCAATTGTCATATGTGAATTGGTGGCTGCCGATTTCATAATTTTTCCTTTCCCCCTTTCTACCACTTTCCACTTGTAATTGACTCATTTTTTTCAGAGAAGATTTATTTAGAGAAGGGTTATCTAGGTTGATTGCTTACAATAACAAGAAATTAAAACAATTTTGTCAAGTTTCTCTCTCTCTCTCTCTCTCTCTCTCTCTCTCTATATATATATATATATATATATATATATATATATATATATATATATATATATATATATATATATATATATATATATATATTTTGTTATTTTCCAAGAGATATTTGAAGATAGTTTTTAAAGAAGAGAATGCATATGATGTCCGAGAAAGATAATCACATTGACCAGTAATAAAGGGAGAGTAAGACAAAATTGATAATTCCATCTCTTGGCCATGTTGTACAAAAGGCTTCTAAATGTTAGCTTAGTCTCACTTAAGGTCGAATTTCACACAAATGGCCAATTTAATGTGGTTATTCCCAACAATAGTTGAACCATCATCCAAAGGGAGTATTTACCATTGTTCTCAATATTTTATGTATGCGTGATTCTTTAAGATTAACTTAGATAAAGTTAAGTGTATGCACAAAAATATATCTAGTATCCCAAAGGATGTCATTCATTAAGTTCTTCTTTGAAGGTTTTTTTTTTTTTTTTGATATTTGGTTCAAATTTTCTTTACTAATCAAGTGTAAATGACATGGTTGTTGGGGTTGGATTTTGTAGGATCTTTGATTGGGAGCAAAACTTTTTGAGATTTCATAGACTAGTGTTGTTCTTGCAAGGGTTTGATTATCAGTCAAAAAAGTCATAAGAGTCATAAAACGAGTCGAAAAGATTGCACAGAACCAATGAGGAGCTAGGTTCAACCATATAAATGGTATGGTAGGAATCATCTACTCCCATTGGTGCTTCATTGGAATCTAACTAGAACAGGAAGTCAATAATCGCATGGGAGGAACTAGGGCAATGAATCATGTCATAATCAAATTTTTGAAGAAGGAGAACCCAGCTTGCAAGTCTTCTACCCAAATTTTGTTGTTGAACCAAATAGGTTAAGGCATTTGGGTCCAGATGGAAGGTAAGACTGTAGTCAAGCAAATAATGTTAGAATTTCTAGAATAAATGAGTCCCAAGTAGTCAGGTTTTGTAACAGAGTAATTACGTTCAACAAGGGCTAAACGAGGGCTAGTATAGTAGAATGGGCGATACCACTTATCCTAGAATTGCATCAAGATGCTCCCAATGGCAATATTCGAGGCATCCATGAAGACATGGAAGGTCAAGTCCCGACGTGGAGTTTACAGGATAGGAGTGTGCATAAGAAGTCACATAAGTTGTACAAATCTCTCTTGCCACTCGGTAGTCCACTAGAATTCGCGATGGTCAATTGTCGTTAATCAAGTAAGGGGAATGGTTAAGTGGGCTAACCACCATAGATGGTGACCATGCTAATGGATTTTCCCAAGGAATCGTAAAACTTCTTTAGGTGACTTTGGGGGTGGGCCCTAGAAAATGACCTACACCTTGTCTGGGTCAACCCGAATCCCTTGTCGAGAAATCATATGGCCCAATAACTTGCCACAAGAGAAAAAAAAAAAAGATTTATTTGGGTTAAGGCACAATCGATAATCTCTACACTTAAGAAAGTAGAGACAAAGATGCTGCAGATGTGCATTTGTAGCACAAGAAAAAAAATCATCTAGATAAATGTGCATGAAGCTAGTAAGATAAGGAGAAAAAATCTCCATCATATAGTACTGAAAAGTGGTAGGGGGATTCTGGAGCCCAAACCACATGACTATGCATGCATAAACTCCCTAATTTGTAATAAAGGATGTTTTTGGTATATCTTCCTTGGCCATACAAACTTGATTATAACCACTGTACCCATCTAAAAAAGAGTACATTTCTCGACTGGCAACTTCATCCAACATGTTGTCCAAGAATGCCAAAGGAAAGGGGTCAAGAATAGTGGAAGCATTCAATTTCTGGTGATCGACATAGATCCGAAGTTGCTTTTTCTTCTTAGGGACAATGACAATTGGAGAGGTCCATTCTTTATGTTCGACTAGAAGTAAAAACCTAATCCGGAGTAAGCGATCTAATTTATCTTTGACTATTCAACATAGTGAGGGTTCATTCGATAGCTATATTGCTTAGCTGGATAAGTATCCGGTTTCAAGACCACTCTGTGTTGATATATCCTAGGATCTAGACCTTTCATATCATTATAATCCATTCAAATATGTCAACAAACTTGGTTAATTATGTTGGCAGATCCCTCTTAAAAGATTCCTCCAACCTTGATCTAATCTTTACTAGTCATGGGGTTTAAAGCACCACCTAGGTTACAAAGAATTAATTGATCTTTTGGGTTCTTGATTAACCGCAATGGGTGGACCCTAGACTGGTCAGCCATTCGAACAAAGAATTTGATTGGTCCAATTTTGTTCCAACCCAACTTCTTACAAAGAGCTGTAGTGTGGATATTGATGCCAGACCCATCATCTATAAGGACGTGTTATTTTGTGATTTTTATATCAAATAGTGATCAAGGGGACCATGTGATCAACTGTCTTGTTTGGTTTTGGATGTAGAGTGGCTGCAACGGGTGCAAAGATCGAGTCTAGATTAATTTGCTGTTGAAAGTATTGTTTGATGCCAAGGACAAGCGACAACAATTTTCCTAAGGGCAAGGTGATTGGTGCTTTGGATTACATCTCTCAGGCTATGCTAGGAGATGGATGCGCTAGTGGTATGCTGGATGGTTCAGATGAGTCCAATGTTGAAGGTTCCGGTATTTTTGATACGGGAGCTTCTACTTTCTATAAAGTGATTGGTACAGGATCATGAAAAACGGTAGCTTCAACTTGAGCCTATTTGGCTGCCTTGGAAAGCATATGCTGCTATTCCTTAAAACTTGGTTCAAAGACTTCGGCTGTTGGTTGTAGGACCCTTCCAGAGCATGTATGGATGTTAGCGGTTTGCGCTTCAGTAGGTGTAATCATGACCATGTTCACTATTGGATTTTGTTGATCCTTCTTGCATTAGTCATAATCTTAAGCATCTTTACAATGTTTGCAGGTGTGGTCCAATTGCCCACAGAAATGACATCATGGTTGGAATGTGAAATTAGTCATATTGGTAGCACCTTAATTCTAGCATGGCTAGTTGTAATATCCTAGTCGTGGTACCCTGAAGTTCTTGTAGGAGGAGTAAGCCCTATTTCACAAATGAGGGGGGCCATAGTTTGCTGCAAGTTTGTCAGACTCTTGTATGACTACTTTTATTGCTAGTCAATTTTGTGTCTTAGCATTTTACAAACACATGTACATGGAGTGACTTCTGTTTTCACAAATTGCACAGTAGACCTGATTTTAAGCACAATTTTCTTCCCCATGCCCTGTATTTTTGCATCTAACACAAGGGACCTATTTTTGAACATCTTCAGCTTTGCTCTTGCCCATCTCCACCCAATCGAGGTCTTCTACAAATCTGTCGACTTTATGTTCTAATTGCAAAGCCACCTCAATCACAACATCCAGTGTCATTCCGCCAATACACCCGATTATCATCACCTGTCATAATTGTGGGTTAAGCCTATTTATAAACCATTGTGTGAGTACATCATTTGGAAAAAATTGGCATTGGCTAACGACAATTGTCAGAGGTGAGTGCAGAAGATGGTGGCATACTCTTGGACTTCCTGGTTCATTTTTTGTCTATTGTTTTATAGGAAATAAAAAGTTTCTATAGCATTCTTTAGTGGCAAACATTGGAAAAAAGCATTTCGAAGGTCATCATAATGTCGTGAATGATTGAGATCAAACTCTGTCAATCATCACGTTGTTTCATTAACCAATGTTGATTGGAAAAATATGGATTTTGATTCATCATCATTTGGATTTTCTAATACATTTTAGTTAATTTCAAACGTTCAGACATGAGCATCAAGGTCATCTCTTGGAAATCCTCCAAACTTAGCATAGGTTGCGCCAGTTGGAAATCGCCTTCTTTGTCTTCCATGTAGTCTTTTGTGTTGGCCAGCGTGTAAATCTTCCATTGCTTTAGGATTGAAGTATTCACATGTGTTCAATTATTCTTTAGAATCAAAGGTAGTGGGTGAAGCTTGATCAATAATTAAGGGTAAACCTTGTGGGAGTTGCAAATTGATTGATTGAATATGTTTTAAATCTTCTGTCTAGGATGCTTTTCTACTACTACAAAATTGTGGGAATTTTGATATAATACATCATTCAATCGGTGTTCTCCAACCTTCTCTAATAGTAACCGACTTCAAGATCAGCTCTCTGATAATTTTTGTGATATCTACAACAATTTTTGATGTAGATGCAGTATGCATGGAATGCGTGGTTTGCATCTGTTTGTTTGCAATTAGATCGTTGATAGTGTGTGAAACACCATGGGGAGGCGAACCTTCACCAAACACAGAATTTCACCGAACTTTGAGTTACTATTGGACAACAAAATTTCACCAGATATCACTGAAGATTTCTTTGGTGTTTTTTTCGATTGGAAACAAGGAAGTACTATGGCATCACAGTAACACTTACTGTGCTCTTTACTTCAGAGGGCATACATTCACTATCTTTATGCTATGGGATCCCCAACACACTATTTACTCAAATGGGATGTTTGTCACTTTTGTAATTCAGAGAGATCTCATTGGAATGTGTTACTGATATTAGCTGATAGGAACCACTCCCTAGTGGGATCGCTAGTGTTTAACCTCTTTCTTGTCCAGTCCGATGAAGGAACAAGACAACTTGATAGGGTTGTTGGGTGGGAAAATTCAGTGATAACTGAATCCCTATGTTTCTCCAAACTAACTTCACCATAGGAGTTAGTTAACTTAGCAGACACAGTAATATGCTCATTGATACCAAACAGACTACTTCAATCATCAAATTACTTAATCACTAGCACTTAGGAGCACATAGAACTAACTTATTACACATGGTACAAAATTACTCGAAAACAATTGAATTTGATGAAACAATCTTCTCTGCGTAGCAGAGGAGACAATCTGGCATGTTTGGTACCTGTGTTCTTTGATTGGTGTCGTCTACGTACCTGACATAGAACCATGTATATTAATTTCAAAAAGTTATATCTGGTGGTCCTCCTCTTCAGTAAGACGATTCAGTACATTTAATATCTACAAAGGTGGGCGTCCGATGGCTAATAGCATAGACACTTGTCCTTAGTGCCACTCATATATCTCAAATCATCTTGACTGCTTCCCAATGCTTCTTGCCAGGATTAGACATATATTTGTTCATAAGTCCCACTACAAATGTAATGTCTAGTCTCATTGCTACCATAGCATACATGAGACTACCAACAACAGACTGATAAGGAATTTTGGTCATGAACTCCTTTTCCTCATCTGATTCGGAGCAATCATCCTTTCTTAATTTCACATATGTGGGTAAAGGTGTACTCAATGGTCTTTCACCCTTTATATTGAACCTGTGAAGTACTTTGGATATGTACTCACTTTGAGACAAGTATATGCATTTTTGACTCCCATCACAAGTAATGCACATACCAAGAATATGTTTGGCATTTGCCAAATGCTTCATATCAAATGTCCGACTCAACTTCTTTTTCAAAATTGACAAGTCAGAAGAGGATTTCCCAGCAATCAACATATCATCAACATAAAGTATCAAGCATAGCAACCTACCATATGAACATCTCTTTGTGTAGAGACAATGATCCTCATTGCTTCAAGAATAACCTTGAGACTTCATAAAAGCATCAAAATCTTGGTACCATTGTCTAGGGGTTTTGTTTAAGTTCATATAAGCTCTTCTTGAGCTTACAAAACTTTCTTTGCTAGAAACTACATAATTCTTTGGTTGTTCCATATAGATCTCATGTGTAAGATCTCCATGCAAGAAAGCAGTTTTCACATCCATTTGGACTAGCTCTAAATCCTCCATTGCAACAAATTCAAGCAACATCCATAGGACATTCATCTTGACCACTGGAGAGAAGATTTCCTCGAAATCAAAGCCATGTTGTTGCTTAAAACCCTTTGAAAAAAGTCGTGATTTTTACTTTGGAGAAGCATTATCTGATATGAATTTTAGCTTATATACCCATTTACATGGTAAAGCTTTCCTTCTCTTTGGCAAAGGTACTAAATCCCAAGTACCATTCTTGTGAATAGAATCCAATTCACTCCTCATGGCATGCTCCCACATGACATGATCTTCTGTCTGCATAACCTCTTTGTAACAAGAAGGCTCACTAGCATGTGTTAGTATAAGAACATCCAAATCGAGAACATATCTGTCCGGTGGATGCAAGACACATGTAGAGCATCCAATTGATGGTTGGATAGGAACATTTGCAGACTGATCTGATTGGACATTTTCTTGACCATCCCTATGTGAAACATTTTTATGCATGCAAATTGGAGGACTAGTACCCTCAAACACCACTCTTCTCACTTCAACCTCCTTAACGGGATGCTTATGCATCTTAGAATCATTGAAAATGAAAACACTACTTTTGATCACTAATCATGTTTCAAGATTCCATAAGCGATATCAAAATTTTCCTTCTCGACTATATCCAAGAAAAATGCATTTCTTTGACTTATGGTCTAGCTTTTGCCTAAGATTATTGGTATATGAACATAGGCTTCACACCCAAAAATTCAAAGATGATCATAATATGGTGGCTTCCTTATCCATAAATCTTGTGCCACTTTTAGACCTTTGGCAGTACTAGGTGAAAGATATCATGTGAACTACAGTCAATACTACTTTTTCCTTAAAGCCTTGCGAAAGGTTTGGATGATGTAGCATAGAAACTACTCTATCTTGGATAGCTCTATTGATCTACTCAACTACATCATTTTGTACTGGAGTATAATGAGCTGTAAATTCTCTATTAATTCCTCTAGAATTACAAAAAGGGCTGAATTCATGTGAAGTATACTCACTCCCATTATCTGGACGTAAAGCCTTAAACTTATTTCCTTTTTCAGCCTCAATTCAAGCAAGCCATTTTCTAAAAATAGGGAATACATCATCCTTAGATTTGATAGGTTATACCTAGACTTTTCTGGTAGCATCATCTATGAAAGTGACTAAGTAGATGTTTGTTATCTCGATCCCTACTCGATTTTCTTGAATTGGTACAGATCTTTATCACACACAGAAATGCAATGCATATGCTCTTTCAAAAAGAAAACAAAATTTGAAATTGGAAATATTTCACCTCATCAATTAGGTCCATCTTCATCATTGTTTGATCCAACTTTTCTTCAATTTTTCCAATTTATTGTTCTTCATCAGCATCAACGTCAGTTTCATCAACATCCTCCATCATCATCATCGATAATCATCAATCATCATCATCATTCATCATCATTCATCATAAAACATAAATCATCATCATTTTCATCATCATTCATTATCATTCATCATCATCATCATCATCATTCGTCAATCATAATCATTCATCATCATCATAATCATCAATAATCATCATCATTATAATCATTATCGTTAACCATCATCAATCATCAACCATCATCATCATAATCATCATTAGCTATCATCATCAATCATCAACCATCATCATCAATCATCATCATTCATTAATCATCATTAATCAATCATCATCATTCATTTTTGATTATCAGTTTTCATCATTATCAACCATCAATCATCATCATTTTCATCATCAAGCATTATCATTCATCATCAATCATTATCATTCATTCATCATCGATCATCAATAATCATCATCATCATAATCATTATCAATAACCATCATCATCATCATCAATCATTAATTATTCATCAATCATCATCATCAATCACTAATAATCTTCATCATCATCCATCAATCATCATCATTCAATAGCTCTTGATCATTCTCGTATATTTCATTATGATTCTTCTTTAACCATCCTTTAATATTTGTGAATATATCTTGAAAAGTTAGATTTTTACATCTCCTGGTCTTTGAAAGGCTTTGAAGTTGTCCTTACATTCCCCCTCGATTTGCTTGATAATATCATCAAGCAACTGTTTCTTTGCTTCATTAACTCGTTTATCATATTTTATATCTTCATGAGTTCCTGTTTTACTCTTTTCTAGTTCAATTTGTTTATCAAGGTCTAATTGGGATTGTATTTTCACAACTTTCTCTTGATCAAATAGATTCTCATTAGTTAAAATTTTTGGATCAAAAGAAACAAATACATCATGGTCTTTCTTTGATTTCTCTGGCTTTTTTATGATTTATTTCTATTTGTTCTTTTAATATCACCTCAATATTTTGTTTTTGAACCTTTATCTATCTACTTCTGTTTTCTTTGATAGGTTTCTCTTGACTCTCAATAGATAGCATACTCTTTTGTTCATCAGATCTTTTATCTTCATGAGTTTTTGGTTTCCATATCTTATGACTTTGATCTAGTTTTGGATCCTTCAAAATATTCCTTCATTCCACCTCTTCCTACATTCAAATGCAAATGTGATCTATCTTGGTATTTACAAATTTTACCTTCACGTTCACTTACTAGTCTATGTCTACATGCACTTTCATATGCTATGCAATCCCAGAACATATGTCCAAACTGATCGCACCAAAAACATTGTATAGGTCTCCTCTCAGCCCAACTTGATTTCCTAGGTATCACTCTAGGCATGCATCTTCTAAGACCTAATGACTGTTTATGTGTAGATATTCTTTGAACTTTTACCTCATGTTCATTATCACTTTTCAATATTTGTAGGTCCTTAACTTGGTTAGTCAACAACTTAACCTTGTTTTTCAATTCTGAAATCTCAGTATCCATTTCCTTTCGTATATCTTTAGTACTTATGTCCATTAGCTTAATAGTGTCAGATATTGCATTTATCGTCTGCATTAGGGTCATGATGATACCAAACTTTAATTTTATAGATTCACTCGTGTTAATTTCCATTTCCCTAAATCACTCTTTGTATTTCCTAAATTGTTCTTCAATCATTTTGTTCGTTTTAATTTCTTCTTTATACGATGTAAGCTATGAAAATGATAGATTTATAATCCAAGCAAGGAAAAAAAGTATACACGTGTATGATCTAATCAAGTGCGGAACGTGAATGCCCAGATTCAGGCAACAAAACAATCTTTCTATTTAGTGTGTATGTGGAGCAATGCAAAAATTCAAAGAGCTTGAAATGCTGGTACCTGGAGTATCTGATCTTGCATCGAGGTTTCTCTTCTCAAGGAGTGGGTGGCATGTCAAGGATCACCGGGAAACTGCCTCGCTTCATGTCGGGTTCAGGTGTCAGGGAGCGAAGGAAGGTCCCAAGGAAAGGAGAGCAGCATGGGGTTGGATCAGGCCCTGTCGGGTCTGTCGTCCCCCTCGTCCGGCGAGCGGCATCTGCATGCTGGGTGTCTTTCCCCTGGTATGGTGGTCATATCATATGTCAATGGCCCACACCCTCGAAAGAGAAGGGCTTGATCATGTGGATGCTCGTAAGCGTCATGGATGATAAATCGAAATACAGTGCGGAATGAAACAACTATGCTCAACAATACAATGTAAATACCAATGATATCGTCCAATAAATCTCAATAATACAATGATTCTTGCTACAGTGCGGGTCGATAATACAGTATACCGCCACAATGCGGATTGGACAATACAAAATGGATACTGCGCTACAGTGTGGATCGTTGATACAGTATAGACTTCCCACTACAATGCGAGAAGATGCCCACAAGCTTCGTCTTCGGTCAACGTGGCAGGAACTTTACTTCAATTCTTTACTTTGAGTCTTCGGTCCAAGCTTCACTTCTTTGCTTCTCTTTTCTTCAAAAATCCGCAATCACTTCATATAATATCTCCAAAAAAATCAACTGCAACTTGGAGAGGCGTTCCACAGAAGAGAACCACCAGGTAATGCTTCCCTTC
This sequence comes from Ceratopteris richardii, assembly GCA_020310875.1. NCBI lineage: Eukaryota > Viridiplantae > Streptophyta > Polypodiopsida > Polypodiales > Pteridaceae > Ceratopteris > Ceratopteris richardii. The sequence goes on from CM035415.1 coordinate 59,390,168, forward strand.
AGTCTTCAGACCTTCAGCTCTTTACTTCATATAATCTCTTCAAATCATGTGAAACCTATAGAGAAAAACTGCAGGGAGTAACTCTTCACTTTGGGTCTTCAGAAACTTCTTTCTTTACTTCATATAATCTTCTTCAAATCATGAGAAACCTGGAGAGAAGATCCACAGGGAGCATAAGAACAAATGTTACAATGTTATCAAATCTCCTTATTTAACTTTCTATTTTCAGAATCATGCTACAATGTTATCTGCTATTTTAGGAAATTTCATCTCTTAATTCTATTTTTGGTTTTTCTTCTGTTTATTTTTCCAATTCTTCTTTTCTATTTTTGGTTCTTGTTCTTTTTCTCTTTTTATTTTTCTTGGACTAAGGTTTTTTTTGTTTCACACTTATGTACAAAATTAAATCAAATTAAAGGGTTAGGTTTTAGGATAAATGGTAAATCTAAGGGTCCAAGTTAAGGTTTCTCTCAAGGAAAGTTAGGGTTTTCCTACAATTAATGTCAGGCATGTGAGATTAAGGGTTTAATCATAGTTAAGACCTAAACTCTAAGGGTTTCGAAGGGTCTATGTTAGGTTTTTATGGGGTAAAACTCGGATTTTCAAGGTGTTCAAGAGTCAAACCTAGGGTTTCAAGGGTCAAAAGTTAGTTTCAATGAGATATTCACAAATATGCAAGACTAATCTACAAAAATGTCATGATTTTGCATCTCATAACCAATTAAATCAACCAAAACATGCACAAATTATAACTCTTTCTCAGTCAAAACATCACACCATAACCAAAAAATCAATGAACTTGAAAAAAAATTTAATGTACACTTCCTTGAGGGATTTCATCTTGACAACGCCCAAGCAAAGTGTGATTGATTTTGCCACCAAAATGAAGGATATAGCATACCAACTTGGAAGCATTGGAGAAATCATTGATGCAGAGCACGTAGTAAGGCAAGTAATCAATGGAATAAAGACAGAAGAAAAATGGGAATCTTTCACCACAAGCATGGACCTCTACATGGACATGCAAGCTCTTGATTTCAACACCCTCATGGGACATTTTTTCACACATGAGGCAAAGCTCATGAAGAATGGAGACAACTCAAAAGCTAATCAATCCTCTGCTCTCTATATAGATAAGACCAAGAACAATAGCAAAGGCAAAAGGTAAAGAGTTTGATGATTAAGGTAGCACCTCTCAAGCAAACTTTGCATGTAGAGGTAGAGGCTCAAGAGGAAGAGGTAGAGGAGGAAAAGAAGGCAAGGGGAGAGATCAAAGCTCATCTCCATGTGCCATATGTGGCCTAAGTAATCACATCATTGAGACTTGTTTCAAGAATCTTAGTAACCAAAGAGGAAAAGGTTACAATAGAGGAGGCTAGCCATTTGTGAAGTAGTCTCTTTTGATTCAATTGTTTGAAGGATCAACTCCAAGGTACAAAGCAGGTTTTAGGAGTACCACCTCACTTCTTTGAGGTATCCATCCATCTCTTACAACAGTCCACACAAATGTATGGGGATAGAGCAAGGAGACTTCAATCTTTAGATCAAGGTACTATGTGTCATTCATAGATGATTGTAGTAAATGGACTATCTTATATCTCATCAAGCATAAAGATGAAGTGTTTTCATGTTTCAAAATGTATTTAGCTCTTTTGGAGAACCAAATAGGTAAACCCCTGAAGAGACTAAGGTCAAAAGGAGGGGGAGAAGATTTCCCCCATGACTTTGATTCTTATCTCCAAGAGAGAGGGATCAAAAGGGAAATCACCACCAGATATATTCCTGAGAAAAATGGAGTGGTAGAGATAAGAAATAAGAAACTTATGGAGTCTGCAAGATCAATCCTAAATGAAAAGAAACTCCCCAATTACTTGTGGGCAGAGGTAGTATCAACAGTTACATATTTGATGAATAGAATTCCATCAAATGCTTTGGATGGAATGACTCCATATGAGGCATGGAATGGAAGAAGACCTAGCCTTGATCATTGCAAGATCTTTGGGTGCATTGCACATGCATACATACCTTCAAATATTAGAGGAAAATTGGACCCTAAGGTAGAGAAATGCATCTTAATTTGCTATGACCTTAATAAGAAAGATTATAGCTTGTACTTCCCAAGCAAGAAAGGTCTCGTTGTAAGTAGGGATGTTGTGCTTGATGAAAAAAAAATTATGGTTTGAAGACTATTGCAAGAGGATCGAACTAGCTTATGATCTAGATGAGAACTAACCAACCATATCAGAAAGAAATAAGCATACACTTGATACATCAAGTGATTCAGAAGATGATCAAAAGACTCCAAGAAGGGAAGTCAACCCTTGGAACTCTAAAGGCAAATCCAAAGTGCAAGAGCTGAGGGATGTGGGAAAATCCTCTAAACAAAAAATTGGAAGGTCAACTAGAGAGAAGAAGAAGAAGCCAGAAAGGTATGGTTATGATACCTCACTGGTTACTAAAGATTCTATATTTCTAGAACATGACTCAAAATCTGAGTAGCCCTCATCATATGAGGAAGCAAAGTAGAAGGCTGAATGGATGAAGCCATGGAAGAAGAAATTGATGCATTACAAGAAAATCAAACTTGGGAATTGGTGCCCAAGACTCCATTCATGAAGATCATAGGTTCAAGATGGATATACAAGGTAAACAAAAATTCAAATGGGTCTATTAGTAGTTACAAAGCAAGACTCGTGGCCAAAGGGTAAGCACAAACACAAGGTATTGATTATGAAGAAACTTTTTCAACTATTGCAAAGATGCCAACCATTAGATTTCTTATGAGTGTTGTAGTTTCCAAGAATTGGAAGATACCAAATGGATGTAAAAGATGCTTTTCTTAATGGATGCATATTTGAGGAGGTATACATGGCTTAAACTCTTGGTTTTGAAGACTTATCATGTCTTGACTATGTATGTAGGTTAAGGAAAGCTTTGTACGGTTTGAAGCAAGCCCCTAAGGTTTGGAATCATAGACTCGTAACCTATTTGCAAGATAAAGGATTCAATGTGAGCGAAGTTGTTCCTTCCATCTTCATGAAGAGGAATCAATCTAAATTCATATACCTATGTGTATATGGTGATGATATCATAATTACATATAATGATGTTGAAGGAATAAGGAAGATAAAGCTTGAGATGAAAGAGGAATTCAAAATCAGTGATCGAGGTCTAATCATATACTTCCTAGGATTGGAATGTCGATATATTTAGGTAGTGATGTGTGTGAACATTCACTCTTTACGAGGTTTCCCCCCACTTGTATATACGTCTATTGCCCTAACAAGCTACTAATCTTTGTACATTCTAGTGGTAATACAATCAGTATTGTGTGTTGTGCTCCAAGCTTCTTCTTCTTCCTTGTGCTATTCGTGTGCTTTTGTAGACGTATAACTCCAACAATTGGTATTAGAGCAGGTCACCGCTTCATCTATAGGTGTTGTGTACACCTCTCCGGTTGCAGTCTCAAAATTGCACAAAATTTGGTAAGCATACTCAGGGTGTTTCAGAGCGATTTGAGCTCATTTTGGCCTCCGAACTTGTGTAGGCTATTTTGTCTTTTTGTGCCAAAGGTATATACCAGTTTTGGTTCCCTAGTATAAGCATCTCGAAGTCTGCTACATGTTTAGCACAAAAGTTTTGAGATACAGTCAATTTTTTGCATTAAGGTATTTTAGTCACTAGCCATGGCTGAAAGCAGTGATGTACTCCGTATGTTGGTTGTTGAGGATAAGTTGGATGGTACCAACTACCCATTATGGGCTCATATGATGTGTCATGTATTGGTTGCAAAAGGACTATGGAAATTGTGCAAGGTGTTGAAAGATGTTGTGTTAGACCTACGAATATAGGTACTACAAATACAGGTGTTGGAGCTGATGGAGATGTGTTGAAGATGATGATATTCTACAGATTCTTATTTGTGCTATTGTTTTTGTTACACGTACTACAGAGAAAATTTGTTGGGATGATAGAGATGCTCAGGCACATGCATTGATAGCCTTGTTTGTCAAACGTGTTGAGACTTTCTTGAAGGCAACAATCCTTCACTAGCATGGCCTCTTCTTAGAGTCATGCCATAGTTGTATTAATGTATTTAAGCTCAATGTTTACAATCTTCTTGAGAATATTCACATATTTCTCTTAAGTGATCATTATGGTCTTGAAATAAGAATTTACTTCACCACATGTTTCTTAATTACTTGCACTTGACTATTCAACTTGTAAACAATTAACTTTCATCAAACTTGAAATTTGTTTTAATTTGATTCATTTAGATATCTTATCTTTACATATCCTATCCTTCTTAGCTAGCTTATGACAAGTTTCTATGTTAAGCTTCTTCTCAATCCATTGTCTAATCAATCAATTGGATCCATGAATTATGCAATTTGTATGTTTATGTGTGGTGTACTTTTTGATACTCAATGACAAAAACATGTGTTCCCTATGTCATCATCGTGAATCTATGCAAATAGAGTTATAAAAAACAAAGGTTAAGGTCTTGCATGTACATGTGCTCCCATCCATGTCTATCCCTCTAAGATGCACTCAGTCCCTCAACCAAATAAATACATCGAGTGAGAGTTCAAGGTAGGTTCAATTCATGTGCTCTTCAAGAATACTAGAAATACATATGGTTCCCCTATGGTTGAACCCCTATACAAGATAAGTCTACACCTATAAATCATAAAATTATAATGATTCTATGGATAAATCCTAATCTAAACTACAAATTGAGGCTTTTATCATCATCCCTAGTACATTATAATGCATTCTAGAAGCCGAAAACTGTAAACACACGCATTCATAATTGGGAAGTATTTTCTCACCAAAATATTATTGAGGAGGTTGCCCACATTAGGAAAACAAATAGAAAAGAAATGGTCCATGTAATGATTTCAATTATTTTTGCTTAATCTAGATCATACTTTTCAAATTATCTCTAAAAATATCCATGTAGGCTTATTTAAAACATATCTTACATGTATATATTAGATTTGGAAGAGTGAGAAAGTTTCTGTGAAAATCATGAAAAGTGATATGCCTCAAAGTTTGTGTCCATAGGGCCTTGAGTAAATTTTAAATTCTTCCTCTTGTCCTTTAAGCTATAAATCTAGAAGCATTTTCCATGGAGAACCTCAATGCAAACATTTCCACTGAACTTTTAATGAGTAGAATTCTGTATGATATGATCCATACAAATATTGCATTAATTCATGATTATGTGCAATGAGAAAGGTATTTTGAAGAGATATACAACCTCATGAAGTCAAAGCATTTCACAAAGAAGGAAAGAAGCATATTGACATATGGATAGATGAAATTTTTTATCTGATTGATCCTGGAACTCAAAGGTACCAACCTTTTCATAATCTTTCATGATCTGATTAGGTTTGTAGGAGATGGTGATGATCATTTCCTTGGATATTGTGCAAGGATCTAGGAGTTGTCAAACAACTACATGCAATACCTTAATTATCTACAAAAATATATTACATAAGAAAGATTTACAAAAAAAGTTTGTGCATTTGACTTCGGAGATAGAAAGCTTAATACAAATGAAAGAAACTCGTATAGGATTGAGAATGCATTAAAAAAGGGACTTTTTATATTTGAATGTAAGATCTAGTCAGAAGAAAAAGATAATAAAAATTGCAAGAGATGATGTAACAAATGCCCTAGATTTAAAGATGTTGAGAAATTCTCAGCTTTTATATTTTTGTAATGAAATTATGAATCAGCATAATGTTTTAAAACTATTGAAATTGGATTAGAGTGCATGTTTGAAATGGTTTATTTTCCAAAAAATAATTAAGGAAATGAATTTTTTGCTAGACCCATCTCAAATTTAAGAGTTTTGTGATGGTGTTGGAGTGAATAGAAAGTGTTATAGATTAATTTCAAAAGTCTAGTGTAAATTTTATAAATTCAATAAAGTAAAAACTTTGGGATGTCTAGGTCTCATCATGTAAGAAAGTATCGGCTTTGCCTGAATAAGAATTTCACATCCATAGTTAGTTATTATAAACATATTCACGAAAACATGCCTTGTAGGATAGGAAACCAAACTCTGCATTTACATGAGTTTAAAAATTTATGGATATATATTATGAGACTTGAAACATATAGAAATTCAAGTTTATGATATAAAAGAAAATGATTAATCCGACATTTTGAAATTTATAATAAAACTCAATGAAGTTGAAATTGAAAGCTTGGTACTCCATATCTCAAAGTACTTGGTAAACTTGGTACTCCATATCTCAAAGTACAATTAGAAATAGAGTTATGGTGGGTTGGGTGTGCTGAAGTTCCGTAAGAGAATCATAAAGTACTTAAGTAGTTGTTTTCACAGATATACATTCCAAATGTTATTCAAAGGCAACATTTAGTTGAATTGGTGAATATTAAGCATTGTGGAAAGTTTAAAATTGAGTGGAATTTGAGTGGAGACTTAAAGACTCTAAAATGCATGTTTGGTACAAGTGGTAGTGTAAATTGTAAGTGCCCTTGTCTATATTTCATGCAAAGTCTAGGCACAATTGGGATCCTATTCTTTCAATACAAATTGACAAATGGACACACATGTATACTACATGTAGAGCTTAGAATCATTGACAAGTTGGTTCATTGCCACTGGGATTATGCATATTCCATCAAGCCTCTAGCTCTTGTAGATGAATGAATAAAAAAGTGGAAACTTTGCTCTCATAAATGGGATTTCATGGTGGATATGTTCATCTAAGGAAAGATTCAAAGCTTTCACAAATTATAGGTAATGTACTATCGGATGTGTCAATAGGAGGTGCAAAAGCAAGGGGATTTTTCAGCAATAGTGATGGTAAACAAGTTAAATGAAATATGGAATCATTGAAAAAATTATGTGAGGTTCCAAAAAATTTAAAGAAAAATCCACAAATATTAAAGAAAATAATGGAGGTGTGGCTTAAACTTGATGAATTTTTAAAGACCATAAGGCAACAAGTTATTTCTGGTGTGTATGTGATTGATTTCAAAAGGGAAATCACAAATCTTATAACAACCATCATAGAGGTTTGGAGTGTCAAAGAAAAAACTTACTACTTGGTGAGTTTCAAGAAGATTATTAATTACACCATTATTATTTCAACTAAACATCTCATGTTCTTAATCTTTACTTTTTAATAGCATGTTCTTTTTCTGCACGGTCCATTCTTTGTAAAAAAAAAGGAACACTTGCCACACAGAGCATTCAGGGGATGATGGAAATTTCTCATTATCAAGCCTACACAAGCTTCTTTCAATGCACAAGAAGGAGAATTTTCAAAATATAGTCCACTCAAAGAGCTTTTTGCTTGGTTCTTTAGAAGAAAAATACAAATAATTACATGCCAAATATTATCAATAGATTGAAGCTATAGAAATCATGGCATTTCATTATCAGTGTAGGGAACAAGAGTCCTTTTAGGACAAAAGCAGAATTAAATACAGGAAGAATGACAACTCATTCTAATGTGAAGTAGAAGGACAATTGATCAAATCAAATAGGTTTGGAATATCTTTTGGCATTTTGACCAAAATAACACAATGATGTATTTGCAAGATCATCTTTTGTAACAAGAAGATTGATATAATAATAAGGGCATTAGTCTTTCCTAAGTCTTTTGAATTAGCTTGACTCTGGAAAATCTCCTCTATATTTGAGATACTATTCCTCAAGTAACGAGTAAGAGTTTTTACATATGAGACCTCAACAATGAGTGCATGGCTAGAATAATAGAGGAAATAATGAGCTCTTGAAGCACTTAGCCCTAAGGCATAACCAAATATCTTGAATGTTGTTGTTCTCTCAAAAAGCAACACTCCGTATGAATTGAATAGCAATGAGGAATAGACCATACATTTTGATAAGGAATTGAGAAAAACCAATGCAAAATCTAGGTCTTCACTATAAAGCTTATGGACCGCAAAATAAATATGCATATAATTTTCAAAGATAATGGATAATTGAATGTATATCCACTTTTTCTTTTCATTTCAGTGATTTGTTTTGTGTGGTTAGATTTTCTTTTTCATTTGATATGGATAGCTTCCAAAAAAGCCAACTTAGAAAGATTCTATATGAAGAAGGAGGTAATTGCATAAGAAAAAAAAACACTACATATCATATGAATCTAGGAGATGAAAAATGCAAATGGTTAGTCTCGTAAATTTTTTTTGGATGAGCCTTCCCTTGGATTGGTTGTGTGTTTGAATCATAATAAAGATCAGGTTATTTTACTTATGTCTTTTGTTAACATATACGTATGATGAGGGAAAGAGGAATTGCATTATTAAAAGCAACAAAAAATTCTAGAAATCATATGAATTTAAGATAGGACCAATGCAAGCGATTAAACTCATTAGAAAATGGCCTAATTGCTTGAGTCCGTTGTATGTTAAAATCATCAGAAACATAAGATGATTTTCCTTAATATTTTTGCCAATTCTATGAATCATAAGGCAAAAGGAAATTGGATAAGAGAGAAACAAAAAAACTCAAGTTATGAAATGAATTTAAGGCATGAACAATTCAAGAGATTAGGTGCACTGGAAAATCTTGGACGGGCTTAATTGCTTGAATCAATCATATGTCAAAATTATAAGAAAGATCAAGATATTTTTTCCTATTTCTTTGTCAGTTTCTATGAATGATGAGGGAATAGGAACTATCATAAGAAAAATTAAAGAACTCAAGTTATGAAATGAATCTAGGACACAACCAATTCAAGCAATAAGGTTCATCAAAAAATCATGGATGGACCTAATTGATGGAGTCAGTCATATGTCAAAATCATAAGAAAGATCAAGAAATTTTGCCTATTTCTTTTGTCAATATCTATGAATGATGATGGAAAAGGGAATTGCATGAGAAGAAAACAAAAAAATCAAGTGATGAAATGAATGTAGCACATAACCAAGTCAAGAAATTAGGCTCATTAAAAAATCTTGGATGGACCTAATTGCTTGACTTGGCCATGTCTCAAAGATGAACCACAATTACAAGTGTATTCATTTTGAACATACCTTAATCTCATCCTCATCCTAAATGAGTTCTTCCTTATCAATCCTTTTTGTTCCTAATTCCTCAACAAATTCCACAAAATAATGTCCTCTTCCAAAAGAGTATATTCCAAGCTCTTTCTATCGCTTATCAAAAATTTCATATGAAAGTTTTGGACTCTCTTCAAGTGCTTTCTCAAAGCAGCCAAAAAATGCTTTGCATGAAGCTTTGAATGTCTCATTCTACAGGCACAAATTAAGTCTCATAATTCCTGTTTGATCTCTTCTTCTTCATTTATAAACTTTCTTATACTTTCTTCAAATTCAACTACTAGTCCAAGGCAATAGTCATCTCTGAGGTTGCAAATCTCTTGTATACAATAGAGAGTAACAAGTCTTTTCCAATGATAAGTTAATATGAAATGCTTGGTAGAAATAGTGATTTTTCTGAGAACATTTACATCTTTTGTTGGCTCTCTTATGGTTGTCTCTGATTTAAAAGTTGCAACATCAAAATTTTTTTACCTCTTCTAATTCTACTTCAAGGTTGATCTCTTCAACAATTTCCTTTACATTAATATCTAAGTTGTTCTCAATAGAAATTTCTTATGATATTTCCTTCTCCCCATCAAGATCCTTTTCTTCAATTATGTCACTAGATATATGATCGAACCGAAAACTCCATATTCACTCAAAGTAAATAGCAATGACTTTCATGGTGTGGGCCTCACCTTTATATGCAATGTGAGAGATGCAAATCTTTGTTTGTTTAAGTGTCTATTTTGGTTGCTAAATATGATGCATTCATTGAAATAGCTAGAAAGTTTACATTTAATTGGGCACAGTTGATTCAAGAGATTAGGGCCATTAGAGAACCTCGGATGGCCCTAGTTGCTTGACTTGATCATCTCCACTCGAAACAATTGTTTGGTGTATATTGGCTTTTTTTGAGTATTAAGAATTTCTTCTCATTGATTTATTTCATGAACTACACATGATACATTTTCTTGGAGGAGAAACAAGACATGACAATTTAAGCAATTAGGCTAATCGGAGGACCTTGGTTGGCCCTCATTTCTTGAATTGGTCATGTCTTTTATCTCCTCCTTTGTTTGGCATTTTGATACGTTTCTACTCTCAAATTCGCTTCATGAAGCTTCTTCTCTATTGTTAATTCTTGTGCATTTTTATATCACTTAATGTCTTGTTTTGGACATGAATGATTCAACCATGACCAAAAGTCCTACTGTCTTGGCCCTACGGGCCAAGGGAATAAGCTCCCCAAACCCCATAGAAGGGTGCAAGCCCCCCTCTGCACTCCCCCCATTAATTTTCTATGGGGAAACCACATGGCACCAGAAGGCCTCTATTTTCACCTTGGTTGGCAACCCAATGGCCTGAAAGTTTATGTACTACCTAACCTAATGGCTAGGCTCACAATGGTCACATATAGACCCCATCTAACTTTGAAGTTAAGGTTCCACAAATGTTGGAGCTCTCACAATGGCTTCAGTGGGATGGCAAAGAGGCTCCGACACATGCATTGATAGCCTTGTCTATCAAATGTGCAATTATTCCTCATATTTGCTCTTGCAAAACAACAAAGGATGCTTGGGATACACTTACCACTTTATCCTAGGCAAGGAATGAGGCTCATGTTGTTTACCTTTGAAAAGAGTTGGAGAGTGAGCACATGAGTGAAGGAGATTCTATGGACAATTTTTGACAAAGATCAAAGATTTGAAGGAGAAATTGATTTTTGATAATGAAGTCTTGCCTGACAATTCACTTGTGCAGATTGTTTTGAATGGTCTTCCAAAATCATATCAGAGTTTTACTTCTACTCTTCGATTAACATTTGAGGAGTTAGCCTCTCTTTTATTGTAGGAAGATTATTCTAGGCAAAACATGTCCATCATGTGTGTTGTAGATCAAGCTTTCTTGGCTAGGCAAAAGCGAAAAGGTAAATGGAGCTCATCTACTAGTAAGCAAAAATCTGCTAATTCTACACAATCAAAGAAGGATGAACAAGATGAGAAGAAAACTAAAAAAGTAGAAATTGTTTTGCAAATATTGTTTGCCATATGCATTAGTGTCGGAACAACAACACAGGACATGTTTTTTGTTGGGTATAGTTCTCAAAGCAAAGGCCTTTGAGTTTCCTAATGAAACTTGACTCCTGATCTATCCACAAAAAGTTTTGGTGTTTTCTCAATAATTGGCACAAGTCATTAGCAACATGAGCATGATAAGGAATCCAAATAGAATAAAATATACAGGCACCAAGAAAAATTCTTACCTCATTGATTCATGTAAATACCTCAATAATTCTATTTATGGATTCTACCTTTCAAGGGTAGGGTCTTATTTTGTCTTAGCCACAAAATTGACCTACAATGTGTTGGTGCAATTAGCAAGCCTAAGTGCTCGGCTACTTATTCAGGACGACACATACTTTCATTTTGATCATAGTTACTTTGGATAATGGTAAAAGCCAAGCGAATAAGGAATCTTGTGAGTTTAGGTAACTAAACCCACAACTCATGTGGTAGGAAGATTCAATTAAAATCATCCCTAAAGTGTAGGATCACTTTTAGGTTAGGGAAAATTCAAATTCAAACTTAAAACATGAGTATAAATAGACATGCTTTTAATCATGGAATAAGAAAGCCATTCTAAGAGGCAATGATCTACTTCAATGAGCATAAATTAAGCTCACACTACCTATGCGTATTCGACTACACTTCCCTTGTATCATATGTTCATTATCATATACATTTTGATACATTTCTTCAAGTACATCTTTGTCTACTATTATCTGTTGCATATTCATCATTACAATGATCTTGTGGAATTGATTTCTCTGCATGTACTTATTGATTTACTATGACTTAACTTGGGTTAGTTAGATTGAATTCTCTCCTACTTGCATATCATATTTTCATCAGATTTTATTTAGAGGATCTTGAGATATGAAGCATAGAAGGTGATTGTGTATGCACATCTTCTATATCCTAAAAAGTCCGGATAACCCCTCTGACTTGTTAGACTCATTTCTTAGTGTATGGTATAGCTAAATTGATGAGATAACTTTCTTTAGTTAGATATACACTCAGGTCAGGCTTGTGCAAAAGCTCTCTAGTCAATTCATACGAGGTTGTGAGTTCTGAGCAAAATATTGAGCACTTCTATTCCTAAAATAGAAGGTTTCTTCACATTTCTAGTATATGCAAGTTATCTCTTTTGATACAAACATTTGGGAATGAGTTTCCAAAGGACTTGGTGGTCAATGCATTATTATAGAGCTAAAGAAGCATATTAAGCATCGGTGGAGTTAGCATGGCAAGTGTAGAGCAGGTTTTGTGCAGCAGCATCCCATCTCTGGAACCCATCTATCCATCTCCTCATAGTGGTATTAGATCAATAACAAATCAACATGGGATATGGATTTCCTTCATCTATAGAGAAATTGGATTGAGGTAACTATTCAGCTTGGTCACTCCGAATGGAAGCTTATCTTCAAGGTAGAAACCTCAATGGTTACATATTTGGAGATGAGATTATGCCAATACTTAGAAGCAAAGAACAACCAACTTAAGAAGAACAAGAGAGGTCAACCACATGGTGCTCAAAAGATGCTATAGCAAGGTCATATATTCTTAACTCAATCTCTGATTTTTTACTTCCACACATCAAGAGTTGGAAGACTTCACAAGAGGCTTGGAATGCTCTTGAAGCATCCTTCTCATCAAGTACCAAGACAAGGAAGAATCATCTATGGATGGATTTCACCACACTCAAGAAGATGCCCAAGCAAATTTGTGACTGATTTTGTCACCAAAATGAAGGATAGAGCAAATCAACTTGGGAGCATTGGAGAGATCATTGATGAAGAGTAGATAGTAAGGCAAGTGTTCAATGGAATAAAGGTAGATGACAAATGGGAAGCTTTCACCATAGCCATGGACCTCTACATGGACATGCAGCTTCCTGATTTCAATATCCTCAAGGGACAATTGTTCACACATGAGGCTAAGCTTATGAAGAATGGAGAAAACTCAAAAGGTAATCAATATTGTGCTCTCTATACAAATAAGAAAAAGAATATAGATGGCAAAGGTAAAGGTAAAAAGTTTGATGATGAAAGTAGTACCTCTCAAGAAAACTTTGCAGGAAGAGGTAGAGGCTCAAGAGGAAAAGGTAGAGGAGGAAGAAAAGCCAGGGGGAGATCTCAAAGCTCATCTCCATGTGCCATATGTGGCTTAACTAATCACATTATTGAGAATTGTTTCAATAATCCTAGAAATAAAAGTGAAAGAGGTTACAAAAAAGGATGCTATTGTAGCTCAAGATGTAGATTCAACAACAACAATGGTTACACCAACTCATACAATAACTATAGTTATCAAGGAGGATATAGAGGAGGGAGAGACTACAACAACTATGTAGATGATCAAACTCAAGAGGATTCATTACTTCTGATGAACATGACCATGAAACAACGTAAAGCAGATGAACATGTATTCTACATAGACTAAGGTTTCTCAAAGCATGTAGCAAGGAATGTAGCTCTACTCTAAAACTTGGAGCATCCAAGGAAAAGATATGAAGTCCAAATAGGAGATGACACACCACATCCAGTGGAGAAGATAGGCAATGTAGAGACTTGAGATGGTAGTATGAACATATTGAGCAAGGTATTCTATGTACCAACCATCACTAAAAATCTCATAAGTCTTGGTCAAATTGTGGAGAAAGGATTGTAGGTCAGATTCACAAAGAATTGGAGCATTTGTTGAGGATCCACATTAGCATTTCAAGAGGATAGCAAAAGAAGAAAAATCAGGTAGACTATTTACATTTGAGCTCCAAGATACTAGGTGTTGAGATTATGTGATGTCACGGCAAAAGCTTGTTCACTAACAAGACTGCGGAAAATTGCCACGCCTCAACTAGAACTAAGCTAAAGTGATATTAGAACACCTCTATAATCATCAGTAGCTTAGCAACCTGAAAACTTTACTACTATTTTAGTGAACTTCAAAAATTCACTTTATAGAAAGCTTTGCATTTCTTTCAAGCTTTAATTGTGAACTGATTTACTCAAACCTTTACACTACTGTGTTTGCTTACAGTTGGATAATCTTTCCGTCACTTAACTGTGTCAAAACTGTGTTTTGAATACACCGAAACATCACCGGAACTTCATCGGAATGTTACCAGACTGTCACCGTAATCTAAACCAGAATCAATTGCAATTCTGTCTGTGATTACTTCAAATGTTTATAATTGAATTAAGGAAGTAATACCTGAGCTTCCTTCATTGAATGAACTCTGTCTGAAGTTTGAAGAAAAACCTTCACCAGTTTTGGATGTCTTTTACGGTCAGACTTTGTACTGTGTACATGTCCTGTTTCATATAACTCTTTTGATCAGTTTGTAGTTGAGACTCCTAGCTTCAAGATAAGCTATCTCTCATGAAAAACTTTACACTGTGCTGCGAGATCTAACTCTCAGAAGTACTGGAAAATGTTTGCTGAGAAAAAAGTATAACTGCTAACTAACTTTCACAATAACATGGAATCACTCAGATTTCTTCACATACTAAGAATGCGCTCAAACTTCCACATGAACATGTGTTTTCTATTAGAGAAGATGTGTACAAAAATAGCTTGGCCTCATTTTGCTCATAGCTATGGAAAACTCTCCTACTCTGAGTAGTTATTCCTTACCATCTCTCTCAGATGAATACCCGACAGTTCATGTTCTATTATTCATCTACATACGCAATCTCTGGCGTCTTCTATATGTCTATATGTGCTATTCTATTCCGGTTCTATGCATACATATGCTCTGACTACTCTCTCTTATATACAGTTTTATCCGAGATTCAAAACTCGTGTTTTTGGAAATTTCTATGAACTATATTACAGTCGTGAATTTGTCCCTTCACTAAGGCTTGATTTTCTGAATGCTTTGTTTCTGCTTCTCTTTGTCTTTCTTCATCTTTATGTCTGTCTGTATGTCAAATTTGTGAGTGATTCTTCAACAGCTCCCCCTCAATCACTAATTTGCATTCTCTGATCTTTCATATATTCTTCTTTTTCTTTTATACCTGCCATTTCTTTGAATCTGCTTATCTTTACTACATCTAAGCTCTTTGTCAGAATATCTACAATCTGATCTTTTGTCGGAGTGAATACTATTTCAATCTCCTTCTCCATTACCTTTTCCCTCAAGAAATGATATAAATTTCTATGTGTTTTGTTCTTGCATGAAATACTGGATTTGCTGCAAGATACAACGAGCTCATATTGTCTCCATGTATGATAGGTATACCTTGATCAATACCCATGCTTTTGAACAAGGTCTACATCCATATCACTTCTTTAGTTGCTTCCACAAGTCCTTTATATTCTGCTTCTGTTGACGACAACCATGTGTGATCAAGGCTTGACCAACATTCCCTTGTACTTTAAGAGTAAAAAGTCTATCTTCCTTTTTACCATGGACAATTTGTTTGTATCCTTTCTCTGGATCTTCAACAAATACTCCTTCATTTGTAAAACTGACTTGAAAACCTTTTTCTACTATCTGACCCACACTGATTAGATTCTTTGGGATTGTTGGAACATACAAAACATTTGTTAGTAGGTCAGCTCCATTCTTACACTTTACCTTTCCAATTGACCTTACATTATGTTTTGTGTTATCACTTGTTTGTAAGTTCTGATAACAATTCTATATTTCCTGACAAATGATTTGAACAACCAGAGTCAATATAGAATACCTTGAGATCTTCATTCTCTGACGTACTTATCGAATTCATCATCAACGTTGTATGATCATCATTCTGTGTATCATTCACATAGTTGTAGTAAGTAGTGTTGTGAGACTGATTCTGTCCCCAACTTCTTGCTCCACCTCTACCATATCCGCCTCTTTGGCTTTGTCTTCCTCTTTGATATCTTCCGCTTCTGCCTCTACTGTTGTTATTCTGATTCTGACTTGATCCTTGAGATTTATGCCAGCAATCATGAGCCAAATGATTGCTTAATCCACAGATCCAACAAGTGTTCTTGTTGTTACCTCTTCCTTTTGAATTACCTCTCTTTGTGACGTTACCTCTTCCTCTTGCATAATTTGCTTGAGTAGACATCTCTTCTTCATCTTTTTCTTTACCTTTATCACCTTTCTTCTTATTCTTTGCATACATAGCCGAACTATGTCCTTTATCTCCATCTGTCTTCAAATCTTGCTCAAACGTTAACATTAGTCCAAGCAACTGATTTAAATCTAGTACAAAATGATTTAAAGAAAGTTCAATTGAGAGTACGAAAGGTTTCCACCTTTCATCTCCTCTCAGTCCTGCAAGCACTTGTGCTATTAACCTGTGATCTCCAATATCTTCATCAATAGATCCAAGACTATCCGCCAAGTCTTTCATCTTAGTGACATAATCACTAATGCTTTGAATTTGCTTTTTCTTGAACGTTGTAAACTCTGACCATAAGCTAGCCTTCCTAGCTTTAGTAGTGTTTTGGAAATGATCTTCCAATGCACACCATATGTCTTCCGCTTTCTCCAGACCTCTAATGTGCGGTAGTAGATAATCTGTAATGGTATTGTAGATATAAGCTCTTGCTGTTGCATCTTTCTTCTGCCACAACTTCAAGGCTTCTAACTCTTCTTTCTTTGGTTGATCGTCGTCTTCGAAAGTCGGCTTCTTTTCTTCTCCTGTCACATATTTTATTAAGTCTTTACTCATAAGTAAAGCTTCCATTTGCATTACCCATGCAGGATAGTTATCTCTGTCCAATTTGTCAATAGAAATGTGATATGCCATAATCTTCTTGTTTCTGTTACTTCCGGTGAGTATAACGTTAAAGGATTTTACCTTTTACAAACCTTTACCCTTGAGAATGACTTCGGAATGCTTCACTGATTCCGTTTGCTGTTGATCACCTCAGCTTTCACCTTTCTTTATGAGAATTCTTCAAATTCTCTTGTATCTTTACTTCTGTTTACTCTTTGAGAACCTTTCTATTCTTCAGAACCTTTTCTGCTCTGATACCACTTGTTGAGATTATGTGATGTCACGGGAAAAGCTTGTTCACTAACAAGACTGTGGAAAATTGCCACGCCTCAACTAGAACTAAGCTAAAGTGATATTAGAACACCTCTATAATCATCAGTAGCTTAGCAACCTAAAAACTTTACTACTGTTTTAGTGAACTTCAAAAATTCACTTTATAGAAAGCTTTGCATTTCTTTCAAGCTTTAATTCTGAACTGATTTACTTAAAACTTTACACTACTGTGTTTGCTTACAGCTGGATAATCTTTCCGTCACTTAACTGTGTCAAAACTGTGTTTTGAATTCACCGAAACATCACCAGAACTTCACCAGAATGTTATCAGACTATCACCGTAATCTTACCGGAATCAATTGCAATTCTATTTGTGATTACTTCAAATGTTTATAATTGAAGAAAGGAAGTAATACTTGAGCCTCCTTCACTGAATGAACTCTTTCTGAAGTTTGAAGAAAAACCTTCACCAGTTTTGGATGTCTTTTACGGTCAGACTTTGTACTGTGTACATGTCCCGTTTCATATAACTCTTTTGATCAGTTTGTAGTTGAGACTCCTAGCTTCAAGATAAGCTATGTCTCATGAAATTCTTTACACTGTATTGCGAGATCTAACTCTCAGGAGTACCAAAAAACGTTTACTGAGAAAAAACTATAACTATTAACTAACTTTCACAGTAACATGAAATCACTCAGATTTCTTCACATACTAAGAATGCGCTCAAACTTCCACATGAACATGTGTTTTCTATTAGAGAAGATGTGTACAAAAATAGCTTGGCCTCAATTTGCTCATAGCTATGGAAATCTCTCCTACTCTGAGTAGTTATTCCTTACC
>CM035415.1:59415620-59498120 GCA_020310875.1 Ceratopteris richardii
TTGCCGCAACTGCACTTCTTGAAGAGTCAGAAAACTTTCCCAGCGATGCTCATCTAGTTCTCTGAGTGTGTCCAACCGAAACGGCAAAGAATCTTCAGGTAACAATTTCTGAGAGATTGCCACACGTAAGCTTGGTACTACAAGCTCCATTGGTGCAATTGCCTCCATTCCATATGCAAGTTTGAAAGGAGTCAGTCCGGTGGCAACTTTGTAAGTAGTCCGGTATGCCCATAATACTGCAGGTAGTAATTGATCCCATCTTTCTGGTGATTCGATAATCAATTTACGAAGCATACTCAACAAGGTCTTGTTTGTACTTTCAGCCAGGCCACTAGCACGAGGATAGTACGGTGAACTGAATTTGTGCAGAATCTGAAAGGAGTGTGTGAGAACTTTCATTAAACTGTTAACAAAATGTCTGCCTTGATCTATCACAAGTTCCAAAGGTAATCCAAATCGTGGGAATACGTCTTTCATTAAACATTTTGCTACCGAAATAGCTGTAGCGGACCGTAAAGCCCAAGCTTCTGCCCATCTGGTAGCATAATCTGTACATGTCAGAATATATCTGTTGTTGCTAAGGACTGTTGGAGGTGTGATTGGTCCAATAAAGTCAAGTCCCCATTTCTGAAAAGGTTCTAAAGGTAAGACAGGCTGCAGAGGGAAAAAATGTCGTTGTAAAGGCTGGCCAGACCGTTGACAATTATCACACTATTTGACAAACTGAGATACATCTCTGTACATGGTAGGCCACCAAAGCCCACTTTGCAGGATTTTCCGATGCGTTAAATCTACTGCAAAATGTCCACCGAAAGGTATGGAATGTGCCAGAGTGATAACTGAGTTTACTTCATGTGGAGGAATACAACGAAGTAAGACTCCAGTGTGATCCATATAATACAATTCTCCAGCAATCAACCAAAATCGGCGACTGTAAATTGCAATTTTCCTACGCATTGCAAGAGAAGTCTGAGCAGGAAGATATCCATCAGTAAGAAAAGTTAATAACTGATCATAGTAAATAGATGTCACAGGAGGTTCTGCAGATTCATCAGTAGTTGGGTCAGTAACATAAATTGCAGGTGTGGTGTCATCAACACCGACCAAAGCTTCACCGGAATCCAACCGAGAAAGGAAATCTGCTAATGCATGTGCAGTTCCAGGTCGATGAATTACTTCATAATCAAACTCTTGTAATAATAGAACCCAACGCGCTAAACAACCACCTAAATGCTGCTGCCGAACCAGATATACTAGCGCAGCATGATCTACATGAAAGACGAATTTTTGGCCTAACAAATAATGCCAAAATTTCTTTACAGAATATACTAAACCAAGGCATTCTCTTTCAGTTACTGAATAATTCTTTTCTGCAAGAGCAAGTCTTCTACTCGCATAATAAACAGGCCGAAACCACTTATCAGTTTGTTGCATTAAGACACTCCCCATGGCGATATCTGATGCGTCAACAAAAACATGAAATGGACGTTCCCAATCAGGAGGTTGTAGAATTAGAACCTGCGTTAATAAGCCTTTGAGACGATCAAATGCTGTTTGACATTCCTGAGTCCAAACAAACAGTCGAGGAGTACTGGTTATTAATCTATTGAGGGGTATTGCCAAATGAGCAAGCCACCGTAAATGTCGACCATGCCACCTGACTTGACCCATGAATCTCATTACTTCTTTCGGCGTAGTAGGCACAGGTGCTTCTAACACAGCTGCAATTTTATCAGGACCGACTTGTATGCCTTGTGCAGACACAATATGGCCAAGCAACTTACCACATGAAACCGCAAACACAGACTTGTTTGGGTTCAGGCAGAGTCTGTATTCATGACACTTCTCAAAGCAACACCGTAAATGATACAGGTGTGCTACCATCTCACCAAATAAAAAGAAATCATCTAGATATACTTGCATGAAAGAAGTAAGATAGGGGGAGAAGATTTCCTGCATACATCATTGAAAAGTACTAGGAGCATTTCTTAATCCAAACCACATAACTGTACAAGCAAAAACACCCCAATTGGTAATGAACGCTGTTTTTGGTATATCTTCCTCAACCATTCGAACCTGGTTATAACCACTATAACCATCAAGAAATGAATACATTTCATGCCCAACCACTCTATCCAGCATTGTATCAAGAAATGGAAGTGGAAATGGATCAGGTACGGTGGCTGCATTCAATTTCCTGTAATTGACACATATTCAGAGCTGCTTGTTTTTCTTTGGTACGATTATAATCGGGGAGATCCATTCAACATGTTCGACTGGAACAATGAATCCAACTTTTAATAACCTATCAAGCTCTGCCTTTACCTGTGCTGCATAGTTAGGATTCATCCGATAGCTAGGTTGTTTAATTGGTTTTGCTTCCGGTTTAAGTATGACCCGATGCTGATAGAGGCGAGGGTCCAAACCTTTCATGTCACGGTAATCCCATGCAAAAACATCAGAGAACTCACGAATAAGTTGTATCAAGTCTGCTTGAAATGCTTCAGACAATCCTTCCTTTATCTTGACAGGTCGTGGATTTACTTCATCTCCTAAATTATATGTGATCAATTGATCTTCGAGAACATAGAATGATTAGGTTTTTCTGAACCATCAACTGACTGCAAAAGTTGCTGTATATCAACCTCATCCTTGACAATAGTATCTTCTGTCTCTACTTGTTCGGTCACAGGCACCACCGTACAAACTGTCGGATTCTAGTGATCTACAACAGATTGTAGATCAACAATCCCTAAGGAGATTAAATCTATGTTATTCTTCAAAAATTCTTCTTCTTCATCATCGGATAACCCATCTAGCATATGGACCGGTTCTGCTACATATGGTCTAGCATGTAGTTCACAGGGCTGAATAGCATCTAATTTTACAACATATTTTCGGTTATTGTCCTTGAAAGTGAGTTCCTGTGCAGACCAATCCTGTATAACCTTAGCTTGTTTCAACCAAGGACGACCGAAAAGAAGATTATAATCAAGACTAGATTTCGATAGTTCTAGAACTACGAAAGTCATCTTAAAAATTGTACCCTGCAAGGTGATTGGGACATTCCGTACAAGTCCTACTGGGTGGAATCTGGATTGGTCAGCCATTCTAACAAAAAACTGAACAGGCTCAATTTCGGTCCATCCTAACTTTTTACAAAGTGCTACAGTAGCTATGTTTACACCGGAACCACCATCAATTAATACTTGAGTAATTTTATGATTTTTGTACCATACCGTAATTAAAGGAACCGAGTGATCCACTGTAGAGTCAGTTTCGGGTTGTACTGTGGCTGTTGCCAGAATGCAGGAAGACGCATAACTGAACTGCTGCTGGAATTGTTGCCGAACTCCTAGTACTAATGCCAGTAACTGTCCAAGAGGAAGAGTAATGGATGCCTTGGACATAATTTCCCATGCCTGATCTACTTGCCTTGTACTTTTTACTTAATCTGAAGACGATGCATCGGTTACTGGGATTGACTCTTGCTCCTGTGCGGTTTCCTTTGGCAGCGGAACTTGTGTCCTCGGAAATGGATCTGGGAACACTGGAGGTTCTGTGGTGGTCCACTGACTAGCTTTGTCATACATTCTTTGTTGCTCACGAATACCTGGTTCAAATACTTCAGCTACTGGTTGCAGTGGCTTACCGGATCGGGTCTGAACTACTGCGGCTTGTGTTTCTATTGGTGTGATATGAACCATATTTGTCATTGGGTTCTGACGCTCTTTTTTCCTCTGATCATATTCGGCTGCCTCTTTACAGAATCTTCTGATATGACCAAACTCACCGCAAAAATGACAGCGAGGTGGTGGCAAGCATTACCTTCTTGTGATGTTCCTGTCTGCCAACGATTTCCGTTATAGTTGGTATTCCTCTATCCTCTATAATTTCTGTATACTTGCTGCTGATTATTTCTCCTCTGAGGTGGTACATAGTGGGTGGCAGGCTATCCTGGTTCTTGTATAATTGCATTTACTGTTGCTGTTCCCTGCACTTTGGCGTTATAGGCACAGTTTTCGGTGGAATGTCCGTTTGTATTGCAGATAGCGCAGTACATCTGATTAAGTGCACAAGTGGCACTGGTATGCCCTGGATTCTTGCACGTGGTGCAATACATTTGTCTAGCCGGATCTTTTGCAACATTTTTACTGGATTTTAACCAATCCAAATCTTCGATAAAACCTCCAACCTTATTCTCGAGCTGCAAGGCCATTGCAATAACCGCATCTAGCGTCATAGCTCCCACACAACGAATGATCATAATCTGTTGGAGCTGCGGAATCAAACCATTAATAAACCACTACGTGATGACATCATCCGACATGTTTGCATGGGCCGGCGGTAGTTGTCTCAAATGAGTTTTGAATAGGGTGGCATATTCCTGCACTGTTTGATTTAGCTTCTGTCTATTGTTTTGCAGGTAATCAAAAATTTCGGCAGGGTTCTTCTTTAGCCAGAATCTTTGCAGAAACACATCTCTTACTGCTTCATAGGTACCGAAATGGTTGATATCATATTCGGTAAGCCACGTGGCGACTTCATTAACTAGTGTTGACTGTAATACTATGGCCTTGTACGCCGGATCGGGTGGATGATTAAGTACTGCATAACTAATTTCAAAAGTTCGTACATGAGCATCAGGATCATCACCTGGAAATCCACCAAATTTTGTGTAGGTAACTCCTGTTGGAACCGGACGAGGTGGAAGCAGATGTTGTTGCCCCCCACTCATGGTGCTTGCTGTTGTATTGTTACTATCTCCTGAGTTTCGAGGTTGAATTTCTTGACCGTCGGAATCTGTATCGTCAGCCTGTGCACTCTCCGGCCTGATAATATCGTTCAGTCTCTTTCGGATTTCAGCTTCGAATAAGCTACCTTCCTCCTTGATATCAAATGTAGGGAAGCTTACTCTGAATAGTGGTGATTGGAATGAAGATTCACCAGGGAATGGTAAATCGTCACCGGGAGACTGTGAACTCTCTGTAACTTGGACCGAAATATCACCGGAATTTGTCAAAATTTCACCAAAACAAGGTACTTTTTCACCTTCACTGATTTCTTTGGCCAACGTGCTTCTATCCACAGACAAACTCGAATCTTGTCCAGATGGTGTTAAGTTAACTGCATACTGCGTCTTGGTAGACTCTAGAGTTACTATATCTTCGACAGACTGTGCCGAAATCGCACCGAAATCTACCGAAATTGCAGCACGTTCCACCGGAATGTTATCGAACTCACTACTGACGTTCTTCGCTTCCTTGACAACTGGGTTAAACTTATCTGCACTTCTAGCTCCTGGGGGCTTCCTTAGCAAATTAGGTATCGCCCAATACTGTTCGTTTCTCCTATACTTTGGGTATGTTTCATCGGAACGAGTAACCGACATATATCACGTTTGCAATACTTTGCATACTACTCGTCGATTCACAATCTATGACCACTTTCTCACCATCAATTTACAACGCTCTGGTGCCACTTTCCGATAATCGCTTTGCAACAATTTGGTGCCACTTTCCCACAGACGGCACTAGTGTTAAACGCAGGTCTTGCCGTCAGAGACGCATTTAAACATCTATTCGGGTTCTTGGGAGTGGAAGGGGTCTGTTAAATAGAGGCCCTATACTTGATTTTCCCAATTAACTCGCTTAACTCACTCACTCACATAACAGTTTGTTCATCAACTCTGCTAACAGACTTACTAACAAACAACACTCAAAATTGTTCCTTACAAACTTACTATTCTGATTCGCTCACTCACAGAGTATCGACTCATACATAGATTAAAACTTCTCAGTAATCAACGTACAAAGTGAATGCTACTGTAACGCAGACTTACAGAAAACCACTTACAGAAACAATGATTCAATACTTCGCTTAATGTATCATTACCGTAACACAATCTGTAACACACAGATACAGATAATCAAACAGAACAGAAAGATACAAAATAACTCAGGGTTCTCAAACACACCACGGAAACTACACAGACAACATCAACCAGACGAACAGTCTGGCGACTCCTCTGGTCCTCACCGAAGCGTCTTTTTTCATTGATTTATATAAGGGTTACACCATCAATCAAGGTTACAACATTTACGCAACGACCTTTCGATTCGTTAAGAGTCAGATTTTACAATTTCCAATCCGGCGGCTTACACACACACACACACACACACACACACACACACACACACACACACATATATATATATATATATATATATATATATATATATATATATATATATATATATATATATATGTATATGTGTGTGTGTGTGTGTATGTATGTATGTATGTGTGTGTGAGTGTGTGTGTGTGTGAGGAGATGTTGAGATAGGTTCTAGAGATGAGATGGTGCTACACAAAACTTGCTCTAGAGCTACGAATATAACTTTAGGGAAGCTTAATAAACCTCTTTAGCTTCACAATGATGCATTTAGATTAACCAAGTCCTTTGGAGCATCACTTCCAATTGTTTGTATCAAAACAAATAACTTGGATATGCAAGAAATGTGAAGAACCTTCTATTTTGGGACTAGAAGGTCTTAGTGTTATGCTTAGAGCTCACAACTTGGTATGAATTGACTAGAGAGCTTTTGAACACATCTAATTGGAGTGTATAGATAATCAAAGCAAGTTATTTCATCAATTTAGTTGTAGTATACACTGAGAAATGAATCTAAAAAGTCATGGGGGTCATCTTGACTTTGTAGGATCTAGAAGGTGTGTAGACATAGTCACCTTCCTTATTTCATATCTCATGATGTGCTGAATCAAAATTGATTAAAATGGCTATGCGGATAGTGGATACTTCAATCCAAATATTCCAAGTTAAGGTTTAGCAAATGAGTGAGTACATGCAAAGAAATGGACTCCACAAAGTCACTATAATGATGAAGATGCAAGAGTAAATAGTATACAAAAATGTACTTGAAGAAATGTATCAAAATCTATACGCTAATGAACAACAAGGGAAGTGTAGTGAACTACACATAGGTAGTGTGAGCTCAATGTATGTTCAAGTTTTTATCTCAATGTCTCTCAAAATGGCTTGTATGTCCATGACTAAAACCATGTCTATTTATACTCATAGTTTGAGTTTGAATTTGAATTTTCCCTCACCTAAAAGTGATCGTACACTTTAGGGAAGTGATTGATTTGATTCCTATACCAACTAAGTCATGGGTTCACTTTCCTATCTACATGAGATTGTATCTTCTTTTGGATTTTACAATTATCCAAAGTACATATAGTCAAATTGAGAAGCATGCATTCACATGTGGTTCTCTCTAGTGAGGAGGTAAATAGATGTGTAGCATTGAACCTTTTGCAATGCACTTAGGATTGCTAATTGCACCAAAAGCTCCATTTAAAGCCTAATATGATTGAGTCTTCAATCCTTCATGATCTCCTATAATCTAATCATTGATTTGAACATGTTCAATATTCCTCCATCCAATGCTTTTGTCATCATCTCCTGCACATTGTTGACGAGTTGACACATATGAGAGTTGTATCTCCTTACTCATGATTTTCTCTCTAAGGTAATGGTAATGAACTTCTCTAAGGTAATGGTAATGGCATGATAGATAGGATTAGCAGCAAGATGTAATGAACTAATATTGTCTCCAAATATATGTGGAGTTGAAGTTCTCAACCCTAAATTAGAATATAGGGTTCTAATCCATAGCTTCTTGTGTAGCATTTGCAAGTCCTCTATACTCAGCTTCTATTGATGAAAGAGCAACTATGGGTTGCTTCTTTCAGGATCATGGGATCAACTTTGTACCTGCAAAAGTAAGATATCCAAATGTACTTCTCCTATCATCTTTAGAGCTTGCCCAATCATATCAGAAAAGAGTTTAACATCTATATCAGATTTATATGGATAGTACAACCCTTCATTGATTGTAACCTTTAAATATTTTAGAATTCTCTTGGTTGCCTCCATGTGAGGCTTCCTTCGGGTGTGCATGAACTCACTCAGCACACTTACTCCATACCAGATATCTACTTTTGTTAGAGTAGCATAATTAAAGCTTCCAACTAAACTTTGATAGCTAGTCACATCTTCAATGAGTTCACCTTCATGGGCACTTAGCTTTAGATTTACCTCCATGGATGTACATGCAACTTTTGTATTCTCCATCTTGAATTTGGAGAGCATATCACCAATATACTTCCTATGAGTGAGGAACATACCTTTCTCTATATATACTACTTCCAAATAGGAAGTATGTGAGCAAACCAAGATCACTAATCTTGAACTTCTATTTCATTTGAGCTTTGATCTTCTTGATTCATTCTGCATCACTTCGTGTAGTGATTATATCATCCACATATGCACAAAGGTATATGATCTCTGAATGATTCCTCTTGATGAAGAGAGAAGGATGTGCCTTACTTACAATAAAACCTTTATTGTGCAGCTAAGTGACAAGTATATTATTTCAAGCTCTAAGAGCTTACTTCAAGCCATACAAAGCTTTCCTTAACTTGCACACATGTTCAGGGTATGATTGATCTTCAAAACTAGGAGATTGATCCATATATACCTCCTCTGATATCCAACCGTTTAAAAAAGCATTTTTAACATTCATTCGATAAATCTTCCAATTCTTGGAAGATGCAACACCCATAAGAACCCTAATAGTAGGAAGTTTTGCAACATGTGAAAATGTCTCTCCAAAATCAATGCCTTAGGCTTGTACAAACCCTTTGGCTATAATCCTTGCTTTGTACCTGTTGATTGATCCATCAAAGTTCTTCTTGACCTTGTATATCCACCTTGAACCAATGATATTCATAGGTGATATCTTGGTTCCCAATTCTCTTCAGATTTTGACTCTTGTGCTATCTATATTGAATGCTTAGTGACCAAAGAAGTATCATAGCCATATCTTTTTGGTTTCCTTTTCTCTCTAGTAGACCTCATTATAGTTTGTTGAGATGATTCTGCCATATCTCTCATCTCTTGCACTTTAGCTTTGCCTTTGGACTTACAAGAATTAATTTCCCTTCTTGGAGTCTTGAGGTCATCATCAGAATCACTTGATGCTTGAAGTGAAAGCTCATTCCTCTTTGATAGTGTTGGAAAGTCTTCCTCTAGGTCATAGGGAAGTTTGATTTTCTTGCAATCATCCTCAAACCAAGATTTGTTTTCATCAAACACAACATCTCTACTAACTATGAACCCTTTGTTGCTTGGATTGTATAGTTTATAACCTTTTTGATTAAGTTCATAGACAACAAAGATACATTTCTCTACCTTTGGATCTAATTTTCCTCTAATTTGTGAAGATATGTATGCATATGCTATGCACCCCAAAATCCTGCAATGGTCAAGGTTATGTCTTCTTCCATTCCATGCTTCATACGGTGTCATCCCATCTAATGCTTTTGATGAAAGTCTATTGATCAGATATGTGGTTATGGATATAGCCTCTACCCACAAGTAGTTGAGTAATTTCTTCTCATTTAGCATTGACCTTGCACCCTCCACAATTGTCCTATTTCTTGTCTCTCCCACTCCATTTTGCTCTGGATTATACTTGGTAAAAATATCTCTTTTGATTCTTCTCTCTTGGATATAGGAATCAAATTGATGGGAGAAATATTATCCCCCTCCATCTGACCTCAGCCTCTTCAAAGTTTTACCTATTTGATTTTCTATAAGAGCTAGGTATCACTTGAAACATGAGAATACTTCATCTTTATGTTTCATAAAATATAATATTTTCCATCTCCTACAATCATCCATGAATGACACATAATACTTGGATCTAGAGATTGAAGGCTCCTTGCTTAGTCCCCATACATTTGTATGGAATAGCTCCAATAGGTCTCCATGAATGTATCCCTTCTTTGTGAATGGTTGTCTGTGAGATTTGTGAAATTGACAAGCACTACATTTGTAGATCATGTGTTGTTTGGAGATACTTGGTAGACCAAGTACACTCCGATCCCTATGTGAGCACTTTCACCTAACCTCTTGTGCCAAATTTCCAACTGTGATAGAGTTTGACTACCATAATTGAACAATGCAATATTTTTAGTGTCTTGGAGTTCAAATGTGAACAATCTACCTGACTTTTCTCCTCAATGAAGTATGTGTATTATAGAACATGATTATACAAGATCATTGCCATTGAAATGATGCAGAATGATAGTAGCCTAAGTGAGCTATGGTTTAGGAAACTTATCTACTGAAAATGATGATGAAGAAGACTATCAATGAGGCTCATAGGCCACGAGTTTTACAAGATCTTTTATAAGAGAACGTTTTCTCAAGATTGAATTTGAATTTCAAATCTGGATCCAACTAAAAGTGTCTCCTCTAATCTATGAGATATTCTTTCAATCTAAACTCATAACCAATATTCTATCTAACTCCATGCGTTGTAGCCTTTTACAAGATTCTCTCAAGGATTTATCCTTTTACAAGTGGTAAATGATGAAGTATTACAAGCCAAGGTTCTCATGCTTCATCAAGTGCTTCCACCTATTGCTTTCCATGATAAGCTAAGTGTGAGGGCTTGTATGTTTGCAGCAAAAGCTCACCCTCAAGCCAAACATCTTGGCTTGCACTTCTTCATGAATCTTCTTGAATATCCTACAATCCAATCATGGTTTTGAACATGCAAAGCTTAGTACCATCAAGTGGTTTGGTTAATAAATCTGCACATTGCATATTTGTGGATACATATGCAAGTTGAATCTCTTTTCTTAATAGCTTCTCTCTAACATAGTGATAGTGCACTTCTATATGCTTGGTTCTAGCATGATAAATGGGATTGGCTACAAGATGCAAAGAACTTGTGTTGTCACCAAAGATCATATGTGAATGAGTATGAAGTCCCAAATTTGAGAAGAGAAATCTAATCCAAATGGCTTCTTGTGTAGCATTTGCTAATCCCCTATATTCAGCCTCTGTTGAAGATAGAGCAACGGTTGGTTGCTTCTTGGAAGACCATGAAATGGGCTTATCACCTGCAAAAGATAAATATCCAGTACTCCTTTTGTCATCCTTACAACCTGCACAATCTGCATTTGAGTATAACTTAATGTCCAAATTTGATGTGTATGGGAAGTAAAGACCTTGGTTTTGAGTACCTTTGAGATACTTCAAAATCCTTTTAGCAGCTTCCAAGTGAGGTTCTCTAGGTTTATGCATGAATCGACTCAGAACACTTACTCCATAACATATATCAATCCTTTTCAAGGTTGCATCATTTAGAATCCCAACTATGCTTTGATATCCTGCAATGTCTTCAAGAAAATCACCTTCATGAACACTCAATTTATGATTTATCTCCATAGGGGTGCTAGCTACCTTTGCATTCTCCAAGTGGAACTTCTTGAACATGTCCTGCATATATTTCCTTTGAGTGATGTAGATTCTAGAGCTAGTGTAGACTAACTCAAGTCCAAGAAAATACTTTAGAAACCCTAGGTCACTTATTTTGAACTCCTGCATCATCTAGTTCTTGATTTGTTTGATGCCATTGGCATCACTACCTGTAAGAATGATGTCATCAACACATACACAGAAGTATATCATTTTTGAGTTACTCCTCTTGACAAACAAAGAAGAATGTGCCTTGCTCATCATGAATCCTTGGTCTTGAAGATAGGTTGTTAACCTATGATTCCATGCCCTAGGTGCTTGCTTCAAACCATAAAGAGCTTTTTTCAATTTTCACACATGATTTACCTTGCTTGGATTTTCATAGCCAAGAGGTTGAGCCATGTAAACCTCCTCTGAAATCCAGCCATTGAGAAAGGCATTTTTCACATCTAGTTGATAGATATTCCAATTTCTAGATGGAGCCACACTTACCAATACTCTGATGGTTGGAATTTTAACTGCAAGAGAACAAGGATTACGAACACCACGTGCTTGAGAGATGAATCTGATCCCAACCAAATGCCTCTATATATAGCTCTCTCCAGGGGACTGCCTTCTTGGGCAGGTGGATACTAACCAGCCATGTGTCGACCATGTAACTACATGTGCACCAAGTGTCCCAGTCAACTCGAGTTAACTCAAGTGGATGCTTCTAGAAGTCTCTAGATCTCTTTGGGAAAATACTCTCCCCATGTTTCCCATGGGGATTGAACCCAAGGCCTCCTCCTTCACATCCTTGAGTCTTAACCACTAAGTTAAGTGGATCACTTGTTCACAAGAGCACAAGACCTCCTAGTAAGTCTAAACTTGAGATCTTTGGTCATACACATAGATGACCAAACAGTGTCCGATTTCAGATCCATCTGAACTGGCCTGATCCCTAGATCATAAACTTACTTTATTACATTCTTCCTCCCTTGAAAATATTTTCGTCCTCAAAAATAGAGCTATATATCTACTGTAGGCAACCCCCGAGCCTCATGTTCTAAAACTGGAAGAACATGGTCATGTTCTAAAACTGGAAGAACATGTCTCATCTATGTGGTGGCATCCCTATCCGAATGATTCAAAACACTATCTCGCTTTGCACTTTGATAAACTGGTCAAAGTACAAAGTAGTGAATGAATGATAAGGATGGATCTAAAAACATCCATGGTCAATTCACAATTTCTCGTTGTGCGATCTAGGCACAAACATGTGAACTAGGTGGATTCAAATTACTAGTCCATTTCTAGGCATGACTGGTGCATGGAGTTAGTAACGAAGGTGAGATTCTTATCCCATGTAAGACTTTGAGAATTCTTGATTCACTTGAATTTGGTTTGGAAAACTTGAATTTTTTTTGTCCTAAACATCTAACTTGGATGTTTGTACAATGGTTAACTCCTATCCAAAAGTTTCTTGATTTTTTCACCCAACTAGAGGACTACTTTGTCCAAATGGGTTAAAAAATCCTATGTGAACTGTAGGAGAAAGTTTACCATTTATGCAGAGTCAACCATACAATGAAAAATTGTCCAACTTAGGATACTTTTCTCAAAGACTTGAGCTAAAGTTCTTGGGAATCGTCTATCTTCTGAGCAATTCCTAACTTCTCCATTCTAGAGTATATTGGACTCTAGGAAATCATTTATTCTATAACTTGAAGCAAATCAAACGAATAAGTCAATTTTGAGCTTATCATCTTTCAATGTTTGAAAATATTCTTGTATGAAACATCTATATTTTAGTTACCAAGTTCTATCCGGCTAACCCTTGACTTTTATGATAAGAATCAAATACCATATCTGAGTCAAATCCAAACGATTCAAAAAGTGGAAAGAAAGAACTAAAACTCTGTTAAACCAATTCAAACTTTGACGATATGTAAACTTGCTATGAGTCAAAGTCTAGATGACTTAGGACTTTAATTTCTCAAAGATCTGTTTCAATAGGATATTGACGCATTTTTTTTATCTTTAAGAGAAATAAGCTGGATTCTCAAAAAGATTCAAAGAAAATAAAAAAACATCATCCAACCACAGGATACTAGTGTGGCAATTACCATCAGTGTGTCGACCCACTGAGGTTCTGTTGATGAGTTTTTTACTCAAATAGTGCTTCACTTGAGACTAAGTTCAGGTCACATTCAGTCTTTCTGACTCCTTACTGGGAATGCATTTTTTGTGCATTTCTGTGAGTCAAAAGAGTGAATTTACCAAGTTACACTAGGAACTTGATGCTTGACTTAGTCAATCAAATCGTTAGTTGAAAAGATCAACTCAAAATCAAAGTCTAACTTTTTGCAAAAATTTATCAAATATTTCTGATCGATAACACTTAAGCTTGAAGTGTTTGAAGAAGATCTTGGAAGTTACTTACTTCATATCTTCATACATACTTGATCTTGATCTTGAGAACATACTTTTATCCTCCTTGAATTCAAAATTCTCCTTTGAAGTCTTTAATTCCCTTGAGGATCAGATCTAAGTTCAATATTTTTTCAAGACTAAAAGATAATCATCATCTCACGGTCCAATGTCCCATACCATCTTTCCTACATCAATCTGAATATAAAATCTGGTGTTCCATACCGCCCTATTTTATACTCACATTGATGTGTGAGTGAATTTTATCCTAAAGTCTAAACATCTCTTAAAACAGAACCTTCTTCCTTCAATTCTTGACAAGAATTTTGAGGTTTCAGGCATTATCTCTAACTAGATTTTATAGGTTTTGATCCCTTCACATGATCGTTTCATGATCTTGTGCTTTTCTTTGGGAACTTGAAGACATTTTGATGGAATATCCATCCTTATTTGCTAGGGTTTTCAAATAAAAACCAATTAGAATTCCAAGTACTTGAATTTTCTCAAATTCAAGTTCAATTGGTTTATCCTTGACCAATTTTGTAGTGACAAGAGCTTTTGACTTCTTGTCTTTAGATTCCTTTCTTTACTGATGCTTTAGGTACCTACCCCGATGACTTTATATAGGAATCTCTCTACTGCTTAAGTCTTAAGCATATGCTCATGCTCTTTGGATTTGTACCAAAATCCCTTTAAGGATAGGCAAACATTATGTTTTACCTTCCGTAGACTTAATTACCGTCGACATGGTTGCAGACTACATACTTGGAATATCTACTCTGTTCAAACTTGGAACAACTTACTATTTCGATTGCCAATACTTGGGCAAACTTCACAATAGTTCCAATAGCAGTTATCTTGGACAACCATGTCCAAGATTGATCAAATCTTGTTGATCATGTGATAATAATAAAGACTTTGTCTTTATCATTAAGATCTCTTGAGCTTTTCTAAGCTTTTTGGCTTACCTACAAGATTTTTAGAGATCTTTCCCTAACTAAAGTCCAAACATGTTCTAATGCTTTTCAAATTCTAAAGTTAAGAATCTTTGATACACATCCAAGTGATATCAACCATTTGGACTTTAAGTACCACTTCTTGCAGTTTGGGATTGCTAGGGAACTACTTACTGATTAAAGAGTTTAAAGAATTTCCTTCTCACTACTTGGGAGAACATTATTCTTCAAAGAATTGAGATTCCTTCTAGGGAATCAAATAACTTGAGTAAATGATTCATCATGGAATCTTTTGCAATGCTGGATTCTGTCAAACAATATTCGGAAACTTTACTTACTCAATTGTATTCATTTTCTAAGTATCAAACTAGAGACTAAATGTCACCTTTTGGATATGGTTTCCCATGCCACTATGAAAGTTTAAGTTGAACTTTCATTTATGTGATATAGAATCCTATTCTTGAGTTTGATACAAGATTCATTATTATTGGTCAATCTTTAGATGTTACTAGAGTCTTTTAAACATATTTCACCAATCAAAATTATGTTTAAAGTCCAAGCACCTATTAATGATTGATCCAATAGTAATGCTACTATGAACACATAACTTTGAACTTTATAGCTTGTTTAGGAAAAGTTCATGGATTGGAGATCCATTTCTTGGAAATTTCTATTCCTAAATGAAAAGTTCACACTTGCTTCAAGTCCTTAGGAACTTATCTTATTTCCTAAAGATTGCTTAGCTAGTTGCATCATTTACTAGAGATGCAAATATAGAACCTAACATCCTCTTATTGACGTCAAAGATCAATTGATGTTGAGGTTCAACCTTTGATTTCCATCACTTATTGGGATGAAATCAAATGAGAACTTATAAAAGCTTCATAGTTTTTCTTGGCACCTTTACATCTTGGCAAAACATCTATATCCTAAAGAGGTTTTGCCTTCATCATCTTTCGGCAAAACATCCACAACTAGTAGATGTTTTGCTCTTATCTATCCAATCCATCAATTTCTATCCCGATTGATGGGTATGTCCCTTTTTGGAAAGATGCGCTTCACAAGAGGTCTAAGCTATCATTTTTCTAATGGCTTATCTCTTTATACACCTTTTATTAGAACATCATCATTCCTTGGTCCTATCATATATTATGAATTTATGTGTATTTTGGGAAGAGTTCATGAATCAATTAAGATCCTCTACTTGGAACATCTGCCTTCCCAAAAATAATTTCATCTCGAACATGGTAGGAGAATGATCTCACATGGAATAGAAGGCTTGACTATTTCATTTTAGTGTTTCTCTTTTAGTAAATATCTCAATTCCTAAAAGTCACTTACCAAGTTTTCATCGTGATATACGAATCTTGAAATCACAAAGAAACTTCTTAGAACTTTCGAAATCTTCTAAATAGAAGAGTGCTTCCAAAGTTTCCATGTTTTCATGGCCCTATGCATCATTATCAGAGATGCAAAACATGAACGAAACACAAATCTATTGAACTTCAAAGTTCAATCTATATTCAAGTTCATTGATTTGGTTGTTGAGTTCCATGGAATCGAAGAGTGCTCATGGAACTTGGAATTATAGCTGAAGTTATCATCCAATCTTGGGATGCTTGAGAAGTTACATAAATTACGTAACTAATCAACTAAAGATTATCCACATGACTTTCCAAATATCACCTATACTTAGAGTAATCATTATAAGCTTATCTTCATGACTCCCTAAGTACATTCGGGACTTAGAGTGATCAGCTGCAAACTAGAACTAGCATGTCTTTGCAACTAACTAATCCTCTGTCTTCCCTAATGTCAAGCTGTGAGCTTTATAAAGTAAGCTAAATACTAAGAAAGTACATTTTCATGTCTACTTGCAAAGAACATCCCGTTCTATCATGCAAATGCATGTGCCTACATGCAATTCCATATGCTCACATGCGTTTGCATGCATGTTCTTTGCATGCCCAAAAAATAATGCAACAATCATGCATGAGCTTGATGCATGATTTTTCCTTGTACTAAGAATTTATATCATGCAATCTTGATGCATGTATATCCTTTCCTTTGTCCTAATGCACTATGATATAAAATCATATACTCATGGTGCAATAAAAAGCTTACTCAATGGAAAGGAAATCTGGAATTAAACTACCAAAATACATTCTTTGATGCACAAGGATCCCCTTTTTTTAAAAATAAGTATTTCCTTAATGCAAACTAATGCTTGGAATGAGAAGTGGATTTTTTCATTATCCTAATCTACCCTTAATCGATTGAAATCTTGGCTATTTCAATGTGCATCTAGGATTAAGTGTAGAATAATGAAAACAAGATAAATCAAGCATTAAGGTCAAGTAGAAACTGGAAAATACTTAGCTTTGATCATAGCTGCATCCATCCTCTGTTCATCTCATACTTAAACAATGAATCAAGGCTAGTTCTGATTTGGATTCAATCGGGAATAGCTTCTTCGTGATGTAGTTCTAGAATGCCAACAAAAATTGTCTCTCTGCAAACAGGCACGCCACTAATCCACCATGCTTCAGGGATAAGATCGAGCTTTCCCATACATAGGTCGCGGGTTTGATCCCAAAACCATCGTTTTGGTATGCCAACGCCAAAAACATTCTCCACTCGTGGGTAGAACAGAGACTTGAGAACTTTTTGCTCAAGTTGGGAGATCGATTTCAGACTGCCACTTGATGACAGTCTTTCCTTTTGCTCTATAGCTATGGAGTTCTAGAGCATAGTGCCAAAATATTCAGTTCTAAAAATACTAATCACGCACGCGGCCTGCTCCTTGAATAAGGGAAAATCTCACGTTCAAGAGGTCGCTAGATCAAGTCCACTGCGCGCTAGCACATTTGCCTTTTCTTTGCATGAGTAAAAGCTTCACCAGAGATATGTATGTATTGTACTATGCAGGTTTAAAGAACAACTGAGCTACTTGCTCTAGCGGATTAAACAGATCTCTCTAGGCCAGGGGGTGGCGAGTTTGATTCTTGCCAG
Source organism: Ceratopteris richardii (assembly GCA_020310875.1). Classification (NCBI taxonomy): domain Eukaryota; kingdom Viridiplantae; phylum Streptophyta; class Polypodiopsida; order Polypodiales; family Pteridaceae; genus Ceratopteris; species Ceratopteris richardii. The sequence goes on from CM035415.1 coordinate 59,433,354, forward strand.
CATTAATGGCTACCTTTTGCAACCGCCATATTGGAGATACATCCAAATGGCCGCCGAAAGAGATTGGGAATAAATCTTTGCAAATCGTCTCTGAGTAGCCCACGAAGATGGCGACACAAGATCATGATCAAAAGAAAGAGATCTCTAGTGGCTAAAATGTAAGAGTCTGCATGAAGATGATGATGCTAATTGCAAGAATGATGATGAAGCTCACTCCAAAGTCACCATGGAAGCTCTAGCTCTGATACCAATGAAAGAGAACAAGGATTACGAACACCATGTGCTTGAGAGATGACTCTAATCCCTCTAGGGGACTGCCTTCTTGGGCAAGTGGATACTAACCAGCCATGTGTCGACCATGTAACTACATGTGCGTTGTGTCCCAGTCAACTCAAGTTAACTCAAGTGGATGCTTCTAGAAGGCTCTAGATCTGTTTGCGCAAAATACTCTCCGCATGTTCCCCATGGGAATTGAACCCAAGACCTCCTCCTTCACATCCTTAAGTCTTAACCACTAAGCTAAGTGGATCACTTGTTCACAAGAGCACAAGACCTCCTAGTAAGTCTAAACTCGATATCTTTGGTCATACACACGGATGAACAAACGGTGTCCGATTTCAGATCCGTCTGAACCGGCCTGATCCCTAGATCATAAACTTACTTTATTACATTAACCACAAGTGAGAAAGTTTCTTGATAATCTACTCCTTGAGTTTGTGCAAAACCCTTAGCTGCAAGTGTAGCTTTATACCTACTTATGGATCCATTTGATTTTCTTTTGATTTTGTAAATGTGTCTAGAATCAATTACCTTCATTGATGCTTTCTTGGGTACTAGTTCCCAAGTTTCATTCTCTTGGAGTGCTTCTATTTCTTCATCCATAGCTTCCTCCCATTATGCTTTGGTACCTACTTCTTCATATGAAGAAGGTTCTTCAAGTGATGGATCCTTAACAAGATAAATAGAATGCTTAGTAACTAATGAAGTATCATACCCATATCTAATTGGCTTCTTACTCTCTCTCTATGACCTTCTTAAGGGTTGGTTGGATGACTCAGGTATGTCCTCCAACCTCTTCATCTTGGCCTTGCCCTTTGATTTCCATACTTTGAATTCTTCCAAGTTGATGGTGTCCTCATCATCTGATTTGATGTCTTCAATTGTGCTTGGATCCTCCTTGGTGAGACTTGGAAATTCCTCTTCCAAGTCATACAACAATTTGACCTTCCTGCATTCACTTTCAAACCAAGAATCATTCTCATTTAACACAACATCTCTACTGACCATAAAGCCTCTGTTGGATGGATTATAAAACCTGTATCCTTTCTGATTTAAATCATACCCTATGAAGATGCACTTCTTTGCCTTAGGAACTAGCTTACCTCTAATTTGAGATGGAACATGCACATAAGCAACACAACCAAATATTCTGCAATGTTCAAGTGATGGCTTTCTACCATGCCATGCTTCATATGGGGTCATCCCATCAAGTGACTTAGAGGATAACCTATTAATAAGGTAAGTGGTAGAAGAAACACTCTCTACCCACAAATAATTAGGCAATTTCGTTTCATTAAGCATTGATCTAGCTGCTTCCACAATCAACTTGTTTCTCCTCTCTACTACTCCATTTTGCTCAAGAATATACCTAGTAGTAATCTCCCTTTTGATACCTCTTTCCTGCAAAAATGCATCAAACTCATTGGAGAAGTACTCACCTCCTCCATCTGACCTTACCCTTAAGCCTGTTTGATTTTCCACAAGTGCAAGATATTCTTTGAAACAACTGAACACTTCATCTTTATGTTTCATGAAATACAAGATAGTCCATCTACTAAAATCATCAATGAATGACACATAGTACCTTGATCCTTGCTTGGCCCCCACACATCTGTGTGGACAAGTTCCAAATAATTCTCATGCATATAGCCTTTATTTGTAAAGGGTAACCTGTGTGATTTACCAAATTGACATGCACCACATTTATAGATCATATGTTGCTTGGATACATTAGGTATCCCAAGCACACATTGATCTCTACATATCTTCTTCAAGGTTCTCTCACCAATATGTCCTAATCTTTTGTGCCATATCTCTAATTTAGACAAGGTTTGATCCTAATAATTGTAAAGTGCAATGTTTCTAGTGTCCTCAAGCTCAAATGTAAATAATCTACTTGGTTTTTCTCACTTGGCAATTCTCTTGAATCCATGTTGGGGGTCCTCCACAAAAGCTCCAAATTTATTGAACCTAACCTGCAAGCCCTTCTCCACTATCTATCCAACACTCATCAAATTCTTTTTGATAGTAGGTACATAAAGAACTCTGCTCAACAGATTCCTATTCCCATCAAAAGTTTTGACATTTCCTACCTTGACCACTGAATGCTTAGTGTCATCACCTGTCTACACTTGGTGCTTTCCCTTGGGCTCTTCAAGATCAGAAAGGAGAGCTACATTGCCTGCTACATGGTTTGAACAACCCGAATCAATATAGAAGAGGTGCTCATCATTTCATACCTTGTTTTGAAGTCATGTTCATAATGAGAAGAGAATCCTCTTGATCCTCTGTATAATTGTTCAAGTCTTTTCTTGATTTGTATCCTCATTGATACTTGTTGTTGTAACTGTTGTTGTAGCCATGTTTGTAACCTTGATTATGGTTGAATCTTCCTCTTGATTGTGATTACCCACCTCTTTGAAATCCTCTTCCTCTTTGGTTCTTGAATTTTCTATAAGACTCATCTGTTGTGTGAATAGACAATCCACATATATTGCATGGGGAAGAGTTGAAAGGTCTCCCGCTGCCTTGCTTACCTCCTCTGCCCCTTCCTCTTGAATTTCTACCTCTCCCTGCATAGTTAGCTTGAGAAGTAGTTCCTTCAACTTCAACTTTCTTGCTCTTTCCTTTATCTTTAGACTTTCCTTTATTTGTATATAGGGCAGAAGAACTGTTACCTCTTGATGGTTCTCCATTTTTGTTGAGCATGGCTTCATGGGTAAAGAGTTGTCCCATGAGTGTGGTAAGATCAGGGATTTGCATGTCCATGTAAAGATCCATAGCAATTGTGAAAGCTTCCCACTTATCATCTACCTTGATGCCATTGATTATCTGTCTCACTATTTGCTCCTCTTCAATCTCCTCTCCTATGCTTGCCAATTGATCAGCCACATCATTTACCTTGGTCAGATACTCTAAAACATTCTGCTTGGGTTGCTTCCTTTGAGTAGTAAACTCAATCCACAATTGATTCCTAATTTGTACCTTAGAGTTGATCCTTCAAACAATTGAATCAAAACAGACTACTTCACAAATGGCTAGTCTCACAAAACTTGCTATTTTTGTCCACACACCTGCTGGTTCTTTTGCTCAGTGCTACGAGTACAATTGCAATTGATTAAATTCCTTTTGATGGAATTTAGTTAACTTAGATAGCTAGTGATTACAAGTGGAATCATCTAAAATGATGAAATATACTCTAAGAAGTTAATTTAGCAATCCAAAGCTTACCCTTGACTTTTTTACGGACTAAATAATGAATGACCAGTAAGCAGTTCGATGGCGATTTCTCCCAAGTGGTTGATTCAAAAATTTTGAAACTTTGACAACATATAGTAGACTTCAATCTAGTTCCAATAGGCTGTAGATCATGCAAAATGGTTGAGAAATCATTGAGATATGAGCAAACAAAGTTCACTATCCCGAGTAGTCATAGCAGAGAAATAAACGGAGATGTTCAATGAAGTATGTGTATTATAGCACATGATTATACAAGATAATTGGCATTGAAATGATGCACAATGATAGTAGTCTAAGTGAGCTATGGTGTAGGAAACTTAGCTACTACAAATGATAATGAAGAAGACTATCAATGAGGCTCAAAAGCCGTTAGTTTTACAAGCTCTTTTATAAAAGAACTATTTCTCAAGTTTGAATTTGAATTTCAAACTTTGCTCCAACTAAAATCTCCTCTAATGTAGGAGGTATTCTCTCAATCTAAACTCATAACCAATATTCTATCTAACTCCATGACTTGTATCCTTTTACAAGATTCTCTCAAGGATTTATCCTTTTACAAGTGGTAAATGATCAAGTATTACAAGCCAAGGTTCTCATGCTTCATCAAGTGCTTCCACCTATTGCTTTCGATGTTAAGCCAAGTGTGAGGGCTTGTATGTTTGCACCAACATGGACCACCTCCAATAGCTCTCCATGTATGTAGCCTTTCTTGATGAAGGGTTTCTTGTGTGACTTAGCAAATTGACAAGCACTACATTAATATCTCATATGTTGTTTGAATATATTCGGTAGACCAAGTACACTATGATCCCTACTGATTTGTTTGAGAGCTCTTTCTCCTATGTGAGCTAACCTTTGTGGCAAATCTCTGACTCTGTTAGAGTTTGGGTGCCATAATTAAACAATGCAATGTTCTTTGCATCTTGGAGTTCAACGGTGAAAGATGTAGCTGATTTTTCTCCTCTTGCTATCTTCTTCAATCCATGATGTTGGTCTTCAACAAATATTTCATGCTTGGTGAATCTAACTTGCAATCCCTTCTCAACAATTTGACCTACATTGATGAGGTTCTTGGTAATAGTAAGCACATAGATTACCATGCTTAGCAAGTTCATATTACCATGTGGAGTCTTCACATCATCTATCTTCTCAGTTGGATGCCTTGTGCCATCTCTTGTTTGGAGTTCATGCCTATTCCTTGGGTCCTCCAAATGTGAGGGTAGAGCTACATTGCATGTCACATGATTTGAGCATCCCGAGTCTATATAAAACACATGCTCATCTGCCTTACATTCCTTCATAGTCATGTTCATGAGAAGAAGTGGGTCTTCTTGAGCTTGATCATATGTATAATTTTTGTACTCTCTCACTCCTTTGTATCCACCTTGGTAGTTGTTGTTGTATGAGTTGTTATTGTATCCATAAGAGATGTTGAATCTTCCTCTAGAGTTTCCATAGCTTCCTCTTTCGTTCCTTGGGTTCTTGAAACAATTCTCTTTCATGTGATTGGTTAGACCACATATGGCACATGGTGATGAGCTTTGAGCTCTCCCCCTACCTTGTCTACCTCCTTTGCCTCTTCCTCTTGAGTCTCTACCTCTAGCTGCAAATTTGGCTTGAGAGGTACTACATTCATGGTTAGACTTCTTGCCTTTTCCTTTGTTATCCTTGCTTTTATTCTTATCTATATATAGAGTAGAGGATTGATGCCCTTTTTTGTTGTCTCTATTCTTCATAAGTTCTCCTTCATGTGTGAACAATTGTTCCATGAGTGTGATGAAGTCACGAACTTGCATGTCCATGCAAAGATCCATAGCTACAATGAAGGCTCCCCATTTGTCATCAACCTTGATCACATTGATTTCTTTCTTTACTATTTTTTCTTCATCAATGAATTCTCCAATGCTTTCAAGCTGGTCTAAAATTTCCTTGATCTTGGTGACAAAAGTATTCACACTTTGCTTGGGCATCTTCTTGAGTGTTGTAAACTCCATCCATATTTGATTCGTCCTAGCCTTGGTGATTGATGAGAAGAATACTTCAAGATCATTCCATGTTTCTTGTAATGTCTTGCAATTCATAATGTAAGGAAGTTAAAAAGAAGATATAGAATTGGGAATGTATGACCTTCCCAAAGCATCCTTTCATCACCATGCATTTAACCTTTCCTACTCCTCTTGTGTTGCTTGGGCCTTGCGTATGAGTATTGGCATCATCTCATCTCTAGATATGTAACCAAATAGATTCCTTCCTTGTAGATATGCCTCCATCTTGAGTGAATGTAATGCATAATTACCTTGATCCAATTTGTCCATAGATGAGGGGAATCCATCACCCATGATGCTTAGTTGCTATGATACCACAATGAAGAGGTGATTAGATATGGACAAAGATGACATGATATTTGCCAAAATGTGCTCTACACCAGTCAATATAGCTTTAGGAATGCCTAATGTACTTCCTTAGCTTCCAAAATATGCATAAAGAATCACAAAGTTCTTTAGAGCATCACACTCAAATGATTGCATCAAAATAGATAAGTTTGCACTTCACAATATTTGAAAAAACCTTTTATTTTGGGAAGAGAAGTTCATAGAAAAATGCTCAAAGCTCACAACTTGGTATGAATTGACCAGAGAGCTTTTGTGTACATATATAAGTGAAGTGTCCAGCTAACTTGATCAAGTTATTCCATGAATCTAGCTGGACTATACATTGAGTAATTGTTGGTGCAGACCAATCACCAATTGAAGGCTTGGAAGATCAAATGATGAAGGAAGAATCAATTCCTAAAGTGTGGAAGAAGATTACATTCAGAGGACAAGAGAAGTGTACACATATGTACATTAGCATAGTCATAGATGACTTAGATCTTTTGTTCAGTAAGAATCATGTACAAATTATCTATAAATACTTTGAGAAAAGTCGGGGCATGTATGAGAGCATATGTGACAATAGTTAGAAGTCAAGAATGAGGGAGATAGAAGTCATGAGATAGAGGAAAAGTTAGTTGTGTTAGCTCTCATCACTCAGTTGTAATTTCTCTGAGTAAATGAAAATTTTTGCGCCCGATGTTTCTGCGTGTTCTCCTTCTACAGTAGATCAATTGTGAAATGCTTTTGTACAAGTCTAAGTTGAGAGTTGCTTGACCTCTGTGCAAAGTTTTAGCTTCCAATTGTAATCAGGCTGAGTGAATTAAGTGTAGGAACATTCATATGTGAAATATGTTCACTGGTTCCTAAAACAGGCGCAGATTTCGAAGTCAATATTTTGGTCATTTTTCCTAGCACAGTTTAAAGTTTTGCATGAGTGAGGGCTTAATCTTTAAGTTGGAAGGTAAGCTACTCATGTCTAGAAGCATTTTGTAAAACGGGTTCTATTCAAGGAGAACCAAGTCTTAAAAGTTACAGGTGTAAAGTCGACTGTTATAGATGACAGTTTCTGACATAGGTAACTTGTGAAGTTGATTTCTCAAGTTATACTTAATCTTTTGAAGTGATTCAACTTGGAGTAGATGCGCAATCTCTAGGAGATACTTCGTACAAAGTTTCATAAAAAACTTTACACGTTTGATAGGTCAATGTGGAGAAATAGTGCAGCAGACTTTTCTGTGTTTCATCTTCTTCACAGAATTGTTAATCTTTTGATAGTTAGTAATTGATCCTCTAAATGAGTGAAAGGTTTTGACTTATTCTTGGTATAGAGGTGCTCTAATCACAAGAATAGGTTGTTCTTTTGGAGATTAACACTCTCCATCAGTGGTATCAGAGCAGGAGACATTAATTTGAAGAAAGAAGGATCCCGACTGCTGCAGAGTCAAGAAATTCAACACTTGAAGGACTAAGAAGTGAAAGCTTGGAGTCAAAGCTTGAGGAGAAGACTATTTTACATCAAGAAAGGCAAAAGGAGTCCAATTCGAAGTAAAGGTACATACATTGTTTGTAAAGCTTGAAGTTTTCAATACACAGGTGGACACAAGATGGGAGAAAGCTTGCAGATTGATAAGCTAGATAGGGAGAACTATCCAGCATGGTCCATGAGGATGGAAGCACACCTCATGAGCAAAGATCTTATATCATTTATTACAGGAGATGAAGAAAAACCTGAGTTTGCAGATCCAAGTATTCCTACTAGGGAAGAGCTTGCAATGTTGAAGACTTGGATGAGAAAGGATGCTCAAGCAAGGAGTATCATCTACATGGCTGTAAATGATTACCTTCTACCTCATATCAGAGGTTTGGAAAGTGCCACAGATGTTTGGAATGCCTTGGAAGAGCATTTCCAAAATACAACTAAGTCAAGGAAGTCCTCACTATGGGCTGAGTTCACAACCTTCAAGAAGAAGAGCTCACAATCAATTTCAGATTATGTGGCAAGGATGAAAGATATTGCAGATAGCTTGGGAGCAGTGGATGAAGATATTGAAGAAGAAAAGTTGGTAAGACAAATACTTACAGGTTTGAGAGGAGATGAGAAGTGGAAGCCTTTTATATTGTCCATAGAGTTGTCACTTGATCACTTTACTCCTGACCTTAATCAATTGCTAGGACATATGCTAACCTTTGAGCAGGATCTTAAAGGAGACAATGATAGAAGTACAAGTCAAGCTATGTACTCCAAGGACAAGAAAAATAATAGCAAGGGAAAGCAATCAAATGATGATGAAGGGAATTCAAATCAAGCTAACTTCACAAAAGGGAAGACAAATTTCAGAGGTAAAGGAAGAGGAGGTAAGAACAAAGATAATGCTAAAGCTTGTTGGATTTGTGGCAGAACAAATCATTTGGCAAATGATTGTTGGTATAACAATCAAAATGGAGGATACAACAATCAGAATTATAGTCAAAGAGGTAGAGGAGGCAGAAACCAAAGAGGCAACTTCAGAGGAAGAGGTGGTAGGACATCATATGGTAGAGGAGGTGGAAGAAACTTCCAATCTCAGTCCTACAACAATAATTATTACAATTATGCATCAGATCAGAAGGATGACATGACTCTTATCTTGAATGCAACTCATGAATCAATGGGAGAAGATCAAAGAGTGTTTTATATTGACTCAGGGTGCAGTAACCATCTGAGTGGGAATCTATCTTTGATGACTGATATGGAAGCTAGGGTGAATGGACATACAGTTCAAACAGGTGACAATACCAAACATAAAGTGGAGAGCATTGGATCAGTGAAGACAAAGAGTGGAAGTACACTTCTGAGCAAGGTACTTTATGTTCCTACTATTCCTAAAAATTTGATAAGTGTAGGGCAAATTGTGGAGAAAGGATATGAGGTAAGATTCACAAATGATGGTGTTTATGTACAAGATCCAAATCAGGGATATAGAAACATAATTGCAGGTAAAAAGGAAGGAAGATTGTTCACTCTCAAAGTCCAAGGTAATGTGGGACATGCATTATTTACCTATGGAAGTCAAAAGGTATCTGAATTAGACCTATGGCATAAAAGGCTAGGTCATTTCAATGAGAGAGCTATAAAGGAGATGTCAAAGAATCAGGTGGTGCTTGGATTGCCAAATATTGAAGGGCAACATATGGTGTACAAGTGTGAAGCTTGTCAATTAGGTAAAGCACATAAGAGTTCTTATAACAAATCAGGGTACAAGTATTCAAATATGCTTGAATTGGTTCATACAGATGTATGGGGTCCCTCAAGGGACTATAGCATAAATGGATCCAGATATTATGTGTTGTTTGTTGATGATGCAACCAGGTGGATTACTTTGTATGTAATCAAGGATAAATCAGAAGTTTTCAAGACATTCAAACATTTTCATGTCTATGCAGAAAGGATCACAGGAAAAAAGCTAAAGAGGTTAAGATCAGATGGAGGGGGAGAGTATTTCTCAAAAGAGTTTGATGATTATTTGTGGAATGCAGGTATCAAAAGAGAAGTGACTTGCAGGTACTCCCCTCAACAAAATGGAGTAGCAGAAAGGAGGAATAGGACTCTTGTAGAGTTTGCAAGAGCCATGATGAAGGAAAAGAATTGTCCAAATTACTTATGGGCAGAAGCTATTAACACTGCAACATACCTTGTGAATAGGTTGCCTTGCAAAGCTTTGGATGGAGGAACCCCTTATGAAGCATGGTGGGGTAAGAAGCCTAGTCTTGATCATTGTAAAGTATTTGGATGTATTGCATATGCTTATGTTCCTTCACAATTAAGACATAAGCTAGAACCAAAAGCAGAGAAGTATGTGTTTATTGGATATGATGATAGACAGATGGGTTACAGGTTGTGGAGTCCATCCACAAAGCAATTTCTTGTTACTAAAGATGTGACATTTGATGAGCAAAATATGTGGTATACAGGATCACCAAATGAGTATACAGGTGTTGAAGAAATACAAAGGAAAGGAAAGGCAAAGGTAAAAGTTTGTGAAGAAATTGTTGATGAAGTTGACTCTAGATGTAGAGTGCAGGATCATGTAGAAGAAGGGCCAAGATTTGATCCAGAGTCAAATGAGGCTGAAACTTCAAGAAGTGCAGAAATCAGGAGATCTACAAGAGAAAGGAAAGAGCCTATAAGGTATAGTTATGATACATCTTTCCTAAAAACAAAAGACTATGCTTACATTGTGAAAACAGAAGAAGATCCAACCACTTATGAAGAAGCCAAAGGTAAACAGAATTGGGAGAAGGCAATGCAGGAAGAGTATGATGCTCTACTTGAAAATGAAACTTGGGAACTAGTACCAAGACCAAAGAATCAGAAGGTCATTGGATGTAAGTGGGTATATAAAACAAAGAGGTTTGCAGATGGTAAGGTGTCTAGATATAAGGCTAGACTTGTGGTCAAAGGATATGCCCAAACTTATGGGGTAGATTATGATGAAACCTTTAGTCCTGTTGCTAAGATGTCTACAATTAGGACATTGATTGCTATTGCTACTTGTAAGGGATGGAAATTATCACAATTGGATGTGAAAAATGCATTTCTAAATGGATATATTGCAGATGAAGTATATATGGAGCAACCAGAAGGTTTCATGGAATCAATTGGATCAGATTATGTGTGTAAGCTCAAGAGAGCTTTATATGAGTTGAAGCAAGCCCCAAGAGCTTGGAATTACAGATTGGTTAAGTTCTTGAATGAATGTGGATTTCAAGCATCAAAGGCAGATAGTAGCTTGCTAGTGAAGGCAAGTGAAAATGGATACATTTACATGTGCATTTATGTTGATGATATTATTGTTACAGGAACAGATGCTCAAGGAATCAATGAACTCAAGAAGCAAATAGAGAAGGAGTTTAAGATAAGTGACTTGGGAAACTTATCTTATTTTCTAGGAATGCAGATTGTGTATACTCAACATGGAGTATATGTTTCACAAGAGAGATACTTGAAGAATCTTCTAGTCAAGTTTAACATGGAAGATTGCAAGACCTCAACTACACCATTGGAGGTAAATCATAAATTAAGCAGGTATGGAGGTGAAGAGTTCAATGATATGAAGAAATATCAGAGTTTGGTAGGTAGTCTAATCTATGCTACCTTGACAAGGCCAGATCTATCATATGCAGTAGGTGTGTTGTCACAATTCATGCATTGTCCAAAGAAGACTCATTGGATTGCAGCCCAAAGGGTACTCAGATATATCAAAGGAACCCTAAGTGAAGGTTTGTATTATGGTTTCACTTCTGACACAAGAATCAAAGTGTTTAGTGATGCAGATTGGGCAGGTGACTCAGATGATAGAAGGTCTACTCATGGATATCTATGTTATGTTGGAGACAAGTTAGTGTCTTGGTGTTCAAAGAAGCAACATACAGTTGCTTTATCATCCACAGAAGTTGAGTATAAGGGAATGGTAGAAGCTGCAAAGGAAGTGATATGGTTGAAGACCTTGATGAAAAGTTTTGAGTTTGATCATAGTACTCCAATAATTTTTGGAGACAATATGAGTTCTTTGTATTTGGCAGCTAACCCTGTTTTTCATGCCAGGACTAAGCATATAGAGATTCAGTATCATTTCTTGAGGGAAAAGGTACTAGATAAAGAGATTGAAGTGATGTATACTCCAACAAAAGAACAAGTGGCAGATATGATGACAAAGAGTCTGGATGGACCTAAGTTACAAAGGTTCAAAGACATGGCAAGTATAAAGAAGACAGAGAAAACCTCAATTGATGATTGAGGGGGAGCTGTTGGTGCAGACCAATCACCAATTGAAGGCTTGGAAGATCAAATGATGAAGGAAGAATCAATTCCTAAAGTGTGGAAGAAGATTACATTCAGAGGACAAGAGAAGTGTACACATATGTACATTAGCATAGTCATAGATGACTTAGATCTTTTGTTCAGTAAGAATCATGTACAAATTATCTATAAATACTTTGAGAAAAGTCGGGGCATGTATGAGAGCATATGTGACAATAGTTAGAAGTCAAGAATGAGGGAGATAGAAGTCATGAGATAGAGGAAAAGTTAGTTGTGTTAGCTCTCATCACTCAGTTGTAATTTCTCTGAGTAAATGAAAATTTTTGCGCCCGATGTTTCTGCGTGTTCTCCTTCTACAGTAGATCAATTGTGAAATGCTTTTGTACAAGTCTAAGTTGAGAGTTGCTTGACCTCTGTGCAAAGTTTTAGCTTCCAATTGTAATCAGGCTGAGTGAATTAAGTGTAGGAACATTCATATGTGAAATATGTTCACTGGTTCCTAAAACAGGCGCAGATTTCGAAGTCAATGTTTTGGTCATTTTTCCTAGCACAGTTTAAAGTTTTGCATGAGTGAGGGCTTAATCTTTAAGTTGGAAGGTAAGCTACTCATGTCTAGAAGCATTTTGTAAAACAGGTTCTATTCAAGGAGAACCAAGTCTTAAAAGTTACAGGTGTAAAGTCGACTGTTATAGATGACAGTTTCTGACATAGGTAACTTGTGAAGTTGATTTCTCAAGTTATACTTAATCTTTTGAAGTGATTCAACTTGGAGTAGATGCGCAATCTCTAGGAGATACTTCGTACAAAGTTTCATAAAAAACTTTACACGTTTGATAGGTCAATGTGGAGAAATAGTGCAGCAGACTTTTCTGTGTTTCATCTTCTTCACAGAATTGTTAATCTTTTGATAGTTAGTAATTGATCCTCTAAATGAGTGAAAGGTTTTGACTTATTCTTGGTATAGAGGTGCTCTAATCACAAGAATAGGTTGTTCTTTTGGAGATTAACACTCTCCATCAGTAATAACTATAACATGTATCGAGAGTCACCCCGACTTTTCAAGAATAAGATGAAGTGCAAACACAATCACCTTAAAAAATTCATACCTTGAATCTACATCCCTATCTAATTGATCCAAGTTGAATTTTGGAATATGGATACCCACACATAGAGAAATGAACCACACAAGTTTACTGTGTACCTAAAGGTATTGTAGTAGCACACAAAGATTGAATATTTAAGATATATGAATCATAATGTGTATGCTATTGTACATATGATACAAGGGAGACATGGAGGACTATTAGCACTTGAAGTGAGTACAATGTAGGCTCTAAATCTCAACTCAAAATTCTCAGAATAGGCTCTCTCTACCTGCAACTAGAAGATGGTCTATTTATACATCTTTTGAATTTGAATATGGTGATTCATCCACTTAAAAGTGATCTTAGACTTGAGGAATGATTTATCCCAACTAAAAATTCATGGATTTTGGCTCCCTATTTCCATGTGATTCCTTCATCTTTTGGTCTTTTACATTTGATCAAGGTAACTAGATAAGTTTTAACCTTGGAACTTTACAACCATAGGCTCACCATCTAAGTGAGATAGATTATGAGAGACGTCCATGAGCTAAAGGAAAGCTCTTACGCTTGATTTCTTTCACTAGAAAGGGATCCATGAGATTGTTTTCATGACTTGTAGCATCAACGTGTGCTTATAACTTTCAAGCGATTATGTGGGCATAGGTACTCATCCCATGAACTTGGGAAAATATCCCAGTCAAGATAAAATAGAGTCCTCATAGATGTGGTGTGTCAAGGAGTTATCAAATTAAAGATATAGATGGAGATCTTAGGAAATACAAGATTCTGACGAAGGATCAAAAGGAAGGATCATAAGAAGTATCTTGTTTTGCTATACATACTCAAGACTTAGTATGAATTCATACGGATATCTAATGATAAAATGACCAAATAAACCAAGTTAATTGGTGTGGACAGTAAAGGGTATTTTTAAGAATCCATGCCTACAAAAATCAATATTCTCTTCATAAGAGTCCATATTTTAAAATGAACCATTTTATGGGCATATCATTTAAGATATGGAATTCACAGTAAGTTTGATGAGGATGTGATAAATAGATTGGAAGCAGGATTCACTGGTATGAAACAGTGGATACGACCTCCCTTTGATGATTAGGGAGGAAAGGACCCATCATACCTGGATAATATTTTTCATTAGAATAGAAGAGAAAGATTTGTTTCTAGGATGACATATCTATGTTATAGGGAAGATTGATTTTTCAAATGAAAAAAATTATCAAAAGGAAGACTTGTTCTTCTTGTTGGAGTTCAACGTCTATGCAAGCATATTAAAAACACAAGGAAGAAGAAGAAGCATATATATATATATATATATATATATATATATATATATATATATATATATATATATATATATATATATATATATATATATATATATATATATATATATATATATATATATATATATGTGTGTATATATATATATATATATATATGCTTCTTCTTAGCTTGACATAGGATTGGAATATGGGTGAGGTATAGGGAAAGAATTAAGGGGGAATTTTAGCCCAAAGGCAATTTTTTCAAGATTTAAAAATAAAAAATCTAATTTTAGATTATCTTGAGAACATAAAATTAGCCCAAATATTTAAAAACCCTAAAGTTGTATTGTGTGAAGTTTCACCATTTATAGAATAAGGGTTTTAGACAGTGGAAACACCTATGGAAATATGAAACTAGCCACTAGATTAGTTTTGAGGATATAGAGCCCAAAATAAGAGTGACCTATGAAGAATGGACTCTCCTCCGGAGCAGATGCCTCGCTTGGGAATGCTCCAAGACTAGACTCCTAATTGGGTGGATCCATCGTGCCATGAGGGTCTTCTATGGCACAATGGCAATAAACTGTCCAAAGTTCCTAGTATCAAGGAGAACTCGGACTACCATACCATTCTTAACAAGAAATAGAGCCTATCTTGGACTAGGCTCTCATGGGATCTGAAGTTCATGTCTATTTGGCATCCCCTCATTGAGATCAAGAAATCGATTCTCATGTGGAAAATTCTCCACTTTGGCATCTGGACCAACCTAAAGGCTAACAAGATTTGCGGGGCTCCACCATGGTGCAAGCGATGCCACCGTAGCATCGAGGAGTTGGGCCACATCTTCTTCACCTGCCCCAAGTCTCTCTAGCCATGGCGGATCATTGGAAATATTTTGAAACTAATGACACAAATCACATGGAAACTAGCCCTCCTTGGAGAAGCAATTGGGTCCTCTGCGGCACTCTGGAACACTATAAGAGGGGAAACCCTCTAGAAGATTTGGAGGGAGCGGTGTGCTAGCAATTTTGGACACCCTCATAAAGAATGGTCGATCGAGAAGTCATTATTCCTCCTAGGAAAAAGAGTCTCCAATTGTAAGTGGTCCCCACCTTTTAGACATCATAAAGAGTCTCCAATCGTAAGTGGTCCCCACCTTTTAGACATCGTAAGTTTTCCCCACCTTTTAGACATCATCGAGAACAACAAGTTGAATCACAAGTGGGCCCTGCACGAGGGGGACGAGAGAATTATTAATCTCCTTCGTAACACTCTCCATACTTGCAGCCCTTGCTTTGTGGGATTTGGGGGTTCCCATGGGCACTAGTCCCATTCACTTGTAATCTATTCTTTTTTCTTTAATTAAAGTTTGGGAGATTAGGCCAAGGCCGAACTTCCTTTTGAAAAAAAAAGTTTCACCATTTATATGAATCTAGTCTATGACATTTGGATACTACTTCGCCATCAGTTTGATATATCACTTGGGCATGGTAATGCTACTTTGCCATAGTCAAGCTTGATGGGAATCAATGCGTTCTATGCTTGATGGGAATCAATGCATTATATGCTGGATGGGAATCAATGCGTTCTACACTTGATGGGAATCAATGCATTCTACACTTGATGGGAATCAATGTGTTATGTACCTCAAAGCTATACATCAGTCGGGCATCTCACAATAAATGCATGGTCACTAATATACTTTGAAGACTTATTAGGTATCAATTCGCGAATTGTTTTTGCTTTAGATTTATGCATGAGAGAGAGAAAGAGATTTACTTCATCAGCTATATTTCTTCTCTTGTACGATAACAAATATGGAGTTTGATTGTTATGTCCATGACAAGATATGCTCTCTGTTGCAGATACATAGGCAACTATAGAAAAAGAGGACATATATTCAATGCTTTTTATTGTAAACAGTTTACAATTCATACACTAGATCTTATAACTTACTACCATTTCATTTTTTATTAAGTCTCAACTACTGCAGAGTAGAAATATGCATTGGCATGGGTTCAACTTCTCATTTCACAAGGCACTACTTTGTTGAGAAGCTTACTTGCTGCTTTGTTTAGAAGTTTACTTGTGCTCCCCAGCAAAACATAGTCCATGGTGGCACTACATAGTTGTTCTAAATTGTTATGGCAAGCTTGTTGCAGGTTTCTACACCTTCATGAAAATTATATGAAGGAAAATACTTCGTTAGTGTGGTATGAGCATTGTTTCATACTTTATCATGCAATTTAGTCATATGAGAATGCTCAGCCCTATTTAGGAAGTGAGAAAATATATGCGTGATATGCATGTGAACTCGTTACATGTATGGTCTTGTTGAAAAACCATGCTATTAATGGCTAAATGTTTGTACACTCACATTTCACTTCTTTTTTATAGTATTGAAATCGCTGACATATGCTTTGTGTCCATAGTCGTTTGGGAAATGTCTTGCATATACTATGGATAAGTTTTGATGCAAAATTTACAATCTATAAATTTATGTTTATGTATCAAGAATGAATAGGTTAAATTACATAATTGCTTCATCCTTTCCCAACGGGCTAAAGAAATTGTCTTTATGACCAATCTTTTATGAAAAATGGTTATTGTTGTGATATATGTCAATAACATGGGATCTCTCAATATGGTCCATGATTGATGTAACCATAGAATGATAAAAGAGGATGCATTATAGTTTTTGGTCTTTGTTTCCCTTTAACTATTTTAGAAAGGAAAGGTGTAGACCCTGATAGTTATGGTTATGTTTTAGCATTTTTTTTCTTATTTCAAATCGATGTATTCGTAGGATAAATCGATGGCTGTGGATGGGAGCAATGGGTTTAAGTATCTTTGGACGTGTATAGTGGATATTTTTGGAACATGATTTTGATTAGTAATGTGTCAAAGTACTCACGCACATGTTCTTTTGTTGTAATAATTGGTTGCTTGAAGACTATGTGTAGTGTTGGCAGTGAGGCTGAATAAATGACTATTGTTACTTTTTTTTAAAGCTAGAATTGTTGATTGATTAGGCCATATATCTAACATTTTCACTTTCTCAGAGGATTAGCTTCAAATTTCACTTATCTAATGCAACGCTTAGTTTTGCTTTTCATTATATATTACCTTAGCATGTACGATGCCTACCATTCAATTATATTTTCTTTAATAAAGTATGAGTTAGATATGGGAATGGCTCCTTATCATATGCATGATGAACATTTATTCAATTCATTTTGGCACTATGAGCTTAGTAATGTGCGGAAAATCTTGTATTTTGTTATAGATTAGTCACACTTATGGAAATATCCTTTTTATAACATATTATGAAACACAAAACCTATTGGTAATTCTCTCTCTCTCTCTCTCTATATATAAATATATATATATATATATATATATATATATATATATATATATATATATATATATATATATATATATATATATATATATGTGTGTGTGTGTGTGTGTGTGTGTGTGTCCCCCAAAAGAAAGCGTGATTGTAGGCTCATGGTAGTCAATTGCATATAAGTGACCTATGTAGAGTATGAAATTTTGTCATATTGGTCATCTCATCCATAATAGAAACAGATTGTGTGTTGATTTTTATACATTCAAAAAATATTGGAGGTATAAAAGATGTGATGAAGATAATGTTTAGAGGCATGGGTTTAGTAACCTACAATCTTGCAACTTTTTCCTTTACATGGAACGTATTATTGTACTACTGATTTCCTTATTCTTTTATTGTAATAATGGGTTGCTAGTAGACTGTCTGGAGTCTTAGGAACGGGATTGAATAAATATTTGTTTGCACTTTTTGTGTTAGATTTTTTTATTGATTTGGTAACATTATGTTTGAAGATTTGATTCAAGTTTCACTTGTGTACAAGAATAATTTATGCAAATCTTAAAGTTTATTCAATCTCTTCTCAATTTGTATGATGCTTTTTGTTCGATTGAAACTATCAAAGTAGGAGTAGGTTGTATTTTATGATAGTTGTAGATTGTAGCATTTTCAAATTGATGCCTGGAAGTACATGATAGCTGATATGGTAGTTGCCTATCTTATACAATGATTGTTTCATTCTCGATAGTGCTCTCTTACAACCCAACCACTATATTGTTTCTGAAATTTTCATTGATTGTTTGGAGTGCTCAAAGTGGGATTGAAGCTTTCAGCCACCCATGACCTAAGTTCATGCCACTATCATAGTTTCACTAGCAGCAACACTACTTAACCTATTCAATGCTTATAGTGAATGGTATGTAAAATTTCAAGGTTGAGTGAGTCTCAGATGAGAAGTTGATGAGCTTGCTTGATTTAGCTATGTCTTCAGATGCAGTGAGCATTGTGCAAAAGACAAGGGAAATCATTGGTCTTGGGGTAGACACATTGGAACTGATATGACAACTAGCACCTCTTGTCATAAATATTCTTGCTAGCAGTTATGTAGCCATGGAAATGGGCATGTAGGTTTCATTTCTATGATTTATACAACCAATTGCAATTGTTTCATCTTACATAGTGTGAGTGACATGTTTGATAGTCTTGGCTGTGTCTATTTGTTCAGGGTCTGATGTGGAGATACAAAAGTTGCAGACTGCATTATAGCTCTTATTAGAAATTGAGGTGGAAGTTAGGAGAGTATCTCTCTTCAAAGTAATATGGCTGATAATGGCTTTGTCACAGTTGGACTCTATGTTTTAGCCTAAGGTTACACATGGGGGAGCAAGAACGAACTTTATGCCAATCACTAGATCCACTCTGAAAAGAACAAAGTAGAGGAGGAGAAGGGGCCCTGATGCAAGAGTTGGAGAGAGCAATTTTGCACTTGGATCTAGAATAGATCCGTCATGATAGGTTTCACTTAGATCCATGATGGATCATGCAAACCATTCAACCGTCGTAGGTGATGTCTTTATGTCAACCATGGAAGAGTAGTCTGTAACAAACTATGGCATCAATATCCAACAGAAAAGCCCTATGAATTTGGGAGATTTTTGGCATAATGTTGTGAATATTTGTAGGCCGATTTCTCTCAGCCACTTTTTGCAGAATCATAGTCGATTGATTTCTTTGCCACTTTTAGTAGGTGATATTCTCATAGATTCTCACACATTCACATGCACACACACACACATGCACATGCACACACACAGATAGACAGACAGACACACACACATAAAATGCACACCAACATCACTAAAGAGTTTATTGTAGATGGATTATATATCACTTTTGTTAAGTTTTACTGAAGTTTTTGTATAGTTACTGGAATTAATGTTATAGCACATTTAGTGTTTGTGAAGCTAGCTGATACCATTAAATTAGAGTCACATAAATCTCACATATTAGAGTCTTTTAAGGAAGTGCTTGGTTCCTATGTCAAGGTTCAATTGCATTTGGCATCATACCTCTACAAGGTAGGCCTGATAGAAGAATCTTCTATTGAAAGTGATACTACATCAAGTGAACTTGTTCACATCTTGATCTAGCATTTCTTTCGTAGGTAATAATGAGGTGGGTATGAATTTTTGTTAAAGGTATTTGTAGATGGGCATGTTTTGAACTCAAATTGAGAATTTAGACAAGACCAAGTATTAAAAAGACCAACTATTAACAAGACCAACTATTGACAAGACCAACTATTAACAATAGACTTTTAGGATCTCTAATTTCCTCATGAGAAAGGTCCTTCTAGGCCTTGTTGGTGTTGAGGGAAAGCCTAGTGTGGATCCCATCTCACTGATAGAGAATAAGCGGGTGGTGGTTACGGAAAGGGAGGAATGGGATGGGGGAGCAAGGATACAAGAAATGCCATGATTGGGCATGTAAAAGACTTGAGGTAAGAGTGAGCATACAAGAAATGCCATGCTTAGGCATGCATAAGACTTAAACACACCCCAAAGAAGGTGTGGGAATTTTCAACTATAGAAGGGGATAGCTTAAGGAATCTTTCTAGTAGTGTAGATGGTTATGTTCTTCAAATTAGTTAGATAACAAATGGATTAGGCTCAATCAGGAGCCATGTGAAAGATGACCTAGTATAGTCTCACATCGAGATCCCTAAAGATCAACAACAAAGGAAAACTGAGAGGGGTTGTTGGAGGGATTTGTTATGTCAAGATTGGCTGGCATTGTTGGATAGCTAGGAGATCCAACAAAATTTGCTACTAATGTACTTCCATGATTTGCATGAGGAAGTTTTGGCCACAAGAGTCATCAGCTTTTCATTCGTGTGCAAATAGTTGGAGAGGGAACCTCATTTTGTGGAGAAACTAATGTCTACTGAGAGATGATATGTAATTTTTTCATATAATCTAGCATGCGAACATTCAGAAGAATCAATATTGTTTCACTCAAGGAGATCTGCAAGTGCCTACATCAACAACTTTAGAATAGAAGAAGATCACCTACCCATGAAGCAAAAATATTGGGTCATCGAGTAGACTAGATCTACCATAGAAGAATATTTATATTTCAAATGGTAGATGTTGAAGTTCAACTCTTCTCTGTGACAATGAATCAAGAATCTTCATGGCTGGTTTTGCTAGACTTGATGCTCCTTGAGTAATTTTCTTGAGCATAGGAGCATACTTGTGTCATGGTTGGTATGGGCCAGAAAGATGCTTATGTTGGTGATGAAGCTCAATCTAAAAATAGAATATTCATCTTAAAACATCCTATTGAGCATGGTATTGTCACAAAATTGGATGACATGTGTTGGCAGCAGTCAAGGCACCCAAGGACTCACAAGACAAGGAAGCCAAAGAAGGAACCAGAGTGGAGAGAAGGCACAAGCAGACAAAGTAGTCAACGAAGATCTGGAAAATAGGCCATCCAAATTTTCCAACCAAACCGCATTTAAACAGGGATTTTCATCACTACCTTAACCTTGTAAATACCGTTTTTGGATAATTTTGACTCCATTTTGTGCAAGCCAAGGAGTCCTTGAGCTTGAGAAGCATTAGAAGTACCTACCTATCAATTTTCATATTTTTTAGACTCCATTTGAGCCCTCAAATAGGCCCTAGAACCTAATTTTTAACTAGGCCGGACACTAGGTCTGGATAGGGCCAAAAACTAGTCAAAAACTATAAAAAGAGCTAGAGAGCTCATTTTTGAGGTTAGCTTGTTGTAGAATTGAACTTGTAAGAGAACTTTTGAGTAATCTAAAGAACTCCATTGTCTCTCTCTTTGTTCTTACCTTGTGTGCGCGTGTGTGTGTATGTGTGTGCATGTTGGTGTGCTTCTCACTCACACACTTGTCCCATCGCTTGTTTGAGGTCTTCATACCATCCTCACGTCTTCCCGGATTGACATTAAAGGAGGTGCTACTCATCACTGAGCTACACCAAATTTTGGCGCCGTTGCCGGGGATCAAGCTTTGAGGACGAGCATGTGATGGTAAGACGTAGAGTTGAGCCGTTGGAGTTATAGGTATTTTCTTCACTCTTATCTACTTTCTTTTGTTTTCTTCATCACCATTAGCATCATCACCATCTCCCACCTCCATCATCATCGTGACATTTTTAGTTTTTGGTCATATCACCTTCCCATACCACTTCCCCTCATTTCACTTGTGAGAGAGAGCGAGAGAGCGTTGATGTGCTTGTGCATTTATGTGTTTTTTGAGATTTCCTACAGGAATCAGCATCCCCGTTAGCTGCACTACCTTCAGCAGGTAAAATTTTTGACTGTGCAGGTCTCGAGGTGTTGACCTCTGTCAATCGCGACCGACAAAAAAAGTGATCCTTTTGCTAAATTAAGTGCATAAATGTGATGTGTAGGCCTAGAGCTTCATGAATATGTGTTTGAAATTTTAAAATTCCTCAGTTCTCTGTCAATCGCGATCGACAAACGACGACAGACACGTGCCGATAGACCTTTCAATCGCGATCAACCCGTCAATCATGACCGACAGAGTCAAGGACCAACTGACCACGACCGACAGGCCATTCACGCGCCACGTGTCAATCGCGACCGACCCATCAGTCGCGATCGACCCGTCAATCGCGATCGAGAGTCCCGACGGACCTGTCAATCGCGACTGACCAAGTCAACGACTGTTTGACCACGATCGATAGACCCTGCATGCCACGTGTCAATCACGATCGGCCCATCAATATCAATCGACAGAGTCAATGATCCTTTGACCACAATTGACTGAAATTATAGGCCACGTGTCAATCGCGATTGACCCATCAATCGCGACTGACAGCCACGACGGACCTATCAATCGCGACCGACACGTTGATCGTGACTGACATATCAATCGCGATTGACAGACCACTCGATCGCGATTGACGTGTAAATTCGGCCACCTTTTTAGGGCAAAAAAATATTGGTCTATGTTTGGCTAATGTGTGGAAGCATTCAAGGTTTAGTAGAGCATTGTGAGGCCGCTACAAAAAGTATTTCGAGAAGTCTGTTTGCCTGTTAGCCTGTTCGAACCCTGTTTTAACCCTAGAACCCTGAACAGTCATAACTTCCTCATACGAAATCCGTTCGGGGTGATCTTAGGCTCGTTGGAAAGCGCATGGGGAAGAAAACTCAGGGGGAAGAAAAGTTGACCATACCTAGGGGGAAGAAAACTGAGGGATCTTTAGGATTGTTTTCCATAGAACCAAAGAATTGTTGATATATTTAGGTAGTGATGTGTGTGAACACTCTAGGACCGCCGGGGCACTTTTTTCCCTCTTTAGGAGGTTTTTTCCCCCGGCTTGTATATACGCCTATTGCCCTACTGGGCTACTTATCTTTGTACATTCTCTAGTAATACATTCAGTCTTGTGTGTTGTGCTCCAAGCTTCTTCTTCTTCCTTGTGCTGTTCGCGTGCTTCCGTAGACGTCTATCTCCAACAATTGGTATCAGAGTAGGTCGTCGCTTCTTCTAGGGCGCCGTCGACACTCCTCCGTTTGTAGTCTCAGATTCGCATGAAATTTGGTGAGCATACTCAGGGTGTTTTCGAGATCAAAACAGCTTTGCCCTGTTGTGCCGAAATCGCGATCTGAGCTCGTTTCGGCCTCCGAACGCACTATCGCAGCGCTTGTGCAGGCTATTTCGTCCTTTTGTGCCAAAGGTATATACCAGTTTCTGCTCGCCAGTTTAAGCGTCTCGAAGTCTGCTACAGGTCTAGCAGAACTCGTCTGGGCAGTTCTGTTCAACTTTTTGAGATACAGTCAATTTTCTGCATCAAGGTATTTTAGTCACTGGCCATGGCTGAAAGCAGTGATGTATTTCGTATGTTGGCTGTTGAGGATAAGTTGGATGGTACTAATTACCCATTATGGGCTTATATGATGCGACATGTACTAGTTGCAAAAGGATTGTGGAACATTGTGCAGGGTGTTGAAAGACGTCCTGTTACACCTATAACGACAGGTACTGCAAATACAGGTGTTGGAGCTGATGAAGATGGTGTCGAAGATGATATTCCGCAGATTCCTGTTCGTGCTGCTGTTTCTGTTGCACCTACTGCAGAGCAGATTCGTTGGGATGGCAGAGATGCCCATGCACATGCATTGATAGCCTTGTCTGTCAAACGTGCCATTATTCCTCACATTCGCTCTTGCAGAACAGCAAAGGATGCTTGGGATACACTTACCACTTTGTACCAGGCTAGGAATGAGGCTCGTGTTGCTTACCTCCGACAACAGTTGGAGAGTGAGCACATGAATGAAGGTGATTCTATGGACAGTTTTCTTACAGAGATCAAAGACCTGAAGGAACAATTGATTTTTGCTGATGAGGTTATACCAGATAGCTCACTTGTGCAGACCGTTCTGAATGGTCTTCCTGATTCATATCAGAGTTTTGCCTCTACTCTTCGGTTGATGATGAAAGGCAATCCGAATGCCTTGTCATTTGAGGAATTAGTCTCTGTTCTGTTGCAGGAAGATCAGCCTAGGCAGAACAGGTCCATTATGCGTGTGGCAAATCAAGCTTTCCTGGCTAGTCAGAAGGGCAAAGGAAAATGGAGCTCTTCTACTAGTAAGCAGAAATCTGCAAATGCTGCACAATCGAAGAACCAGGATAAAGATGAAAAGAAATCAGAAAAGCAGAAATTGTTCTGCAAGTACTGTAAAGGAAATGATCATATTATAAAGAACTGTCCAAAACTGGCTGCTAAAGAGGCAAAGAAGAAAGAGGCTTGAATGGTTGTTGCAGAGGCCTCTACACCAAAAACAGAGTCTGCAAATCTTGTGCAGGAAGAAGAATGGGCGTTTACTACTGTCTGCAGTTTTGACCCATCTTCACATGATCAGTGCATGTCTGCAGTAGACTCAGATGTTTGGTACTTTGACAGTGGGGCGACCAAACATATTACCTCGCAATGTAGTTTCTTCTCTTCACTCGAGCCTGCCCCTACAGGGAATACTGTCACATGCGCCAATAACTCCTCTTATCCTGTTATGGGAGTTGGTAAGATCATTCTGACTACTACTGATGGTAGTTCTTTCACTTTGTCAGATGCTTTATTTGTGCCAGGGATCAAAAAGAACCTGTTATCAGTTTCTGCATTAGCCAAGATTGGCTTGGTTGTGAAATTCGTTGATGACAGGTGTACAGTTCGTGATCTCTCAAATGGCGATGTGATTATTGCTTCTGGAATTTTATGTCGTGGGCTGTATAAGCTCATAGACTATGAAAGATCTGTGAATGATTCGGCATGTGCAGTTCATGATTCTCAAGCTATGTCAGATGCAAAGCTTTGGCATGCACGCTTTGGTCATCTGAATTTTGCTAGTTTGTTACGCCTACAGAAATCTGAAATGGTGTCCTCTTTGCCCAAACTTGAGGCACCTGGAAAACATGTTTGTGAAGGCTGTATTTTGGGCAAAATGCAGCGTTCTTCCTTTCCAAAAGATGGTTCAGTTCGGGCTACGCAGAAATTGCAGCTTGTACATAGTGATGTCTGTGGTCCTATGCAGACACCCTCTTTTGGAAATTACCTTTACTTCGTGACTTTCATTGATGATTTTTCCAGGCATGCATGGGTATATCCACTCAAAGCAAAGTCCGAAGTGTTCATGTGCTTCAAACAGTTTTTGGTTTTAGCTGAAAATCTGTCAGCATGTAAAATGGGCACCCTCCGTTCTGATCGAGGGGGGGAATATATGTCTTCAGATTTTAATGCATTTCTGGCTGAACGTGGGATAAAACACCAGTGTACAGTGCCGTATACACCTCAACAGAATGGAGTTGCTGAACGAAAGAACAGGTCACTCATGGAGATGGCGAGGTGCATGGTCAAAAGTCAGGCTTTACCACATAGTTTCTGGCTTGAGGCTGTCATGTGTGCAGCATATGTACTGAACATGTGTCCCACTAAAGCGTTGCAGTCTATCACTCCATATGAGGCTTGGCATGACCGCAAGCCATCTGTTGCTCATCTGCGTGTTTTTGGTTGTTTGGCATATGCATTAGTGCCTGAACAACATCGCAGAAAATTGGATGATAAGGCAGTAAAATGTATTTTTGTTGGGTACAATTCTGAAAGTAAAGGCTATCGTCTGTATCATCCACAGACTAAACGCATTCTGGTTAGCCGTGATGTTGTCTTTGTGGAAGATGCTATTCAACCATTGCTTTCATGTACTAAGGAGACATCTGTTAGCTCCAAAGACATGTATGATACTTTGATGCCTCTTTTTACAGGTGGACAGGCTAGTGCTGGTCCTAATGAGGCAACTTCTCAGCCTTTGCAGGTTTCATATGATGATGCAGATCATTCCATTTCTGATGCAGATTTACATGATGCACTTGTTGATGAGAGAGCTGATATTGAGCAGGCAAAAACTATGCCAAAATGGCTGGTGTAGACTTTGCGTGACAGCAAATTAGATGCACCTTTGTCATATCGTACTCGTTCAGGCTCTCATAGTGCCTCCTTTGCATCAAATTGCTATGCTATGGCTGCATCTAGTCTCTGTGATGAGAATGAGCCTGTTTCTTTTGATGAAGCACAAAATTCAGAAAATTGGATGGCTGCTATGCAATCTGAATATGATGCTATAATGAAGAATGGTACATGGTCTTTATGTGACTTGCCTCCTGGCAAGAAGGCCATTGGCACTAAGTGGGTATACAAGCTGAAGCATAAACCTGATGGTACAGTTGACAGGTATAAGGCTAGGCTTGTTGCAAAGGGTTATGCACAGGAAAGAGGCATTGATTTTGATGAGACCTTTGCACCTACATGCCGTATGACTACCGTTCGCAGCATTTGTGCACTTGCAGCCCATCATGGTTGGAATGTACATCAGTTGGACATTAAAACAGCATTTCTGAATGGTGACTTGCATGAAGAAGTGTATGTTTTTCAGCCTCGTGGCTTTGTGCAGAAAGGGCATGAAAACCATGTTTGCAGGTTAAAGAAGGCATTATATGGTTTAAAGCAAGCACCACGTGCTTGGTATGAGAAGATACATGCCTATCTGATTGCACATGGTTTTGAGAATAGTCCAACTGAAAGCACCTTATATGTTAAGCGTGCTAATGATGTGCTTCTGATCATTGTTGTCTATGTTGATGACATGCTGCTCACTGGTCCTATTGAGACACATATTGCTGATTTTAAGGCTGATTTGCATGCCTCATTTGAGATGTCTGATTTGGGGCATTTGCATCACTATTTGGGCATTCAGTTTATGCACGTTGATGGTGGAATGGCTTTGTGTCAAACGAAATATATTGACACATTATTGCAGCGTTTTGGCCTTGAAGACTGTAAGCCTATTGCCACTCCTATGGAGACAGGTTTACGATTGAGTCTTCATGATGCTGGAGATGCATTTGATGCTGTTCTCTATCAGCAGGCTGTTGGATGCTTGATTTACTTATGCATTACTCGGCCAGATATTCAGTTTGCTGTCTCATAGATGAGCAGGTTTATGCATTGCCCAGGAGTCACGCATTGGAAAGCGGTTAAGCGCATCTTTTGCTACTTGAGTGGTACTCGGCTACTTGGGTTGTTTTATCCCAAGGGGGGATCACTACCGCCAGATTTGCATGCTTTTTCTGACTCAGATTGGGCTGGTTGCTATGACACTCGTGTGTCCACCAGTGGTTTTTGCTTCATGCTTGGTAGCTCATGTATATCTTGGTTGAGCAAGAAGCAGCCTACTGTGGCCACTTCCAGTTGTGAGGCTGAGTATAGGGAAGCTTTCACAGCGACTGTTGAGTGTGTGTGGCTCAGACGCCTTATGGCTGATTTGGGTGTTGGCCAGTCTTCTGCCACCACCATCTTCACTGACAGTCAGAGCGCATTGGCAGTTGCGAGGAACCCTGTGTTCCATGCTCGCACTAAGCACATTGAGGTGCATTATCACTATGTGAGGGAGAGGTTCTCTGCTGGGGAGATCAGCTTGGCATAGGTGCCCACGCAGGAGAACATTGTAGACCTTTTCACGAAGGCTCTGCCTAGGGAGAAGTTTGAAGCTTTCCGCAAAGCTTTGGGCTTACTTCCTTTTGTGGAGTGATTTCCACATAGCTTGGCACTGCCTTATACATGAGTGCCAGCTCCTTGTTCACCACATCACTCCCAGGGGGGATTTGTTGATATATTTAGGTAGTGATGTGTGTGAACACTCTAGGACCGCCAGGGCACTTTTTTCCCTCTTTAGGAGGTTTTTTTCCCCCGGCTTGTATATACGCCTATTGCCCTAATGGGCTACTTATCTTTGTACATTCTCTAGTAATACATTCAGTCTTGTGTGTTGTGCTCCAAGCTTCTTCTTCTTCCTTGTGCTGTTCGCGTGCTTCCGCAGACATCTATCTCCAACAAGAATAATTTGATCTTTGAATAGCATAAATGAACATGGTCTGTTGTATCAATGGAATTCAATTCGTGAGCTAACTTTGGGACTTTTACAGGTCCTTTGAGAGCATCGAAGGGCATTCCAAGCAAGAGTAAGTGCAAGCTTGGGAACACACTTCCTGGGCACACAAGGGCAACCAAGGAGAGAAACTAAAGGTTGGAAATTCTCAACACCCTCTGTCAATCCCTAGCTTAGGCTAAGTACGGATAGAGGTTTTGATCAATTAGGGAAACGTTAGGCACGATCAAGTCCAAGAACTCTAATCACTCAAGTGCAAGTACCAAGAGATTAGATTTGCGAAACAACTTAAGGGAAAAGAATTTAAATCAAGAAACCAGACTCAAGTATGATAAAACTTAAGTGTTCCTTGCGATGAAGATTGATTGGACAAGAAGTGACATCCTAAGAAAATTAAAAAGAACAAGTGACTAATACAAAAGAACTCAACAACGAAATTGTACTTGGGAAATTTGGGATTATTCAATTGGGCATATGAACCTTAGATCAGGATGACACCTAGGAAGAGATAGACAGAGTCTTAGGTCTTCAGAGGCTAGTATCAATCATACTGCTAGGTCTTGGGCCCAGCAGTTGAGTCATTATTCACACTACCCTAGCTCTGAGACTAGTGAATCGAAGATGTCTCAAGGTGTGGAGAGACCCACAGGAAGTTCAGGCGTGCCATATTTACACAGGGTGGAAGGCCCTTACAAGACGCAACTTAAATACCTCAGGACCAACCGATTAGGTGCTTGTATCTATGAGGACGGCCTAGGAAGACCTGTAGTCCAGATTACAAACCCTGACCAACCCATTGGACTAGAACATCCAACAGTCAAGTTTGAGAATGGTGCATACCTGGACAAAGAAGGAACCATATACGTAGTCACTAGCCACCCAGATAGGATAGACGAATTCGGGAATGTGATCCCAGAGGCAGATATAGGTGACCTAGAGCAAGGAAACTTAGGTGGAGAGCCTAAAACCCCTCGAGGCAAATCTGTTCTTACTAGAATCCTCACACCAGAGTGGATTCCTCAGGACAACAAGATCATAGACCTACTCTTGAACCGAGAGACGGATGAAGCCTTTTGGAGGTATAAGCCTGATCAGCCTAATGAGGTAGGAACGATCACAATCTACGAGTTCAAAGATCCTGATAGCCCAGGCAAGGTGACCTATTTAGACAATACTTCGGAGAGGATCTTTGTGGTCTCAGAACATGGTAGACATGCCTACACTTGGAAGGGTGAATTCATTTTTACCCAACCAAGATCTAATGTCTCTTTTGGCCACCAAGGAGCTGGAACATCCCAAGCTCATGGAGCTCAAAGGGATAGAAGTAGAGACAGGCCAGAGGTAAGTTTTGCCAACCCCCTGGGCCTAGAAAGGATGAGAACAAAGACGATAGGGTGGAAACTGAGAGACCTAGAGCCCCAAGAAATCAAAGAAATGCGGATGAATTCCCTCTACCAAGACCTAGAGAGTACACGAGGACTTTGAAACCTACACAGCTAGTTAAATCCACGAAGAACTACTTCGATGGCACTGGAGACCCATACGATCATGTGGCCGAGTTTACACAAGTCTTGAGAGCTGAACAAGTGGAGGACCTATTCACACAGTACAATGCCTTTGGTCCAACCCTTAGGAACACAGCCCTTACACGGTTTCAACCACTAAATGAGAGACAGTTCAGGAGCATAGACCAACTTCTAGAGGCTTTCATTACTGAATTCTGTAAGAGTGGCATAAGGCATAATACTTCCTCCCTGATTCACAGCTTCAAGCAGACACCTCAAGAGACTGTGAGACTTGCAGGAAGAAGGTTTAGACAATATCTAGAGCAATGTCCTGTTCCTGAGCTACCCACTCCAACCAAACAAGTGGCATTATTCCTAGATGGACTGCTGAGTACAAAGTTGAGATCATATGTGTACTTGAAAGACCCTAGGACCATAGAAGAGTGTGTATGCATGTGCATCAACATCGAGGATAACCTAGGCGAGGAATTAGAACTTTCAAAAATCTACAAAGATTAAGATAGTTCTACTAGCCTCTCTTCCATGCGATCCACATCTATTGAGGAACTAGCGGAGAAAGTAGCTCAGAAGTTAGGAGTCTCAAGCAAACAAATACCACGGTTTGCCCCAGTGAAGAGATGCTATACTTGCGGAGGTGACCATATGGAAAACGTATGTCCCATCATGGCTCAACCCCAAGTGAATCCTAGTAGCCAATACTGCACCATAGAACGGAGATACACGAATCACACAGCACAAGATTGCACATACAATAAGCAAGCGGTTAGGCAAACCTACCCTCAGCTCTATCCACAGCAAGGAAGGTATCAGAACCAGTATCCACCACAACAGTATGCGAGGCCTCAACAAACCTACCAACCACAATACCAGGCCCAATAGGGACCTCAACCAGTGCTAGCACAACAACCTCCTGCTCCAACCAATGTGATCCCAGTGAAGTATGCAGCTGCAAAAGAGAACCTGAATAGAGCCATAGTGCCAGTAACACCATTGCTTTCAGAAAGTGACCCCAGTGACCATAGCTTTGATTCCACACATATTGATAGCCCCCAGGCTTACTACATGCAATCTCCTGAACATGGGGAGTCCTACTATAGTGAAGAACCGAGTGAACCTAGTTGGGATCCAGAGTAAGGCCCCCATTCCCAATCAGTGACAATTCAAGGATTTTGTCAAGATTGTGGGAAGGAGCATCTCTTACAAGATTTCCCAAAGAACCCCAATAATATGCCAAAAACCACTCCTGTCAATGTTATTGGGTTAGTAGTAGACTCTATAGGAAGTGTAACTTCCACTGCACTAGTGCAAGTGGTCACCAAAGCTCAGGCATTGCAGCAGAACCAAGGCTTAGGCCAAGAAAAGAGTGCCGAGGTTAGTGAAACTGAGAGCTTAACCAAGAAATGGACGAGAGCCTAGAAAGGTAGTCGGGACAGGATGAAAAGGCAATGGTCTAAGAAGATGAGCGAATTAGAAGAAAGCATAAGAGAAACAAAAACCAAAATTGTTGAACTCACCTCTCAAACAAAATCTCACATACACCACCACCTTCATCCCTATTCACACCTAATCCACCACTCCCCAACCCACCTCATACTATTCCACCACCCCCTAGAGTAGGATCAGTAATAACTGATCCCACTCCAGAGGACATAGACATGATGCTGAAAGCATATCACGCCAGAAACCAAGAAGGGCCAAATATGACAGATCATGACAAGTGCTACCCTAGAGCTGACCTAGAGATAGAAAGAACCAAGCTTTGCGCCAAAATGGTAGCATTGGCTCAGACCATGTTTGAAGCCAATCGCCTCTTCAACTACTCTTGCTCAGCTAAGGCACAATTGCACTTGGATGGACTATTAGAGAAGTTAGAGAGCATAATTGCAAGATCTGCCAAGGAAGAAAACTCTCAAGGAAGAGATGAGGCAAGTAAAAGAATAAGCATTCCCCCACGGGAAGCTTATGTGCCTAATTCCACTGAACCAGACACCTCTTCTTCTATGAATAGGTATTCACCAGAGTTCTTGCGAGAGATTCAAGAAGAGAAATGGGCTTAAAAAGTGAAGTCCCTCCTCCCATTGAACTTATGGATGACACACATGATCAATTCCCACAAGACATTCCTTCTATTTATGGAGAGCAGGAAAGTACGCAATCTCAGGAGAAATTAGACTTTGAGTCTAAATCTTTACATGAATTACCCCATTTCACAAGTCCTTGGGAAGCTAAGTCTACTTGCATGAGGGCACCCACGGTCATGGTACAAAACAAAGACTCAGTCATACCTAGGAATACGGAGGTAGTAAAGAATACAAAAGTGTAGTACAACCTCACTTTAGAAGAGCTACTCAAGGTGAGGCCAGACCTATGGAAACATGTAGCTAACCAAGTGCCAGAAGTAGCAAAACCTCGTTCCCAGGAAGGATCTCATAGAACAGTGCCATAAATACCCTTGGACAAGATAGGAGACATGAGTGAAGGAGAAGAAGGAAACACCTATCTTCCCATTACCCATCAAGGGTACACCACCAAGGCAATTTTGGACTCAGGTGCAGGAGTTGCTATTGCTACCACTTCCCTATGGAAGCGATGGGGCAAGCCAGCACTCAGGCCAACGAGAATGAAATTGCACATGGCCGATGGTCACATAGAGAGACCCTTAGGATTGCTAGAGGGAATAACTCTCACTACATGTGGTGTTGAGTTTGAGCATACGTTTGTTATATGTGACTTTAGCAAGAATCATGCCTATGAGATGATCTTGGAAAGACCATTGAGGCGACAATTGCAAGTAGTACAGGATTGGGGAACCAATTCATTGTACTTGCAACACTTAGGTGTCACGACCAAGGTTAATCTCAAGGATTACTTTCATAGAGATGTCCCTCCCATCCAATGGATTCCCATCCATAGAGCCAAGGATGATACTGAGTCGGTGCATTCCATAGGATCAGGATCCTCATGGATGCATGAAGACACTCACTTATGGATGTGTAAGGTAGCAGTAGAAGAAGAGAAGAGAGAAAAGGCCAGAGAAATAGGTGCAAAGGAAACCCATAGATCAGTTCAAGACCCGACCTATGCACATGTAGTATTCCTTAATGAAGAATTTGAACCTCACGGCTGGGAGGAAATTTTAGCAACAATGGATGTGGCCATAAATGAAGAACAATGGACACCTCACTGTAATGAGGATGGCTATGACATTTCAGTCTTCTCCATAGAGCCAATCATGGGAGATTCGGTTCTGGAAGAATGTGAACCTATCATTGATGCATTCGAGGATGCAAGTGACTCCAATCTAGAATCAATCATTATGGACCCCCCTTTTGCATCAGATGAAGAATACTTCCATGAGGTAGAAGCACACCCTCAGAGATATGAAGAGCTCACAAATGATGTAAGGTTAACCACACAAGTGACCGCCAAGAGCGAAGGCAAGAAAAGAAAGAAGAGAGAAGTCACATCAGAGGAAGAAGAATCTTTGTTTGAGGTCCCTGAAAACTTTAAAAAGTATGAAACAGATGATAGAAGAGTCATGATAAGAATGCCTAAACGTGAGGCACAATCAGGGGAGGCCTATGAAAAGAAAGAAACCACCAAGAAAATCATTGTAGCCATAGAAGAAGGAGAGGAGAGATGCACTTACATAAGACATGACTTGACAGAAGAAGAAGAGCAAGTGTTGATAGCTTTGTTAAGAGAGTATAGAGATGTATTCGCTTGGAGCTATAAGGATTTGAAAGGTGTAGAACCTGACATATGCTCACACACTATCCCCATGACCTCAGATGCCAAACCCTCTAAGCAAAAGCCATACACATACAATGATAATTATGCTGCTAAGATCAAGGAAGAGATAGATCGCTTGGTTGAAGATGGATTTATCTATGAAATCGAGCACACTGAGTGGGTATCCCCCATTGTAGTGGTGCCCAAGAAGAATGGGAAGTTACGCGTAATGCATCAACTTGAAGGAGGTTAATGCAGCCACCATTAGAGACAATTACCCGCTTCCTATCACTGAGCATCTACTAGAAAGAGTAACAGGCAAGGAAGTGTACAGCTTCCTTGATGGATTCTCGAGCTACAATCAAGTGGCCATAGCTCCAGAAGATAAGCATAAAACAGCTTTTGCCACAGAGTGGGGCATATTCGCCTTGAGAATAATGCCCTTTGGTCTCAGCAATGCACCGGCTACCTTCCAGAGTCTGATGTGTCATGTATTTAAAGAATTCCTGAGGAAGAACTTGGAAGTCTATGTGGATGATCTCTGTGCTCATTCCAACATTAGACAGACACATATACCTGAACTCAGGCAAATCTTTGACAAATGTAGAGAATATCAAGTCTGCTTGAACCCAGAAAAGTGTGTTTTCATGGTCAAGCAAGGCAAGATTCTAAGACACATAGTGTCAAAGAATGGCATATCCACGGATGAGGAGAAAGTAAAAGCTATAGCAGAGCTACCTAGGCCAAAGAATGTCAAGGAGGTGCAAGCTTTCATGGGGCATTGTGGTTATTACCGACGCTTCATACACATGTATGCCATCATTGCAAAGCCTTTGTATGGACTTTTGACCAATTTTGAGTGGACTGAGGAATGTGAGAATTCCTTCAATGAGCTTAAATGGCGATTATGTTCAACACTAATCTTGACCACACCGGATTGGAATAAGCCCTTTCATGTTCATGTGGATGCATCCAATTATGCTATTGGATGTGTGCTAGCACAACCTACGGGTGAAGGTAATATGGATCTTCCAATTGCCTATGCTAGTAGACAGTTGAATGCAGCTGAACGAAACTATACCGCCACTGAGCGAGAAGGATTAAGCATGGTATATGCAGTTAAAAAATTTAGACACTATTTTCTTGCAAATAAGTTTAAATTTTTTACTGATCATTAGGCACTGTTATACTTGGTAAACAAGCCATGCAATACGGGCAGATTAGTAAGATGGTTCCTCCTATTGATGGAATATGACTTTGAGGTTGTGGTGAGGAAAGGTAAGACTCACCTGAGAGCGGACCACCTCTCGAGACTTCATTAATGCCAATGTGGACATACGGGCCTAACCATCCAGTAATAAACACACAAGATAGGGAGATAGTAAAAGCCCAGAAGTACCATATCAAGGCAGGGAGAATGTACAAGCATACAGATCAAGGGATATTAGCCTGTTGTGTGGAAGAGGATGAGTACGCAAAATGGTTGCGATTAGCACATGTAGGTGCATTAGAGCAACATTACTCAAGGCAAAGAACCCTACAGACACTAAGGAAATTTGGAGTGCATTTGCCGACTATGGAGGCTGATGTCCATAAGTTGTGCAAGAAATGCCCGATCTGCTGCACTAAGCCACCTGTGGAACATCACTCTTTATCAAGTGTCCATAGTGCCAGATTGGAGTGAACCACTAGTAGCCTTCCTGAGGACGAAAACATTCCCACAAGACATGACTTTGGCCAGGAAAAGAAGTTTAGAACAAGGAGCCCTAGATTCCTCACTCATTGGTGATAATCTATACAAGTGTGGTAAAGATGGTTACCTCAGATTATGTGTCCATGAGAGCAAATATCTGAAGATCTTGGAAACTGCTCACCAAGGTGTAGTAGGAGGACACTTTGGACCAGATCGGGTGATCAAGGCAATAGTGTTTGCAGGTCTTTGGTGGCCCACGCTTCACATGGATGCACATACCTATGTGAAGAAATGTGATGTTTGTCTGCGAACTCAGTATCCTATAGGCAAAGATGAGATGCCACTGAAACCTATGATGGGTGGACGTGCATTCTCTAAGTGGGGAATAGACTTTGTGGGCCCTATTAATCCCCCAGCTAAGGGTTTACATGCTGAATACATCATCGTGGCCACAGATTATCTAATCAAGTGGGTTGAAGTAAAAGCCACAACCAAGAAGGAT
Organism: Ceratopteris richardii; assembly: GCA_020310875.1. NCBI lineage: Eukaryota > Viridiplantae > Streptophyta > Polypodiopsida > Polypodiales > Pteridaceae > Ceratopteris > Ceratopteris richardii. The sequence continues at coordinate 59,468,721 of CM035415.1, forward strand.
GCTCAGATGACTGCTAAGTTCTTATTTGAGAATGTGTTCACAAGGTACGGGCTACCTATAGAGCTAGTAAGTGATAGAGGCACTCACTTCTTGAATGAAGTTATTGAAAATCTTCTCCAAGAATTCTTGGTAGTACACAAGAAGTCTGCCCCCTATCACCCACAAGCTAATGGGCAAGCCGAAAGCACAAATAAGATTCTATGCAATGTGCTGACTAAATTGGTGAATAGTAAATGCTCTGATTGGGACAAACAGCTACACCATGCTGTTTGGGCATACCGAGTTGCTTATAAAACGGTACTCCAGGCCACTCCCTTTCAAATGGTATTTGGCCAAAATGTAGTGCTACCATTGGACTTCTTGATACCTACATTGAGAGTAGCACAGGAGCATGAGTGGATGGGTGATGAACTCTCTTCGAGAATCTTTGACCTTGAGCGACTAGGTGAAACGAGATTAAGAGCTGCAGCGGGAATTTATGCAACTAAGAAAAGACAGAAGGCATATTTTGATGCCCATGTGAAGGACAAAGGTTTAAAAGCAGGAGACCTAGTTTTGGTCTACACTTTGCAGCAACATGCATAGAAACTAGAGAAGAGAGGTTATGGACCTATGATCATAAATAGGATCTCAACAAGTGGAGCAGTTCAACTAGCTACACTAGAAGGTAATGTCCTCCCTAGTTACATCAGTGGATGCAGAGTCAAATTATATCAAGAACCCCTCACAGAGGAGATGTTAAATCGACTCAATACTACAAAGAAACGTAAAGAAGAGGAAAAGTGAATTCGAGAAGAAGCACAGGCAGAAGCATTGGGGCGAATTCGAAGGATGAAGTTGAGAAGGCAGGGTAGAGATCAGCCTAGGACAGATGACTATGCGGACCCAGGATATCATATGGCTATGTGTGAAGTTTCAGGTATTAGCTCTCATAGAATAATTGATCAACGTCCTTTTGTAACCTTAGAGATATGACAAGGAAAAAGTGCAAGAACTGTAAGAGCCTTGATTGACTCACGTGCAACCACTAGTGTTGTTAAACTTTCTTACTGTCGAGAATTGAACTTAAATGTCAATCCTGTGGAAGCATATCTCATAGGATTGGGAGGTGTGGAAACCCCTTGCATGGGCGAGGTGGAACTTCCCCTCTATATTCAAGATGTTTTAATGACAGTTAAAGTACTAGTGTGTCAAGATGAGGATCTCATTGAACCTCTTGTCTTGGGTCAAGACTTGATCTATGATCATGCAGTCAACCTAAACCTAAGAAGTGGACTTCTTCAAGTCTGGGTAAATCAGAACCGCATTACACTTGAGTTAGAAAATGAGGCACTCAAGGAACTAGGAAAGGCATAAACTCCTAGTCCTTCCAGGAGTACGCATGAAGATGACCATGATATTCTTGTCCAAAACTATGTGATGCAGAGGGATGATTATCTCAACAAAGAAGTCAAGGATACGATGGAACTCCCTTCTTTTCCAAAAGCCACAGGGATGCAGCAACCAAAGGTGGATCAAATGCAGAAGAAGCACATGACTTATGCTCAAAGCCAAAAGAAAATACAAAGCACGGTGTCTCAACTACCAAAACAAGTGTGGGTGCGGAAAGGTGATCAACCTGTTGCGGTCCAATCCCAACTACTGGCTCAGCTTCATATTAGTGGGCAATGACATGACACTGATAAGAAGTCTTTTAAAAAGTCTTCTACTAAAGTGAAGTCTACTTGGGTACCCAAGAAGTCGATGAAGGCTGACCCACAATCAAAACAAATTTGGGTGCCTTAGGCTTGCTTGCAAACTCAAATAGCTACATATAGATCACACCATGTACAACATGGTTCACTCACTCGAACAGCTGATACCCACTCTTATTCAACATGCACGAACACATATTCGCCCATGGGCACGAGCAGAATCACTTGTAAATGGGTCCCTAAAAAGCCTCATTTCCAAGCAGACTCTCTTATAAAGCCCTCCAAAGTCTCCACAAAATCAAAACCAAAAGCCATCCACTCTCATTGGCAGCCTAAAGCTTGTAATAAACCCCCCGACCCCCATTTGTAAATTCATCTCCACCTACTAACTGCATCATTCTCACACTACATCTTTCCATTGAGCTCATAGGATAATTCATTCACTAACAACACACAATCACCGAGCACTCGCTGACCCACTAACCTCACGTTAATGTTGTAACGAGGACAAAAATTGTTCTATCTTGTCCATTACAATGTTAACACATGCTTCTATATTCTCACAGAACCAGAAAACAAGAAGTCTCATGGCAGAAGCAGGAGGTACCCGTTCCCCGACCGGGTCCATCGCCTAGATAGTGGACATTGAAACCCTCCTCCTCGAACCACAACTCACAGAGAGGCCTCAAGAACTTAGAGCTATCCATGTACTTCCCATTCAGGACCCTTCGCAGGGACACACTTCTCAAGTGGGGAAACACGCACATTGGTTTAGTGATGTCGCAGGACCATTGGGAGAAGGCACCTACTTTTGGGAGGCAGAAATTGAGTTTAATGGTAAATGGGGAAGATACCATTTCTTCACCCGTGAATTTGAGAAGTACCAGAATGCAGAAGTCATGCGATCTGTATGGACTAAAGTAGGATTGGATAGCTACTTCCGAGCACTCCTACCTAAGCCAGACTTCTTGCGTTGTTCCTATTTGATCAGTACCATCACCCCGAGCAGAGCCAAGGGAAGCGATAGCACCTTTGTGCTTCCTTCATTGACACCTGGCCATGAACTAAAGAAATTCAAGCTTACCCTCAACCTAGTATGGGAAGCCCTGAACATGCAAGGTATGCATATCCCCACTGAAAAGAAACAATGATTCCCGGAAGAATGAAGCACAAGGATCTCAACAAACTCAAGGATATGGTAGCTATGACACCAACCACACCCTCCGCCTATTTACGATCATGCAACACTTTGCCTTCCCTGCCCAAGAATGATTCACTATGCCACCAAAAAGAATCTGGTTCAGCTTGTACTTGGCGGAGATAGAGGATCTCACAATCAATTTACCACACTCGATCATAGATCAAATCCAGCTAGCACATCAACGCTGGAATAAGAAACATAAGAATGTGCTTCATGGATGTTGTGTGCTGACGAGAATCATTTACATGTGCTTAGCTTATGACATACCTATTCAAAGAGCACTAGTGTGGTCCAGAGCTCAGGAGTTCCAGAGAGGACTATCAAAAATGGGTCCTCCATCGAAGAAAATGAGAGGTACAATCCAATTACCATGTGCCCAAGCAAGGGGAGCCACCACCACACCAGAGGTGACCCCTCCACAAACGCGACGTGTTCGTCCATTTACAATTCACATATTGGTGGCCATTTTTTAGGACAAATAATACCCAGGCCACCCTCCTTTTTAGGAGGATAATAGATGTCCCAAGACACTTTGGGAATTTTGTTATGTTGAGGGCTCCCTCCCCACAAAAACCTTCTAGCAAGAGCAATCACTAGACAAAAATCGAGGAAAACTATCAAGAAAAATTGATATATATATATATACACACACACACGCGCACACACACACACACACACACACACACACACATATATATATATATATATATATATATATATATATATATATATATATATATATATATATATATATATATATATATATATATATATATATATATATATATATATATATATATATTGTTGGCAGTAGTCAAGGAACCGAAGGACTCACAAGACAAGGAAGCCTACGAAGGGAGTCGGAGCGAAGAGAAAGCACAAGCAGACACAGTAGTCAAAGAAGATCTGGCAAGTAGGCCATTTAAATTTTTTCATGCATCAAAGAGTTGGGCACACAAGAAGAAGGAGCAAGTAGGGAGCTCCAGGAAACGTATGTCAAAATGTTAGAAGAAATCCCTACAAAAATAGTGATTCTCATCACTAAAAACCATTGTAAATACCATTTCATATTTTTGTAGCTCCATTTTGTGCAAGCCAAGGAGTCCTTGAGCTTGAGGAGCTTTAGAAGTACCTACCTATTAGTTTTCACATTTTTTAGTCTCCGTTTGAACCTCCAAATAGGCCCTAGAACCTAATTTTTAACTAGGCCGGACACTAGGTCTGGACATGGCCAAAAGCTAGTGAAAAACTATAAATAGAGCTAAAGAGCTCATTTTTGAGGTTAGCTTGTAATAGAATTGAATTTGTATGAGCATCTTGAAATTAATCTAAAAGAACTCCATTGTCTTTCTCTTTGTCTTGCCGTGTGTGCGCGTGTGTGTGTATGTGTGTGCATGTTTGTGTGCTTCTCACTCACTCACTTGTGCCTTCACTTGCTCGAGGTCATCATACCATCCTCACGTCTTCCCGGACTGACATTAAAGGAGGTGCTACTCATCATTGAGCTACACCAAATTTTGGCGCCGTTGCCGGGGATCGAGCTTTGAGGACGAGCGTGTGATGGTAAGACGTAGAGTTAAGGCGTTGGAGTCATAAGTATTTTCTTCACTTTTATCTATTTTCTTTTGTTTTTCTCATCACCATCATCATCCTCACCATCTCCCACATCCATCTCCATCATCGTGAAAAATTTCAGTTTTTGGTCATATCACCCCACCCACACCATTTCCCTCATTTCACTTGTGAGAGAGAGCGAGAGAGCGTTTGTGTGCTTGTGTTTTTTTGTGTTTTTTGAGATTTTCTACAGGAATCAGCATCCCAGCAGCTGCACCACCTCCAGCAGGTAAAAAATTTGACTGTGCAGGTCCCGAGGCATTGACCTCTGTCAATCGCGACCGACAAAAAAATTGACCTTCTTGCAAAACTAAGTGCATAAATGTGATGTATAGGCCTAGAGCTTCATGAATATGTGTTTGAAATTTTAAAATTCCTCAGTTTTCTGTCAATCGTGATCGACAAACCACGACGGACACTTGCCGATTGACCTGTCAATCACGATCGACACGTCAATCACGACCGACAGAGTCAACGACCGACTGACCACGACCGACAGAATCTACGTGTGACACGTGTCAATCGCGATCGAGCCATCAATCACGATCGACCAGTCAATCGCGACTGACAGCCCCGACGGACCTGTCAATCGCGACCGACCTAGTCAACGATTGCTTGACCACGACCGACTGAACACTCGCGACGGACCTGTCAATCGCGATCGACCCATCAATCGCGATCGACAGAGTCAACGATTGCTTGGCCATGACCGACTGAAAATCAGGGCCACGTGTCAATCACGATTGACCCATCAATTGCGACTGAAAGCCATGATGGACCTGTCAATCGCGACCGACACGTCGATTGCGACTGACCTATCAATCGCGATTGACAGAGCTTGCGAACGCGATTGACGGGCAAATTCGGCTAATTTTTTAAGGCAAAAAAGAGTGGTCTATTTTTGTCAAATTGTGGAACAAATACTAGGGTTCATCATTGCTTTGTGAGGCCGGTACCCCAAAGCATTTTGAGAAGTCCTGTCTGCCTGTTAACCTGTTTAAAATCCTGTTTTAGCCCCAAAACCCTGAATTGACATAACTTCCTCATACAACATCCGTTTGCTGTGATTTTTGTTTTGTTGGAAAGCTCGTGGGGAGTACGAACAAAACTTACACTGCTTACAGTGAAATTAATATCAGGATTATTAGATAGGGTAATTTGAAGTTGATCATATCCTGGGGTAGGAAAAAACTGAGGGTCCCTTGGGATTGTTTTTCATAAAGGCAAAAGGCAATTGGGTCTATGAATTACATGCATGAAAGTGATCTGTCTGTCAACTGAATTCAATTCTTGAGCTAATGGTGGACTTTTTCACGTTCTTTGAGAGCATGGAAGGGTACTCAAAGCACGAGTAAGTGCAAGCTTGGGAACACGCTTCCTAGGCACACGAGGGCAATACACAGGGAAAGAAACTCAAGGTTGGAACTTCTCAACACCCTCTGTCAATCCCTAGCATAGGCTAAGTACGGATAGAGGTTTTGATTAATTAGGGATACGTTAAGAACGACCAAGTCCAAGAACTCTAATCACTCAAGTGCAAGTGTTAGGAGATTACGATTGCGAAACAACATAAGGGAAAAGAATTTAAATCGAGCGACCACACTCAAAGTACGATAAAAATTAAGTGTTCCTTGCGACGAAGATTAAATTGGACAAGAAGTGACACCCTAAAGACAAATAAAAAAGAACAAGTGACTAATACAAAAGAACTCAGCAACGCAAAGTGTACTTGGGAAAATTTGGGATTATTCAATTGGGCTTATGAACCTTAGATCAGGACGACACCTAGGGAGAGATAGACAAAGTCTTAGATCTTCAGAGGCTAGCGTCAATCATACTGCTAGGTCTTGGGCCCAACAGTTGAGCCATCATTCGTACTACCCTAGCTCTGAGACAAGTGAGTCTGAGATGTCCCACGGTATGGAGAGACCTACAGGAAGCTCCGGAGTGCCATATTTACATAGGGTAGAAGGCCCTTACAAGACGCAACTCGAATACCTTAGGACCAACCGATTAGGTGCTAGCATCTATGAGGACGGCTTAGGAACATCTGTGGTCCAGATTAAAAACCCTGACCAATCCATTGGACTAGAACATCCAGCGGTCAAGTTTGAAAATGGAGCATACTTGGACAAAGAAGGGACAATATATGTAGTCACCAGTCATCCAGATAGGACAGATGAATTTGGGAATGTGATCTCAGAAGCGGACTTAGGTGACCTGGAGCAAGGAAACATGGGTGTAGAACCTAGAACCCCCCGAGGTAAATCTATTCTCACTAGGATTATCACACCAGAGTGGATTCCCCAAGAGAATAAGAGCATAGATCTACTCTTGAACTGAGAGACTGATGAAGCCTTTTGGAGGTATAAATCTGATCAGCCGAATGAGGTAGGAACAATCATGATATATGAGTTCAAAGATCCTGATAGCCCAGGCAGAGTGACCTACTTAGATCACGCTTCAGAGAGGGTCTTTCTGGTTACAGAAAACGATAGGCATGCTTACACTTGGAAAGGTGAATTTATTTTCCCCCAACCAAGATCGAATGTGTCCTTTGGTCACCTCGGAGCTGGAACATCCCAAGCTCATGGAGCTCAAAGAGACAGACATAGAGATAGACCATAGGTAAGTTTTGCCAACCTAGTGGGAAGAGAAAGAACGAGAACGGAAACAAATAGAGTGGAACCTGAGGGACTTAGAGCCCCAAGGAACCAAAGGAATGCGGATGAATTCCCTCTACCAAGACCTAGAGAGCACACGAGGATTTTGAGACCGACTCAGTTAGTTAAGTCCATGAAGAACTACTTCGATGGCACAGGAGACCCATATGATCATGTGGCCGAGTTTAGGCAAGTCTTGAGAGCTGAACAAGTTGAGGACCTATTCACGCAATATAATGCCTTTGGTCTAACCCTTAGGAACACAGCACTTACATGGTTTCAACCATTGAATGAGAGACACTTCAGGAGCATAGACCAACTCTTAGAGGCTTTCATCACTGAATTCTCTAAAAGTGGCATAAGGCATAATACTTCCTCATTGATACATAGCTTCAAGCAGACCCCTCAAGAGACCGTGAGACTTGCAGGAAGAAGATTTAGGCAATATCTTGAGAGATGCCCTGTTCCTAAGTTACCCACACCAGCCAAACAAGTGGCTTTATTCTTGGATGGATTGCTAAGTACCAAATTGAGGTCATATGTGTACTTGAAGGACCCTAGGACTATAGAAGAGTGTGTACGCATGTGCATCAACATCGAGGATAACCTAGGGGAGGAGTTAGAGCTTTCCAAAATCTACAAGGATTCTGATAGTGCCTCTAGTCTCTCTTCCTCGCAATCCACATCAATTGAGGAACTTGCGAAGAAAGTAGCTCAAAAACTAGGTGTCACTAGCAAACAAATCCCAAGGTTTGCCCCAGTAAAGAAGTGCTATACTTGCGGTGGTGACCATATGGCGAACGTATGTCCCATCATGGCTCAACCCCAAGTGAACCCTAGTAGCCAATATTGCACCATAGAACGGAGATACACAAATCACACAACACAAGACTGCCCATACAATAAGCAAGCAGTGAGGCAAACCTACCCTCAGCCCTATCCACAACAGGGAAGATACCAGAACCAGTACCCTCCACAACAATATGGTAGACCGCAACAATCCTATCAACAACCCTACCAAAACCAACAAAGGCCTCAACCTGTGTTAGCTCAACAACCTCCAACCCCAGCTAATGTGATTCCTGTAAAGTATGCAGCTGCTGAGGAAAATTTGAATAGAGCCATAGTCCCAGTGACTCCATTACTCTCAGAAAGTGACCCGAGTGATCATAGTTTTGATTCCACTCACATAGATAGTCCACATGCTTACTACATGCAGTCGCCTGAACATGGTGAGTCTTACTATAGTGAAGAACCGAATGAGCCTAGTTGGGAGCCTGATTTCACAAATGTCATGTACGCGAATCCCAACACTAGACCTCAACCTAGATAGGTAAGACCCCCATTCCCTAGAGGACCATGCTATAGATGTCAAGGAGATCACCTCATTCGTGATTGCCCAATGCCTGCATCTACACAACCACAGTCAATAACAATACATGGCTTTTGTCAAGATTGCAAAAAGGAGCATCTCTTACGAGATTGCTCAAAGAATCCCAATAATATGCCAAAAATAACTCCAATTAACGTTATTGGCTTAGTTGTAGACTCAAGAGGAAGTGTCACTTCCACTGCACCAGTGCAAGGGGTCAGAAGAGCTGAGGCTTTGCAACGGAACCCAAGAATAGGTCAGGAGAAGAGTGCAGAGGTTAGTGAAACCGAGAGCATAGCCAAGAAACGGTCGAGAGCCTAGAGGGATAGCCGAGAGAGAATGAAGAGACAATGGTCTAAAAAGATGAGCGACTTAGAAGAAAGCATAAGAGAAACAAAAGCCAAATTTGCTGAACTCACCTCTCAAACAAACTCTCACATACCACCACCACCCTCTTTTCCATCACCATCTAACCCACCATATGTCCACCTACCTCAGACCATCCCACCACCCCCTAGAGTAGGATCAGTATTAGCTGACCCCACTCCTGAAGACATAGACATGATTGCTTAAGGCATATCAGGCCAGAATCCAAGAAGGGCCGAATGTGACGGATCATGATAAGTGCTACCCTAGAGCTGACCTAGAGATAGAAAGAACCAAGCTTTGTGCGAAAATGGTCGCATTGGCTCAGACCATGTTTGAAGCCAGTCGCCTCTTCAACTACTCTGGCTCAGCTAAGACACAATTGCACTTGGATGGACTCCTAGAGAAGTTAGAGAGCATAATTGCAAGATCTGCCAAGGAAGAAAAAAATCAAGGAAGAGATGAGGCAAGTAAAAGAATAAGCCTTCCCCCACAGGAAGCTTTTGTGCCCAATACCACTGAACCAGACACCTCCTCTTCTATGAATAGGTACACACCAGAATTCCTACGAGAGATTCAAGAAGACAAATGGGCCAATGAAAGTGAGGCCCCTCCTCCCATTGAACTTGTGGATGACACACATGATCAATTCCCACAAGATATTCCTTCCATTTATGGAGAGCAGGAGAGTGCACAAAGTCAAGAGAGGTTAGACTTCGAGTCTAACTCCCTACAGGAATTACCCCATTTCACAGGCCCATGGGAAGCCAAGTCTGCTTGTATGAGAGCACCCACGGTCATGGTAAGAAACGAAGACTTAGTCATACCTAGGAATACGGAGGTAGTGAAAAACACTAAGGTGCAGTGCAACCTCACGTTAGAAGAGCTACTCAAAGTTAGGCCAGAATTATGGAAACATGTAGCTAACCAAGTGCCAGAAGTAGTGAAACCCCGTTCCCAGGTAGGTTCTCATAGAACAGTGCCATAAATTCCTCTAGACAAGATAGGAGATATGAGTGTAGGTGAAGAAGGAAACACCTATCTTCCCATTACCCATCAGGGGTACACAACCAAGGCAATTCTAGACTCAGGTGCAGGAGTTGCTATTGCTACCACTTCCCTATGGAAGCGTTGGGGCAAGCCAACACTCAAGCCCACGAGGATGAAATTGCAGATGGCTGATGGCCACATAGAAAGACCCTTAGGCTTGCTAGAAGGAATAACTCTCACTACTTGTGGTGTAGAGTTTGAGCACACATTTGCCATATGTGATTTCAGCAAGAATCATGCCTATGAGATGATTTTGGGAAGACCATTTATGTGACAGTTGCAAGTGGTCCAGGATTGGGGAACCAATTCCTTCTATTTGCAACACTTAGGTGTTATGACCAAAGTCAATCTCAAGGATTACTCTCATAGAGATGTACCGCCTATTCAATGGAATCCCATCCATAGAGCCAATGATGACACAAAGTCTGTGCACTCCATAGGATCAGGATCCTCATGGATGCATGAAGACACTCACTTATGGATGTGTAAAGTGGCAGTGGAAGAAGAGAAGAGAGAAAAGGTCAGAGAGGTAGGTGCAAAAGAAACCCATAGATCCATTCAAGACCCAGCCTATGCACCTGTAGTATTTCTTGATGAAGAATTTGAGCCTCATGGTTGGGCAGAAATTTTAGCAACAATGGATGTAGCCATCAACGAAGAACAATGGACACCCCATTGTGATGAGGATGGCTATGACATTTTAGTCTTCTCCATAGAGCCAATCATGGGAGATTCAGTTTTAGAAGAGTGCGAACCTAGCCCTGATGCATTTGAGGATGCAAGTGACTCCGATCTAGAGCCAATCATTATGGACCCACCTTTTGCATCAGATGAAGAATACTTCTATGAAGTAGAAGCTCATCCTCAGAGACATGGAGAGCTTACAAATGAAGTAAGATTAGCCACACAAGTGACCCCTAAGGATGAAGGAAAGAAAAGAAAGAAGAGAGAAGTCACACCAGAAGAGGAAGAATCCTTGTTTGAGATCCTTGAAAACTTTAAAAAGTATGAGATAGACAATAGAAGAGTCATGGTAAGAATGCCTAAACGCGAGGCACAATCAGGAGAGGCCTATGATAACAAAGAAACCACCAAGAAAATTGTGGTAGCCATGGAAGAAGGAGAAGAGAGGTGCACTTACATAGGACATGACCTGACGGAAGAAGAAGAGCGCGAGTTGATAGCCTTGCTATGAGAATACAGAGATGTATTCGCTTGGAGCTACAAGGATTTGAAAGGTGTTGACCCAGACATATGCTCACACACTATCCCCATGACCTCAGATGCTAAACCTTCTAAGCAAAAGCCATACACATATAATGATAATTATGCTGCTAAGATCAAAGAAGAGATAGATAGACTGGTAGAAGCTGGATTTATCTATGAAATTGAGCACAGTGAGTGGGTGTCCCCCATTGTAGTGGTGCCCAAGAAGAATGGAAAGCTACAAGTATGCATTAACTTGAAAAAGGTCAATGCAGCCACTATCCGAGATAATTATCCACTTCCTATCACGGAGCATCTACTAGAAAGGGTAGCAGGCAAGGAAGTGTACAGCTTCCTTGATGGATTTTCGGGCTACAATCAAGTAGCCATAGCTCCAGAAGATCAGCATAAGACAACTTTTGCCACAGAGTGGGGCATATTTGCTTTTGGGTAATGACATTCGGGCTTACCAATGCTCCTGCAACCTTCCAGAGGCTGATGTGTCACGTGTTTAAAGAGTTCTTGAGGAAGAATTTGGAGGTCTATGTTGATGATCTTTGTGCTCATTCCAACATTAGATAGACACATATACCTGAACTCAGACAAATCTTTGACAAATGCAGAGAATATCAAGTCTGCTTGAACCCAGAAAAGTGTGTTTTCATGGTCAGGCAAGGCAAGATTCTAGGACACATAGTGTCAAAGAATGGCATATCCACCGATGAAGAGAAAGTAAGAGCCATAGCCGAGTTACCTAGGCCAAAGAATGTCAAGGAAGTACAAGCTTTCATGGGGCATTGTGGCTATTACTCACGCTTTATACACATGTACGCCATCATTGCCAAGCCTCTATATGGACTTTTGACTAACTTTGAGTGGACCGATGAATGTGAAAACTCCTTCAATGAGCTCAAAAGAAGATTGTGTTCAGCACCAATCTTGACCACACCAGATTGGAATAAGCCATTTCATGTTCACGTGGATGCATCCAATTATGCTATTGGATGTGTACTTGCACAACCTACGGGTGAAGGCAATATGGATCTTCCAATTGCCTATGCTAGTAGACAGTTGAATGCGGTTGAACGAAACTATACAAACACTGAACAAGAGGGATTAGGCATGATATATGCAATTAAAAAGTTTAGACACTATTTGCTTGCAAATAAGTTTAAATTTTTTACCGATCATCAGGCATTATTATACTTGGTAAACAAGCCATGCAATACAGGTAGATTGGTAAGATGGTTTCTCTTACTAATGGAATACAACTTTGAAGTTGTGGTGAGGAAAGGGAAGACTCACTTGAGAGCAGACCATCTCTCTAGGCTCACATCGGGAGAAGCCGCACAAGGAGTATCAGATGTCCTTCCTGATGCTTACTTGTTTAATTTGGAAGTTGTACCTCAGTGGGCTAAGCCATTAGTGCCAGTACTGACATACGGGCCTAATCACCCAGTCATAAACACTCAAGATAGAGAGATAATAAAAGCACAGAAGTACCATATCATGGCAGGAAGTATGTACAAACAGACAGATCAAGGGATATTGGCTTGTTGTGTGGAAGAGGACGAGTACGCAAAATGGTTGCAATTAGCACATGTAGGTGCATTAGAGCAACACTACTCAAAGCAAAGAACTTTGCAGACACTTAGGAGATTCGGAGTGCATTGGCCTACTATGGAAGCTGATGTCCATAAGTTGTGCAAAGAATGCCCGATTTGCTGCACTAAACCACCCGTGGAACATGCCACTCTATATCAAGTGTCCATAGTGCCAGATTGGAGTGAACCACTAGTAGCCTTTCTGAGGACGAAGACATTCCCTCAAGATATGACATTGGCCACACAAAGAAGTCTAGAACAAGAAGCCCTAGATTACTCACTCATTGGTGATAATCTATACAAGCGTGGTAAAGATGGTTACCTGAGACTATGTGTCCATGAGAGTGAATATCTCAAGATCTTGGAAACTGCCCACCAAGGTGTAGCAGGAGGATACTTTGGACCAGATCGGGTGATCAAGGCAATCCTATTTGGAGGACTTTGGTGGCCGACCCTTCACATGGATGCACATACCTATGTGAAACGGTGTGACATTTGTCAGCGAACTCAGTATCCTATACGCAAAGATGAGATGCCTTTAAAACCTATGATGGGTGGACGTGCATTCTCTAAGTGGGGAATAGACTTTGTAGGTCCTATTAAACCCCCAGCCAAGGGTTCACATGCTCAATATATCATTGTGGCCACGGACTATTTAACCAAGTGGGTAGAAGTGAAAGCTACCACAAAGAACGACGCTCAAATGATAGCTAAGTTCTTATTTGAGAATGCATTCACAGGATATGGGCTACCTATAGAGCTAGTTAGTGATAGAGGGACTCACTTCTTGAATGAAGTTATTGAAAATCTTCTCGAAGAATTCTTGGTAGTACATAAGAAGTCTACCCCCTATCACCCACAAGCTAATGGCCAGGCTGAGAGCACAAATAAGATCCTATGCAATGTGTTGACTAAATTGGTGAATAATAAACACTCTGATTGGGACAAACAGCTACATCATGCTGTTTGGGCATACAGAGTTGCCTATAAAATGGTACTCCAAGCCACACCCTTTCAGATGGTATTTGGCCAAAATGCGGTGCTACCTTTGGACTTCTTGATTCCCACATTGAGAGTAGCACAGGAGCATGAGTGGACGAGCCATGAACTCTCTTCAAGAATTTTTGACCTCGAACGATTAGGTGAAACAAGACTAAGAGCTGCAGCAAGAATATATGCAACTAAGAAAAGGCAGAAGGCGTTCTTTGATGCCCATGTGAAGGATAAAGGATTGAAAGCAAGGGACCTAGTGTTATTCTACACTTTGAAGCAACATGCGAGAAAACTAGAGAAGAGAGGCTATGGACCTATGATCATAAATAGGATCTCGACTAGTGGAGCAGTCCAATTAGCCATACTCGAAGGCGATATTCTCCCTAGCTACATAAGCGGATGCAGAGTCAAGTTATGTTAGGAACCTCTCACTGAGGAAATGCTCAATCGACTCAACACTGCCCAAAAACGTAAAGAAGAGGAAAAACGAGTTCGAGAAGAAGCACAGGCAGAAGCCTTGGAATGCATCCGAAAAATGAAGATGAGAAGACAAGGACGAGATCAGCCAAGGATAGATGACTATGCAAACCCAGGATATCATATGGCTATGTGTGAAGTCTCAAGTGTAAGCCCCCATAGAATAGTTGACCGACGTCCTTTTGTAACCTTGGAGATAGGACAAGGGAAGAGTGCAAGGACTGCACGGGCCTTGATTGACTCAGGTGCAGCCACTAGTACCGTTAAAATTTCTTACTGTCGAGAGTTGAAATTAAAAGTCAACCCTATAGAGGCATATCTCATAGGATTGGGAGGCGTGGAAACCCCTTGCATGGGTGAGGTGGAACTCCCCCTCTACATTCAAGATGTTCTAACGACAGTTAAAGTGCTGGTGTGTGAAGATGAGGACCTCACTGAGCCTCTCGTCTTGGGTCAAGACTGGATCTATGACCATGCAGTCAACTTAAACCTAAGAAGTGGACTTCTTCAGGTATGGGTAAATTAACGTCAAATTATGATTGAGTTAGATAATGGAGCACTCAAGGAACTAGGAAAGGCACAGACTCCTGGTCCTTCCAGGGGTACACATGAAGTTGACAATGCTATTCTCTGTTGGTGCATTTTGCCCAAGCCTACATGCTTGATATATTTGATATTATCCTCATTTGTAAGTCACATGAGTAGTCATGTGAACACCTCTTGTAAAAGAGTACATTTTATCTCTTGTAAATGAAAAAGAAAAAAGGAAAAGGATGGCTTACCTCATCCATGATGTAAAAGCAAATTCGTGGCTCCAACTACCAAAATCACAAAATTTTGAGCTGAGGGAATCTCTCCTAACTTTGGGGATCACTTTTAGGTGGAGCCATTCGAATTCGAATTCAAAACTCCCTCCAAGAATAGCTATAAAAGGAGCAAGAAGGAAGAGGCGATTAGCAAGCCTTGTACGTGACCACTTCATGTCATTTTGTAGAGATTGAAGAGCTTACTCCATAGCTCTATCATTCTACTCCCATTGTGCAAAGATTCATTGCCAATGTGGTTGTATTCATATGTGAATCTATACATTTATTATCATCTACTTCTCTGTTTTGTTCTCTGCTATACTCACTCAGAGCAGTAACTTCAGAAGGTCATATCTCGAGTTCTACTGAACCTTTTTCAGTGATTGAACTTGCATTGAATAGTCTGTACTGTCTAGTTTGTGCATATAAATTTTCAAGGTCATTGGATTAATAATTTTGGAGATATCTACATTTTACTGCTTACTGGTCTATCTCTGCAGAGCCCCGAGAATTGTGGGAATGTTCCAGAAATTGATGAAACTTGTTCTCAGTGCTCAGTCCATCATTTGAAGTTTTTTAACTTGGAACAGCAAGCTTGTTAAGTCTATTTGCTATGCCTACAAGGAATTTTTCTAATTCCTTCCAGGTTGAGAGCACTGTTCATTTTTTCCAGCAGGTGTATGTCAAAAAATAGCAAGTTTTGGGAGCTAGTCATTTCGCAACTAGTCTGTCTTGACTTAAACTTTTGGGATACATGTTCCAAAGTACTTGGCTGATATTTTGGTGAATTTAGGAAGCTCAAAGGGTCTACTAATCAACTTTGAAGTCTCAGTTGGCTGGTGTGAAGCTGGTTGTAGCGGCACCTACTCATCTTTGGATTGCATCCACCATCTCTCTTCACAGTGGTATCAGAGCATAGTCAAGCAACATGGGAGATGGATTTCCATCAACAATTGACAAATTGGATCGAAAAAACTACCCGGCATGGTCTCTAAGGATGGAGGCTTACCTTCAAGGGAGGAATCTATATGGATTCATATCCGGAGATGAAGCAATGCCAACCATGAGGAACAAAGGGCAACCATCACATGAAGAAGTGGAAGGACTTTCGAATTGGTGTTCGAAGGATGCACTTGCAAGGTCCTATATTCTAAACTCAATGTCTGATTTTCTTTTACCTCATGTCAAGGGATGCAAGACATCAAGAGAGACCTGGAATGCACTTGCTTCTTTCTTCTCTTCCAACACTCGAGCAAGGAAGAACCAATTGTGGATGGAGTTCATAACAATGAAGAAAAGCCCGAAGCAAAATGTGACTGATTATGTCACAAAGATGAAGGAGATTTCCGACCAACTTGGAAGCATTGGAGAGGTAATTGAAGAGGACCAAATCATAAGACAAATCATGAATGGAATCAAAGCAGACGACAAGTGGGAGTCATTCACAACAGCCATGGATTTATACATGGATATGCATGTACCCGACCTCAACACACTCATGGGCCAACTCTTCACTCATGAAGCAAAGATTAGCAAAGGTGGTGAGTCCTCAAGAGGTAATCAAACTTTTGCTTTATATTCTGATAAAGCTAAGGTCAAGGACAAGTCAAAGAATAGGAAGAATGAAGATGAAGGAAGCTCTTTCCAAGCAAACTTTGCAGGTAGAGGAAGAGCTAGAGGAAGAGGCAGAGGTGGAAAGCAAGGCAGGGGGAGATTCCAATCATCTCAACCTTGCAACATATGTGGCTTATCTAACCATACTACTGAAGAATGTTTCAGGAACCCGAGGAACTCAAGAGGAAGAGGATTCAATAGAGGTGGCAATGGATCAAATAGAGGTAGATACAATGGAGGCTACAACAACAACAACAACAACTACTACTACAACAACAATTACAACAACAACAACAACAACTACTACAACAACAATTACAACAACAACAACAACTATCAAAGTGGCCATAGAGGAAGAAGAGATTACAATAACTATGCAGAGGAACAAAGTCAAGAAGATTCATTATTGATTATGAATCTATCAGCGAAGAAGGGTAAGGATGATGATCACATATTTTACATTGATTCGGGATGCTCGAACCATGTAGCAGGAAATGTGGCTTTACTTTTTGATTTGGAAGATCCTCATAACAAGCATGAAGTGCAGACAGGAGATGATACAAAGCACTCAGTGGAGAAGATAGGTAATGTGAAGACATCATATGGGAATATGAACCTCTTAAGCAAAGTCTTGTATGTCCCTACAATTACCAAAAATTTAATAAGTGTTGGACAGATTGTTGAAAAAGGATTGCAGGTTAGATTCAACCGATTTGGAGCATATGTTGAAGACCCAAGGCAAGGCTTTCGAAGGATTGCCAAAGGAGAAAAGACAGGAAGGCTTTTCACTTTTGAAGTGGAAGATACAAAGAACATAGCTTTGTTTAGCTATGGATCTCAAACTCTAACAAAGTTGGAGATATGGCACAAAAGGCTTGCTCACATTGGTGAGAGGACACTCAAACAGATTTGCAAGGACCAAAGTGTACTTGGTTTGCCTAATATCACAAGGCAACACATGATTTATAAGTGTGAAGCTTGTCAACTCGGCAAGGCTCATAGACAACCTTTCAATAAGAAAGGATATATGTATCAAAATCCTTTGGATCTAGTGCACACGGATGTGTGGGGTCCAAGTAAGGAGCCATCTATATCAGGCTCAAGATATTATGTGTCTTTCATAGATGATTGTAGCAGGTGGACCATTCTGTTTTTCATGAAGCACAAGGATGAAGTGTTTAATTGCTTTAAGAAGTATATTGCTCTTGTTGAAAACCAAACAGGTAGGACTTTGAAACGACTCAGATCAGATGGTGGAGGAGAATACTTCTCTTCTGAATTTGATGCCTTCTTGCATGAAAGAGGCATTAAAAGGGAAGTCACTACAAGGTATACACCCGAACTCAATGGTGTAGCAGAGAGGAGGAACAGAGCTATTGTCAAAGCTGCAAGGTCCATGCTCAACGAAAAGGGATTGCCAAACTACCTATGGGCAGAGGCTGTGTCGACAGCCACATATCTCATAAATAGACTTCCATCTAAGTCACTAGATGGAACCACTCCATATGAAGTGTGGAATGGAAGAAGACCTAGTCTAGAGCATTGCAAAATCTTTGGATGCTTAGCCTATGCTCACATTCCTTCTCAAGTAAGAGGGAAATTGGATCCCAAGGCAGAGAAGTGTGTATTCATTGGTTATGATCAAAACCAAAAAGGATATAGATTGTACAATCCAACCAATAAAGGATTTTCTGTGAGTAGAGATGTAATTTTTGATGAAAACAAATCATGGTTTGATGATGACAGGAAAGTGAAGCTGCCTTATGACTTGGATGAAGATTTTCCATCACTTCAACCAAAGGAGCCAAAGCAGATTGAAGAAAGTGATTCGGAGATTTACCTAGAAGACTTGGAAAGACTAAAGCTATGGAAGAACAAAGGTAAAGCAAAGATGCAGGATGCTACATATGGACCCGAGAGCTCACATCAACCACTTAGAAGGTCTTCAAGGGAGAAGAAGAAACCAGAAAGGTTTGGTTATGATACTTCTTTGGTCACAAAGCACTCAATCTACATTGCAAAGGATTCAACCAATGAAGAACCTACCACATTTGAAGAAGCACAAAGCAAGAAAGCTTGGAGAGATGCAATGGATGAAGAAATGGAAGCCTTGAAGGAAAATGACACGTGGGAGCTTGTACCTAACAAGCCATCTATGAAGGTAATTGGATCTCGATGGATATACAAAATCAAGAGGAATCTAGATGGAAGTATAAATAGACACAAAGCAAGGTTAGTTGCTAAAGGGTTTGCTCAGACCCATGGTATTGATTATGAGGAGACTTTCTCTCCTGTTGCAAAAATGCCTACAATTAGAGTTCTCATTAGTCTTGCTGCATCTAGAAATTGGCATCTCTATCAACTTGATGTAAAGAATGCTTTCTTGAATGGATGGATTTCTGAGGAAGTGTATATGGCACAACCTCTTGGATATGAGGATGCACATCATCCTAACTATGTATGCAAACTAAAGAAAGCTTTGTATGGATTGAAGAAAGCTCCAAGAGCTTGGAATTTCAGATTGGTTACTTATTTGCAGGACCAAGGATTCAAAGCTAGCAAGGCGGATACCTCTTTGTTCATAAAGAGGAATGGATCTGAAGTGATCTATTTATGTGTGTATGTTGATGATATTATTATCACAGGCAATGATCTTGAAGGAATCAAAGAGGTAAAGAGTCAAATGAAGGAGGAGTTCAAAATAAGTGACCTCGGACCACTCACGTATTTTCTTGGATTGGAGTTGATCTACACAGATTCAGGTATATACATCACACAAAGGAAGTATGTCCATGACATGCTCGTCAAGTTCAAGATGGAAAATACCAAGTGTGCAGGTACACCTATGGAGCAAAATCATAAGCTTAGTGCTTATGAAGGAGAGCCAATTGAAGACATCACAAGCTATCAAAGCTTGGTTGGAAGTTTAAACTATGCAACACTCACAAGGGTGGATATATGCTATAGTGTTAGCATATTGAGTCAGTTTATGCATAAGCCGAGAAGACCACATATGGAAGCGGCCAAGCGAGTCCTCAAGTACCTAAAGGGGACCATGAATGAAGGTTTGTTTTATTCATTTACTTCAGATATTGAGCTAAAGGTCTACTCAGATGCAGATTGGGCCGGATCTAGAGATGATAGAAGAAGCACATCCGGATATATATCATTTGCAGGTTCAAAAATCATTTCTTGGTCATCGAAGAAGCAACCAACCGTGGCATTATCTTCTACCGAAGCCGAATATAGAGGTTTGGCTAATGCAACTCAAGAAATCATGTGGTTAAAGTCTTTGTACACAGATCTTGGACTTCATTCATCAACACCTCATATTTTTGGTGACAACACAAGCTCACTACATCTAGCAGCTAATCCGGTATACCATGCTAGAACCAAGCATATTGAAGTCCACTACCATTATGTAAGGGAGAAGCTAATGAGCAAGGATATTCAACTATCCTATGTCTCTACAGATATGCAATGTGCAGACATGTTGACGAAAGCTCTTGATGGTACGAAGTTAAGTAGATTCAAGTTGATGATTGGCTTGCAGGAAATCAAGGACAATTGAAGACTTATTTGGAGGCCAAGCATGTTAGGCTTGAGGGGGAGCTGTTGGTGCATTTTTCCCAAGCCTACATGCTTGATATATTTGATATTATCCTCATTTTTAAGTCACATGAGTAGTCATGTGAACACCTCTTGTAAAAGAGTACATTTTATCTCTTGTAAATGGAAAAAGAAAAAGGAAAAGGATGGCTTACCTCATCCATGATGTAAAAGCAAATTCGTGGCTCCAAACTACCAAAATCACGAAATTTTGAGCTGAGGGAATCTCTCCTAACTTTGGAGATCACTTTTAGGTGGAGCCATTCGAATTTGAATTCAAAACTGCCTCCAAGAATAACTATAAAAGGAGCAAGAAGGAAGAGGCGATTAGCAAGCCTTGTACGTGACCACTTCATGTCATTTTGTAGAGATTGAAGAGCTTACTCCATATCTCTATCATTCTACTCCCATTGTGCAAAGATTCATTGCCAATGTGGTTGTATTCATATGTGAATCTATACATTTATTATCATCTACTTCTCTGTTTTGTTCTCTGTTATACTCACTCAGAGCAGTAACTTGAGAAGGTCATATCTCGAGTTCTACTGAACCTTTTTCAGTGCTTTAACTTGGGTTGAATAGCTTGTACTGTCTACTTTGCGCATAGAAAGTTTCAAGGTCATTGGATTAATACTTTTGGAGATATCTTCATTTTACGGCTTACTGGTCTATCTCTGCAGAGCCCCGAGAATTGTGGGAATGTTCCAGAAATTGATGAAACTTGTTCTCAGTTCTCAGTCCATCATTTGAAGTGTTTTAACTTGGAACAGCAAGCTTGTTAAGTCTATTTGCTATTCCTAAAAGGAATTTTTCTAATTCCTTCCAGGTTGAGAGCAATGTTCATTTTTTCCAGCAGGTGTATGTCCAAAAATAGCAAGTTTTGGGAGCTAGTCATTTCGCAACTAGTCTGTCTTGACTTAAACTTTTGGGATACATGTTCCAAAGTACTTGGCTGATATTTTGGTGAATTTAGGAAGCTCAAAGGTTCTACTAATCAACTCTGAAGTCTCAATTGGCTGGTGTGAAGCTGGTTGTAGCGGCACCTACTCATCTTTGGATTGCATCCACCATCTCTCTTCACATTCTTGTCCAAAGCTATGTGATGCAGAGGCATGATGATCTCAATAAAGAAGCCAAGGACTCAACAGAACTCCCTTCTTTTCCAAAGGTGAGAGGGAGGCAGCAACCAAAGGCAGATCAATAACTGAAGACTACGTATGCTGGAGGCCAAAAGAACATGCGAAGAAGGATGTCTCAGCCATTGAAACAAGTGTGGGTGCGGAAAGGCGAGCGTCATATTGCGGTCAAGCCACAACAACTATCTCAACTTCCTATTAGTAATCAACGACATGATACTAATAAGAAGAATCCCAAAAGTTCTTTTGTGAAAGTGAAATCTATCTGGGTACCCAAGAAGTTGATGAAGGCTGGCCCACAGTCAAGACAAATTTGGGTGCCTAAGGCTTGCTTATGGGCTCAACTAGTCAGACACAAATCACACCATACACGATAGGGTTCACTCACTCAAAGAGCCGATGCCCATTCTCATTCAACACACACAAACGCACATTTACACATGAGCACGGGCGGAATCACTTGCAAATGGGCCCCTATACAGCCTCATTTCCAAGCAGACACCCTCATAAAGCCCTCCAGAGTCTCCACAAAACCAAAACATAAAGTCATTCATTGTGTTTGGCAGCCAAAAGCTTGTAATAAACCCCCCGATCCCATTTGTACATTCCCCTCCACCTACTAACTGCATCTTTTCACTTAGCTCATAGGATTAACAACACACACAATCATCGAGCACTCACTGATCGACTAACTCATCATTCACCTCATGTTAATATTGTAAGGGGGACAAAAATTGTTCTACCTTGTCCTTTACAATGTTAACGCCTGCTTCTATATTCTCATAGAACTAGCAAGCAAGCTGTAACATGGCAGAAATCGGAGGCACCAGTTCCCAGGCGGGGTCTAGCGCACAGATTGTGGACATTGAAGCCCTCCTCCTTGAACCACAACTCACCGAGAGGCCTCAAGAACTTCAAGCGGTGCATGTGCTCCCTATTCAGGACCCTCCTCAGGGACACACTTCTCAAGTGGGGAAACACGCTCATTGGTTTAGTGATGTCGCAGGGCCATTGGGTGATGACACCTACTTCTGGGAAGCAGAAATTGAGTTCAATGGCAAATGGGGATGCTACCATTTCTTCACTCGCTAATTTGAGAAATATCAGAATGCAGAAGTAATGCGATCGGTATGGACCAAAGCGGGCTTGGATAGCTACTTCACGGCACATTTGCTTAAGCCAGATTTCCTACGCTGCTCCTATTTTATCAGTACTATCACTCCTAGCAGGGCCAAGGGAGGCGATAGTACTTTTGTCCTACCCTCACTGTTGCCAGGCCACGAACTCAAGAGATTCAAACTGACCCTCAATTTGGTACGGGAAGCATTGAACATGCAAGGTATGCATATTCCCACTGAGAAAGAAACATTGGTTCCAGGCAGGATGAAGCATAAGGATCTCAATAAATTGAAGGACATGGTAGCAATGACACCTACCATTGCTCTCCACCTACGAACGATCATGCAGAATTTTGCTTTTCCTGCCCAAGAATGCTTCACTATGCCACCAAAAAAGATATGGTTCAACTTGTACTTGGCAGAGACAGAGAATCTCACCATCAATATACCACATTGGATCATTGATCATATCCACCTAGCCCATCAATGATGGAATAAGAAACAGAAGAATGTGCTTCATGGATGCTGTGCCTTGACAAAAATAATTTACAGATGCTTAGCGTACGATGTGCCCATTCAAAGAGCACTAGTATGGTCCAGGGCCCAAGAATTCCAAAGACGGATGTCAACGGTGGGTCCTCCATCGAAGAAGATGAGAGGGGAGTTCAATTACCATGTGCCCAAGCAAGGGGAGCCACCACCACACCAGAGGTGACCCCTCCACAAACGCGACGTGTCCAACCATTTACCATTCGCCTGCCTAGACCAAGCGCCGAAGGACCCAATCTGGTGTTCCCTCCGGTTCCATCGGACATGGAGTTCCCACAAGGTTACACCCTTGCTGATTTGACAGATGAAGAAATTGCCCGTTTGATCAATGAGTCTAACCTGGAGACAGAAGCAGAGCCGACCCAAGGACAACAACCCACGACTACAACTTCAGCCCCGACCCAACCGGGAGTAGTAGAAGTAGAAGAGGATGAAGAAGAGACAGAAGAAGAAGAAGAAGCAAACGAGGAGTATGATCAAGAATATGAAGAACTTTCAGAACTAACAAGTGCCCCGGCATACTCGGCCCAAATAAAAAGATTATACGAAACCATGATGCGAGTCCAAGAACAACACAAACTGTTGCTCGAGACAGGAAAGATGATCATGAGCCAAATATTAGCCGAGGAAGGTGTGGATGACATGTTTATTGAATCAATGAACCTGCACGCTGACGCGGTAGGTTTAGATGAGGCTGTTCATGCAGCCATGGCTTATATTCATCGATTTGAGAAACGAGTGCCTACTCGCCCCATGCGATCTGGCAAACAAATCCACATCAATGTATTAGAGCCAGGAGGTAACACACAAACAGAAGAACATCAGGCGGAACCACTCTCACCACCCACCTCACCTCTCACTACACAAGTCACCTCACCACCTAGCACTACCACGCCTATTCCTGCCATTACCACATTTGTCATGGGAATTCCTCTCTCTCGCGGCATCCAATTTGGAGGAGTTACCATGCCCACTTTCACAACACTCTTCACAAATATCACATCCACCCCACCCACTGTTCCCATCTACACAGTCACACACACGTTCGACACAATGGAAACATCACCAGCCACAGCACCACTCCCTCCCCCCACGCAGCCTCAATCTCCCATACCCCCTCCACCTACCTCACCACTTGACTCCACAGCATTCACAACTCCCTTCCCCTTCCCCATTCCCCCTGCATCTTCATCTTTCCCTGCATCGTTTAATGTAAATAGTATATTCATGGCATTACATCAATGTGTGTATCAACTTCAGAGTGAGTATCAGGCTCTCAAAGACCGTCATCATCAACTGACTACGAATCATCAACAACTACAGAGATGGCTTACAATTATAGAAGAAGAAAATGTAGACCTCAATCAACGTTACACCACACTTGAGCAAGCTCATCAAACCCTCCTGGAGACACCCCAACCATCACAAGTTCCAGGAGTCAAACAACTCGAAGCTTTACTAGAAGTCTACCAAGCAGATAATCTAAGAGTCCGGTGTAATTTGACTCTACTCAGAAAACACATGGCTATCGCCCTTGAAGAAAACAAACGTCTGCAGAAGCAAAATGAAGAAAACCTGGAAGCTGCCATGGTAGGCTCTCCCCATGAAATCGACCCAGAACAATTCAAAGCAGTCCCCTCAGACACAATGAAGACAATCTTGGAAAGCTATGCAGATCTATTAGAAGCACATGACGATTTGGAAAAGGAACGGGATGCGCTACGCCGCCAGCTCAGGAAACAGGAGGCACAACCCAAAGTCATAGAAACAACCACGACTTCAGAGGAAGTAAAGGCATTAACAGAGCAGGTGGCAGAATTGCAGAAGAAGTTACTAGAATATGAAAGACAGCCCTCTCCAGTTGTAGAACCAGAGCCAGATGAATTGGTACCCATTGAGGTAGACGAATCGTATGAGGAACCATATGTTCCTATGCCGATGCCAGGAGGTCAGCAAACCTTAGAAGGAATGGATACCTTGGAAGTCGAAGTACCCGAATGGCTCCAGACACTCGAAAAGACAGCAAAAACCCATGAAGATCGAGTGGCAATCCAAATCTAATCAATGGCCAAATTAGAAGACACCATCATAAAGTTAGAGTATTTCTGTAGTATGTCTCATCATAGATGGATAGGCACCAACGATGATCAGTATGTGCCATACTGTGTACTCCTAGCAGATTACAACGCAGAGATTCAACGACGTTGTGGCAAGGCTCCAACCTTCGCCACACAATTTGGGCCCGATGATATCCCAGAGAGTGCTAAAAAAGGATCCATTCATCAACCCACCTGGAGGATCCGTCTTCTTGAGACCTATCCGGAGATGGTTTGTACTTGGATTAACATGCCACTCTTTATTAAATACAATCCCTGTTATGTTCCAGTCTTCCGCAGACACACATGGACCGAATTTACCATTGCTGTAAAGAACGTCAAAGGTTGTGCAAAGTGGTTAAATTATGTCTATCTAGCACCTCCACAAGGACCTCCCACTATTGCTTACATGATTTCTGCAATCCATCACTGGAGCATTCACCTACGGAGCACCCCTGATGTGATGGCACAGATGTGCATGAAGATCTTCGAATTAATGCTCATCACATTCAAGACATTCAAGAACATCAAGGACCCCCACTTTTCAGGAGTTGGCTTTACTGCAGGCAACCAAGATCTGGTATATGACATGAGCACTACCCCCTCAATAAAAGTAGTATATGCCTGGCACACAAGAATAAAATACCTCCCAGCATGCTTCAAACAGACCTTCGAGGAGATGTTCATCACAGGGTTCTGGGAATATCACTCAGAAATATTTGTACCCAAGCCCTCACATCTCCTCCAACTATTCGCTATGGAGAGGACCATCTACTCAGATCAATTGCGGGTGCCCTATCCAGACGTCCCAGGTCCAATCGATTGGGATGCATTGTTAACAGACCTAGCACGGGGGCTACGATTAGAAGAACACCACCTTGCTTCCGATGTAGTTCAATATTATGTCCAACGCACAGCTAGACAAGGGTCTGTCAGAGACGATAGACGCGAGAGAGGGGGGGGTGTTGGCAGTAGTCAAGGAACCGAAGGACTCACAAGACAAGGAAGCCTACGAAGGGAGTCAGAGCGAAGAGAAAGCACAAGCAGATACAATAGTCAAAGAAGATCTGACAAGTAGGCCATTTAAATTTTTTCATGCATCAAAGAGTTGGGCACATAAGAAGAAGGAGCAAGTAGGGAGCTCCAGGAAATGTATGTCAAAATGTTAGAAGAAATCCCTACAAAAATAGTGATTTTCATCACTAAAAACCATTGTAAATACCATTTCATATTTTTGTAGCTCCATTTTGTGCAAGCCAAGGAGTCCTTGAGCTTGAGGAGCTTTAGAAGTACCTACCTATCAATTTTCACATTTTTTAGACTCCGTTTGAACCTCCAAATAGGCCCTAGAACCTAATTTTTAACGAGGCCAGACACTAGGTCTGGACAGGGCCAAAAGCTAGTGAAAAACTATAAATAGAGCTAGAGAGCTCATTTTTGAGGTTATCTTGTAATAGAATTGAATTTGTATGAGCATCTTGAAAGTAATCTAAATAAACTCCATTGTCTTTCTCTTTGTCTTGCCGTGTGTGCGCGTGTGTGTGTATGTGTGTGCATGTTTGTGTGCTTCTCACTCACTCACTTGTGCCTTCACTTGCTCGAGGTCATCATACCATCCTCACGTCTTCCCGGATTGACATTAAAGGAGGTGCTACTCATCATTGAGCTACATATATATATATATATATATATATATATATATATATATATATATATATATATATATATATATATATATATATATATATATATATATATATATATATATATATATATATATATATATAAAGCATTGCCTCATGGAGATCATTATGTGGGTTTCGAGTCTCCCACTCATGTGTGTGCATCTTTGCTCTCCTCTCTCTCCCTCCATCTCCTCCTTGCTCCTCTTGTTCAGTACAACAAAGCCCTTCAAAGTGCACTTTTAACTCTTGTAAATATTTCCCAAAATCTTCTATCCATTTAAATAGATTGATTAGTGGATAGAGAGTTTGTGCAATTACTACGTACATATGATTGAAGCAACACTAGTAGCCACAATGGTGCATGAAGGCTTGTACCTCTCTATCATTTCTAGGTCTTTATAGCTTTGCAATCACTCTAACTTTCTCTTCATTAGTTGAAATTCCATGCTTAGAGATTATGTGCCCAAGGGTTTTACCTTGGCACACCATAAACACACAATTTTATGGATTCATACACACATTACCGATCTAGCACTTATCAAGGATCCATATGAGATGAGTTATGTGTTGTTATCGCACCTTCAAATGTGCATACATGTCATCAATGTATACTTATAAGCACTCCTAGAGGAATTCTTTGAATATATGACACATAAGTTGAAATGTAGCTGACGCGCTAGTCAAACCAAATGGCATGACTCAAAATGCAAAGATGACCTAT
This sequence comes from Ceratopteris richardii, assembly GCA_020310875.1. Classification (NCBI taxonomy): domain Eukaryota; kingdom Viridiplantae; phylum Streptophyta; class Polypodiopsida; order Polypodiales; family Pteridaceae; genus Ceratopteris; species Ceratopteris richardii. The sequence goes on from CM035415.1 coordinate 59,496,295, forward strand.
CCTATTGAAAATACGGTTTTATGATTTTCTTCGTGTGTAATGGATACTTTATTTATCTTGTGAATCCATGTAGCAAGCTTTATAATTCTTTTCCTACCATGTATTCCAAAAGATGATCAGTTATCAGCAAAGGATCTTCTTCAAATTGGTACACACACAATGTTTCCCTTTTTTTTTTTTGGCAATGATCCCATGCACCTTTGAATAGAGGAGCACCATGCCCATTGTCTTTCTTTTGGTGATAGTAATTTCGTATCACCCTCAACCTTGGATAAGAAGATTATGTCCTTCTCAAGCCCATCCATGTTAATGGAATAATTTCTTTAGATGATTCAATGTTCTAGATTTTGCTTTCCATTGCATAGAAGAACTCAAAAGTAGTAAGATGTGAAATTCAAAAAATCTATAATACAAGCTTAATGCATCTCACTCTATAACTTTGTTGACAATTTGGACTGAACAAACACCTTTCAAAAATGGGGTGAAAACTCAATGCACGTGGTAAAAAATGTTATGTGAGTGCTAAAACTTGTAGCTATTTGTGTTGGAACCAATTATCCCTATTAAAAATGCATGCATACATGGATGGAGAAAGTTCCAGGTTGAGATTGAGCCAAATCTGCTCTGGTAACATTATTGGGTTTGTGAGTAAGTGAGAAATCATAAAAAGTACATGCAAGAGAGAGGAAGGAGATCAACACAAGAGAAACATGATAGATGGAGGATCTCTCTCTTGATAGACGATGAACAATGATCAATAATATGAGAATGAGTGAAGTGAGAGCTATAAGTGAATCACTCAGTCCTATGTACCACCTCATATGAGTATGTTGTGTTATGTGGTTACATGGGGAAAAAACATGTGGTCAAATCTAGAGTCAAAAGTGCCCATGTATAGGAAAACAATTCACATCAAGGATACTCGAGGGATACATAGCTTAACACAAATTCAGGATTTGGGTTGAAATGTGGCAAGTTACTTGGGCATATCATTTCAAGGGGAGGAATTGCAATGTATCTAAATACAATAAAAGTCGCACTACAAGCTCCACCTCCTTAGACATCAAAATAATTTTTACAACTCTAAGGAGATATTTGATGGCATGACCAAAATTTACATTGTTTAGCCTATGTGGCTATCCACATTGAACAAGTTGTCTCATGTAACATCTAAAGAATTCCAATGCAGAGATGAATGTGGTACAAACTTTTGTCAACTTAAAGCTCTCCTCACTAAGACTCTAGTTTTGCAAGCTTGGAATTGGACCCATCCATTCCATGTATTCATTGATGCTTTGTATGTGGCCATTGGTAGTGTTCTAATGTATAAAGATGCTCATAATTGGAGCTATCTTTTGTGTTATGTTTCACGATGTTTAATTAATGCAAAAAAGAATTATACGATCATAGAAAGAGAATGCTTAGGACTTTTATTTTCAATAAAAACGATTCGATATTTTTCTATTGGGATATAAATTTACTTTCTATGTCATAGTTCAACCCTATTATATTTTGGAAAGCAACAAAATCTAGTCCGTAGACTCACATGATGGGTCTTGCTATTACAACAGTATGATTATGATTTCATTCATTGACCAAGTACTTCACATGTGGAACCAAACTCTCTATCTTGGCTAGATTGAGATGAACCACTAGATAGAGTGGATGATTATTTTCCAAATGCTGAGTTGTTTCATGTCATAGATGACACAGAACCAAACCTTGGAAAACCCACATTGTATGATGAAATGCTTTGTTGCAGCTATCTTGGAAGCACACATTGGAGTTTGAGGGCTAAGGTGTGGAAGTGTTCTAGAAATAATGCT
>CM035415.1:59500620-59638120 GCA_020310875.1 Ceratopteris richardii
CAATTTCTTTTGATGGGTAGATTCCATTATCATAAACATGAGTGACTACATAGGGACCGAACAATCTTTTGATAAACTTTCGACATGCATCATGCTGATTATCTAAGGAACTATCATAAACTAAGACCCAATCATCAATAGAAATGGAGTGTGGATGTAAATGATGAGCCTTGTCAAAAAGTACTTTATTCCAAATGTGATTCCGTTAATCTAATAGATGCCTTTCTACATTCATTAATCTTTGTTCCAATTTTTCAATTCTTAAAGCAAGCAAAACTTAATGTGATACATTATCTTTCCAATGTGTGATGCAATGGGAAAAAGAGGTTTTTGGTCAAATGAACACGCATGAATCCAATGGTTCTAGTGCATGTCATTCGATCAGCCCATAAATCAAAAGGAAGAAATTTAGGCCATTCTTTCATCTTACCTTACAAACCTTTGCAATGGCTTTGACAATAGGAGGGTGTCGCCTCTCTAGCTTACCATTTGCTTTAGGAGTGTAAGCAGTTGTCAAACACAAATGAATTTCATACCTCGCAAAATATATATATATCCTCTTGTGTATCAAGCTCTCCATGGTCTACAACAACTTTCTCACATAGACAAATCTACAAACGCCATCTCAGGGAGAAACTTACAAACAATCAGAGTAGTTTTGTTATGTAAGGCTCTCCCTTATACATGATTACTTAAGTCCTCTCATGCAAGAAATCTTTAAAGCATTTATTGAAATCCATTACGCATACTTACTCAATCAACGGCCCACTTATAATGGATAAGTAGGATGAAGTGCATCAAGATTTTTAACAATAGAGTGCATTTGACATTCCTTACAAGTGTTAACATAATCCCTCACATCAACTTATATTTTTTACCACCAATACTTTTCTCCATCTTTTCATATGTCCCAAACAATTCATTTATGACCTCCCCATAATAAATAATGCATTTCCATCATTATCTTATTTTGAAGCTCTTTCTTACCCACCACTCTTTGAGTTTTGTGTTGATTCCCATTTGCATACCTCCAAATGTGACCTTGTGTCAAAAAGAAATTATAAGACCATTTTTATGTATCTCTAAACTTATTTCTTGACCACTTTGGATTAGATGTGAATGTGCTCAAGTATTCACCAATCTCACACCACATTGTCATATTCATCACTATTAAATCTCTCATTTTCAAAATTCTCATTCAAAACTCTAGTGCTATTAACATGATTATATTCAAATTTCTCATCAAACCTTGCTCTTGAGAGCATGTCATCAATAGGATTATGCTTATTTGCAATGTGAATGAATTCAAGATTATTGAACTTTATGCATAAAATCCACCACAACATAGAAATATCATGGGTAAAACAATTTAGAATCATACCTATAAGAGGTAGACAATCTGGCTCAACAATGACACAAGGTCCAATGAAATACTCCCTATCCATCTTCAAGCAGTGACTCTCATGAGGAAGGAGATAAGGAAGAGAGCTCACTCACACACTCTCACACGCAAAGAGGATCTCACACACAACTTGAGACAAGGAAGAATGATATTCCTCTTCTTCTTCTGTTACATAAAAGGAATGTACAAGAATGACCTAAAGCAAGAATACAAGTAGTGCAATATATAAAGAATAGTACATAATGAAAATCCGAATGTCTGCGAATGAGCTGGCAAGAAAAAAATGTGCCATCACTCTTAGTAGATAAATCTAGTAAAGCTCAATGAAGTATCCCTGACATATATTGGCATGACCTTTATACATGTCAGAGAAACAAAAAAGTGATACATGTCATCCTTGATTATTCTGATGTTGAGCTTGATATATCAAAACTCCCCCTCAAGCTCAACTTCATGTCCTCTAATCCAAGCATCTTTTGAAACTTCTTCGGCTTCTCTGCTCCAAGTGCTTTAGTAAAAATATCAGCAATGTGCTCATCTATCCTCACATAAACAAGATCATTATCACCTTCTAATACCTTCTCTATGATGAAGTGATAATGTACCTTGATATGCTTTATTCTAGCATAAAAAATAGGATTTTGTGCTAAATGAGTGTCGCTAAGATTATCACAAAAGATGATGATTCACTTTTGCACTTCCACACCTAAATCTACAAGTAGCATCTCTAACCATGATGCTTTGCATGCTGCCATTGCAGCACCTCTATACTCAGCTTCTGTACTCGATAAAGCAATAGTGGATTGCTTCTTCTTGCTCCATATAATAGCTCCCCTCCCAAGTAAGAATAGAAAGATGCTAGTATATCTTCTATCTAGAATACTATCAGCCCAATCTACATTGATGTATCCATGAACCTGCAAATCTACACCTGCTTCATAAAAAAATGTGTAATACAAAGTAGCACTCACATATGTAGAGTGCACCTCAGAGCATCTAAATGTGGCTTCCTGGGAACCTGCACAAATTTAATTTGAGGTCCAACAGTGTAGCTTAGATCAGGCCTTGTAATTATGAGATTTATGAAGCTTTCCGCAATTTTCTTGTACATGGTAGCATCTTCCAATGCTTCACCTGATGTAGTATCCACCTTCAAATTCTAATCTAACAGCATAGAAATTGTCTTACAATAAGCCATATCATACTTTTGCAGCATAGTCAAGGCATATTGCCTTTAAGACATCCATATACTTGTTTCTGTGTGTATAACCTCAATGCCCAAGAAATAGTGCAGCACACCTAGATCTTTCATGTTCTTTTTTTTTTAATATAAAGGAAGTTCGGCAATAGCCTACTCTCCCGGACTTGAATTAAATAAAGAAAAGTACAAGAGAAGGGGACTAGTGCCCACGGGACCCCCCAAATCCCACAAAGCAGGGGAAGCTTTTACAGAGCTTAGATGGCATTACACAGAAGGTTAATTACCCTCTCATCACCCTCATGTGGGGCCCACTTGGGTTTGAGCTTGTTATCGATCAAAAGGAGTACTTGATGATGCCTAAAGGGGGGGGATTTTTTACAGTTGACAATCCTTTTGCCAAGGAGGAATAGCGATTTCTCAATTGACCACTCCTTGGGGGAGTCACCGAAGTTGAAAGCACATCTTTCCCGCCAGATTTTCCATAGGACCTCCCCTCTGATGGCGTTCCAGAGAGTCGCGGAGCAGCCGATCGCTTCTCCCAGCAGGGCTTGCTGCCAACTGAGACGTTTTTGAAGTCTAATTCTCTTTCCAACCACCTGCCAGAGTCTGTTGGAGTTGGGGCAGGTAAAGAAGATGTGTGAAACATCTTCGATAGACCGGTGGCAGCGTTTGCACCAGGGAGGGATCCCACAAATTTTGCTAGCCTTAAGGTTGGTCCAGATTCCATGATGAAGAATTTGCCATAAGAGGACAGACTTTTTGATTTCTATTAGGGGGTGCCAGATAGCCATGAACTTCATGTCCCACCGAAGCCGCGTCCATGACAGGCACCACTTTTTGTTGAGGTTAACCTGATAGTCGATCGTTTCTTTGATGTTCGGAATTTTTGATAGGCTATTCCCATTGTGCCATTTGAGACCAAGCGAGCTCGACATGTCGTGTCCCATAAGAAGGCGAGCTTTATGTCGGTCCCAGGCGAGACATCTGCTTTGCAAAGTGTTCCATTCTTCATGCGAAATGTTGATGCTAGGATCAATATCCTCAAAGTTGATCCAGCGGTTGGTGTCTTGTTTCCATAGATGTTTCCATTTTTTGAAGCCTTTGTTCCATAGCTTCTTGGCATTTTGAATGTTCCAAGATTCCACACTCCGGATGCCATGGATCGGAAACCAGATAGAGTCGTTTTGTCTGATACCGGCAGCCCACTTCCAGTCTTCACTTATTCTTGTGAAGCTTTTGACTTTATTCCAACTCTTCCAAAGGGAGCTCACCAGATTAGAGCCTTTCGGGAAGACGGGGATCGGGGAAAACAGCAAGGTCAAGATGTCAAGATTCTTCCAATTTGGGAAACCCATGAGCGCCAACTCATTCTTGTTTCTGAAGATCAGCTTGGCCCACGAGGCCTCCCCGTTGCACCAAGCCTTAATCATCCACTTGGCCGACAGTTTGTTAGCCATGCACCCAATGTCCAAGATACCAAGTCCCCCACTATCTCTATGGCTGGTGCAGATGGACCATTTGATTTTAGGCACCCCCCTCCTATTGTGGTCGCCCGTCCAAAGGAAGTTTCTACAAATACTATCCAGTTTGGACAGATCATGCTCTTTCGGTCTCCAACAAGAAAGGAAATAAATGGTAGATGATAGAAGGAACGTGTTGATAACCATAGCGCGACCAGAAAGATTGATTTGCATACCTCTCCAATAGTTAAGCTTGTTTTCGAGTTTGGCAAGCACCCAGTTCCACCGCTGTTCCATAGAGACGCCGAACCCCAAGGGAATCCCAAGAAGCCGAAAAATTTGGCCCTGCGGAATGATTTGACAGCCATGATCAATGAGAAGGCCGGGCTGTGGCCCACCAATAGCTCTAAAGGCGTTCTTAGAGTGGTTGATTATGGATCCAGAGGCTTCACAAAAAGTAGCAAGACACTTCCAGAGCGTCTCTAGGCTGGTACTATCATTGTGCACAAAAGCGTTCATATCATCGGCAAAAAGTCTCATGGTGATCTGACTGTGGTCATGCGGCAAACGAAGGCCTTTAATGTTACCAGCTTCCACCTGATGCTCAACCAGCCTGCTTAGCCCTTCCGTGGCAATGGCAAAGAGAAGGGGAGCCAGTGGGCACCCTTGTCTGATAGATCTTCTAAGTTTGATCACCTTTGAAAGATTTCCATTAATGTTAATTTGGGTCGATGCGTTTCCGAGAAGGGTCGTGATCATCTTGGTGAATTTCTGACTACAACCAAGATCTTGTAGCGACTGTAGAATATAGTCCCATTCTAGCCTGTCGTAGGCTTTGTCAAAGTCGATCTTGAGGAAAACTACGTCTTGTTTAGACTCATTTGCAAATTCAAGACCTTCCCAGATATCTATGATGGTTTCCAAAATTGACCTGCCTTTGATGAAACCTTTTTGGTCCTCGCTTAGCCACGCTCTCAAGTGGCAAGAGATTCTGTTGGCAATGACTTTGGCGATGATCTTGTATCCTGTTTGGAGCATTGTAATGGGACGCCAGTTCTCTATTCTGTTCTTTTCCCCTTTTTTGTGTACTAACTTGATAATGCCTTTGTTGAGACAAGAAGGAAGCGCGCCAAACTTAAGTGCCTCTTGCCAAACCAAACGAAGAGGGGTGGCAACCACCAACTTGAAGGATTTAAAGAACTCATTAGTGAGCCCGTCGGGTCCCGGGCTTTTACCTGAGGGGAGGGCCTCAATGACCTCAATGATTTCGGCTTCAGAGATAGAGGCATGGAGCAGAGAGTGAAGGTTGGGTGGTATCCTGTGTGGGGAAACCCTAGATATGGCAGCCATACAGTCCCTTCTATGGTGGGAGAGGGGGTTTGAGGTCCCCAGGAGTCTCGTGAAGTGCCCTTCAATGATCCCAAAATTATCTTCTTCCGTATTGCAAACATTGCCATTTGCATCTAGCAATAGGGGGATCGATTCTCTGCTGTGTTTCCTTTTGAGGATACGGCACATCTCTTTGGTGGGTTTGTCGGCTTTGCCAGCCCACCACTCCTTGAAGAAAATTTGCAAATTTTTCCTTTGTATCTCTTCCTCGTATCTCAGCAGCGCTCTGATTTTTCGAAGTCCTTTCTGGGCTTGAGATTTTCCTTTGTTCACTTCCTCCTCGAGCCGCCAGAGTCTATGATATAGAGCTTCTCTACGAGCCCGCCGCACAGTCTCAAGCATCTTCCTGGATCTAATCATGATCTGTCGTGACTTATCAACCGCACTTCTCCAACACTTGGCAGGGGACAAGCCAGTGGCGAATGCCTCCTTCCACACGTCAGAAATTTCTTGATGGACGGAGGGGAGAGAGAAGGAGGGCACACTGGCATGGAACCACGGAGCCTTACGGATCTTGGTGGGGGGTTGAAAAGAGATGACGATCGGGTAGTGATCAGAAATGGTGAGGTCGATGCGTTGCGAGAGGGAAGGGTGGCCCCACTGATGAGTAAAACTCTGAGAAATGTAGCATCTATCAAGTCTAGCTTTCCTCAGGTCCTCGCCTGCTTGGAGATTTGACCAAGAAAAGCCCTTCGAGTCTTTGAATTCGGCCAGATCCAAGTGTAGTTTAGTTTTGTCCCACGTTTCTTTCTCCCAACTATCGATGACCCTACCCTTGCCCATCCATCTGTCCATAGGGTCCTCAACCATGTTGAAGTCTCCACAAATAAGCACGTTGTGGGGGAGCGAGTCCAAGGAGGCCCAAGTGTTAAGTCTCTCTAACTCCCCATTAGGGGCATACAAGGAAACTAAAGTAAAACAAAGGGGAGCACCGAAAGAAACAGCAATCCAACGATGGCCTTCATCTTCAATGGAGCGCTCAAGCTTTTCAAACCAGAGTTGATTAATACCGACCGGACCCCCGCTGGTGCGCCGTTGAAATCCAAACATGGGTCGAGGAGACATGTCTAAGCCGTTTCTGGAGGTCTTCTCCGTCAATTTTAATCTCTTGAATACATATAAAATCTGGGTTTAGACTAATGTCGCGAAGCCATTGACCAATGATGGTCGCTCTTGAGGGGTCGGTTAGCCCTCTAGCATTTATCGAGATGATGATCATTGTCGTAGTAATCCCTCTTTGCGGGAGGGAGCTTTGTCCTTTCTTTTCTTGGATTCATCTTTCTTTTTTGCTCGGATCGGATCCCGAGTTATCATTAGGTTCTTGTGGGGGCTTTTCCACGGAAACTCCATAGGTTGTTTTCCTTTGCGGGATCCCTCCTGCTGGGAAGAGCTGGGCACCGTTTTCAGCTCCGTTTCCGGAATAGTCGATCCGATGATGGAGCTTTCACTATCCATGTTATCTTCGTTGCTAGTAGTAAAACCGTCTTCTTTGCTTGTAGTGTAACCCTCCTGCAAGGTTTCTTTACTGTCAGGGATCTCTAGGCCTTTGACGTCGGTGTCCTCCTCAAGTTGGTTCCCACCTGGGTAGTCAAACTCATTGATTTCTTTTTCCAGATTGCAATACAAGTTGCTGGAGGGGGTAACTGACATGTTGTTTTGCTCAGAGGTTGCCCTAGGGCTTCTTTTCCTTCTTCTTCTGACTTCGATGAACCCGTCTGCATCAGCTTCTGGATTAAGGGGACCCTTGGATTCCTCTACTCTCGTCGAGAGATTCAAAGCTCCATTGCTATCTGGAGCATTTTTGGGGGCTTCTTGATTTCACTTGCTTTTTCGTCTCAAAGGGCAGTCTTTGATCCTGTGACCTTGTTGGTAATGCCTCTTAGCTTCAACAAATGATCTTCAATATGCTTAGAAAATGGGGGCATATAGCCGCGACTTTACAAGTCACTTTTTATAGATGCTTTGCCTCCAAGTTTGAATTCAAATTCAAACGTGGCTTTACCTAAAAGTTCTCCTCCAAGTTAAGAGTCATTACACCAAAATGATTCGTAGCTTTTGGCTCTCCTACTTCCACGAATTTAGAGACTTTTACAAGATTCTTTCAAATCAATTTTACAAATGGTAAAAGATAGAGAGACTCATAGCAATGGTTCTCATGAAACTTCAATTATTCATCATAAGATCTTCTCATGCCTAGCCAAGTGTGTAGGCTTGGCATTTGCACCAATAGCTCCCCCTCAAGCCAAACATCTTGGCTTGGTCTTCTTCTTCAATCCTCTTGAATGTTGTGCAATCCAATCATAGCTTTAAACGTGCAAAGTTTAGTACCATCAAGTGCTTTGGTTAATAAGTTTGCACATTGCATATTGGTTGATACATATGCCAACTAAACTTTCTTGCTCAATAGCTTCTCTCTCACATAATGATAGTGAACCTCTATATGCTTTGTCCTAGCATGATAAATAGGATTTGCAGCAAGATGTAGTGAGCTTGTATTTTCTCCAAAAAACATTGGAGATCTAGTATTCAAACCCAAATGTGTATATAGCAATCTGATCCATATGGCCTCTTGAGTAGCATTGGCTAGTCCTCTATATTCTGCCTCTGTTCAAGATAAGGCAACAGTAGATTGCTTCTTGGAAGACCATGATATTGGCTTGTCACCTACAAAAGATAGATATCCTGAGGTACTCCTATCATCTTTGCAACCCACCCAATCTACTTGTGAGTATATCTTGATGTCTAAATCTGAAGTATAAGGAAAATATAAACCTTGATTTTGAGTCCCCTTAAGGTACTTCAAAATCCTCTTGGCAGCTTCCAAGTGAGGTGCCCTAGGTTTGTGCATAAATTAGCTTAAGACACTTACTCCATAAGCAATATCAATCCTTGTCAATGTAGCATAGTTCAAGCTTCCCACTATGCTTTGGTATCCTGCAATATTATCAATCACATCACCTTCATGAGCACTTAATTTTTGGTTTAGCTCCATTGGAGTGCTTGCTATCTTGGCATCCTACAAATGAAACTTCTTTAACATGTCTTGTAAATACTTTCTTTGTGTAATGTAAATTCCAGAGTTAGTATAGACTAGCTCAAGTCCAAGAAAATACTTGAGTGACCCTAGATCACTGATTTTCAACTCCTGCATCATTTGATTCTTGATTTGTTTGATTCCATTAGCATCATTACCTGTAAGTATGATATCATCAACATACACACATAGGTATATGACCTCTAGAATTTCTCTTGATCTTGTAAATCCATCTAGAACCAATTACCTTCATATAATCCTTCTTTGGCACTAGCTCCCAAGTATAATTCTCCTTGAGTGCTTCAATTTCTTCATCCATAGCTTCCTTCCATTTTTCCTTGGTCTTTGCCTCTTCATATGATGATGGATCTTCAAATGACAAGTCTTTTGCAAGATAAATAGAATGCTTAGTAACTAAAGAAGTGTCATACCCATATCTGATTGGCTTCTTGATTTCCCTTTGTGATCTTTTGATTGCCTGGTTGGATAATTCAGGTATATCCTCCAACTTCTTCATCTTGACTTGCCTTTTGAATTCCATGCCTTGAATTGTTCTAGGTTGAGGATGTCCTCATTATCTGAGTTGATGTCTTGAATCTGGTTTGGCTCCTCCTTAGTGAGGCTTGGAAATTCCTTTTCCAAGTCATAAGGCAACTTTACTTTCCTGCATTCACTTTCAAACCAAGAATCATTCTCATCAAAGACAACATCTCTACTGACCATAAATCCTTTGTTGGAAGGATTGTAAAACCTGTATCCTTTTTGATTCAAGTCATACCCTATGAAGATGCACTTCTCTACCTTAGGGTCTAGCTTACCTCTTATTTGAGATGGTATATGGACATAAGCAACACATCCAAAGATCCTAAAATGATCAAGTGAAGGTCTTCTACCATGCCATGCTTCATATGGGGTCATTCCATCAAGCGATTTTGATGGCAACCTGTTCACAAGATAACTGGTAGTAGATACACTTTTTGCCCACAAGGAATCAGGTAATTGTTTCTCATTTAACATTGACCTAGCTGTTTCAACAATTAGTCTATTTCTCCTCTCTACCACCCCATTTTGCTCAGCGGTATACCTTGTTGTAATTTCTCTTTTGATTCCTCTATCCTACAAGAATGCATCAAACTGATTTGAGGAGTACTCACCTCCCCCATCTGACCTTAGTATTTTTAGTCTTCTTCCTGTTTGTTTTTCAACAAGTGCAAGATACTTCTTAAAGCAACTGAATACTTCATCTTTGTGCTTCATAAAGTATAAGGTAGTCCACCTACTGAAATCATCAATGAAAGATACATAATACCTTGATCCAAAAGTTGAGGGATCCTTACTTGGTCCCCATACATCTGTATGGACAAGCTCTAAGTAGTCCTCATGCATGTAGCCTTTCCTTGAGAAGGGTAACCTGTGAGATTTTCCAAACTGACAAGCACCACATTTATAGATCATGTGTTGCTTGGATACATTAGGTATCCCAAGCACACATTGATCTCTACAAATTTGCTTTAAGGTTCTCTCACCAATGTGTCCTAATCTCTTATGCTAAATTTCAAGCTCTGAGAATGTTTGTTCTTTGTAACTATAAAGTGCAATATTCCTTATATCTTCAAGTTCAAAAGTAAATAATCTACCTGTCTTTTCTCCTTTGGCAATTCTCTTGAATCCATCTTGGGGATCCTCCACAAATGCTCCATATTTGTTGAACCTGGCCTCTAAACCCTTTTCCACAATCTTTCCAACACTCATTAAATTCTTGGTGATTGTGGGTACATATAGAACTCTGCTCAACAGATTTCTATTTTGATCACAGGTTTTAACATTTCCTACCTTGACCACTGAGTGCTTGGTGTCATCACCTATTTGTACCTCATGTTTTCCCTTAGGTTCCTCAAGGTCAGAGAGAAGAGCTACATTGCATGCCACATGGTTTGAGCATCCTGAGTCAATGTAGAAGAGATCGTCATCATTCATACCTTGTTTTGAAGTCATATTCATAATCAGAAGGGGATCCTCTTGTTCCTCTGTATAAATGTTGTAGTCTTTCCTTGACTTATATCCTCCTTGGTAGTTGTTGTTGTTATTGTAGCCTTGATGATGGTTGAATCTTCCTCTTGATTGTGTATATCCACCTCTTTGGAAAACTCTACCTCTCTGATGCTTGAAGTTCCTGTAACATTCATCTGTAGTATGATTTGATAAACCACAAATATTACATGGTGAGGAGTTATAAGGTCTCCCCCTACCTTGCTTACCTCCTCTGCCCCTTCCTCTTGAGCTTCTACCTCTCCTTGCATATTTGGCTTGGGAGTTAGCTCCTTCATCCTCAATCTTCTTGCTTTTTCCTTTCTCTTTAGACTTGTTTTTATCTCTGTATAGGGCAGAAGAGCTATTACCTCTTGATGAATCTCCATTCTTGTTGAGCTTGGCTTCATGGGTAAAATGTTTCCCCATGAGTGTGGTAAGATCTGGAATCTGCATGTCCATGTACAAGTCCATGGTAGTTGTGAAGCTCTCCCATTTGTCATCTGCTTTAATCCCATTGATTACTTGTCTCACAATCTGCTCCTCTTCAATTTCTTCTCATATGCTTGCCAATTGGTCACAGCTATATCCTTGACTTTGGTCACATACTCTGAGATGCCTTGCTTGGGTTTTTGAGTGGTAAACTCAATCCACAATTGGTTCTTCCTAGCCCTTGTGTTGGAAGAGAAATATGAAGACAATGTTTCCCAAGTCTCTTGGGATTTCTTACAATTCCTAATGTGTGGAAGAAGAAAATCAGAGATTGAGTTAAGTAAGTATGACCTTGCCAATGCATCTTTTGCACACCATGAATTGAGTCTTTCATGCTCCTCTCTTGTAGGTTGTCCTTTGCTTCTGAAGATGGGCATCTCCTCATCTCCTAAGGTGTATCCATAGAGACTCCTTCCTTGCAAGTAACTCTTCATCCTCAAGGACCATGCTTGGTAGTTGTTCCTGTCGAATTTATCAATGAAAGAAGGAAAACCATCTCCCATTTTACCTTAGCTTTGCTATGATACCAATGTTGGGAAAGATGGATAGACACTCCAGAAAATGAGTTGGTACTGTTGATGCCTTCTTTGTACCAGCCCTCTTTAACTTGAGAGTTGAGTTGTGGGCCCTCTTAGCTTTTCAATGACACAAAATAAGTGCCTATGTACTTTGGAAATGATATGAGTAATGTTTGATTCAAAATAGACTACTTCCAAGTTCACAATCTAATGAAAACCTTCTATTTTGGTTCATACACCTGCTGCTTGTCAAGCTCAATGCTTCCAGTACAGTGGGAATTAGGAAAATTTCTTTTGTAGATATTAAATTAGCTTAATAATGTAATGATTTCAAGTGGAATCACTTAAAATGATTGACTATACATAGAGCAATCAATTTAGCAAGTATAGCATTACCCCTGATTTTTTAGGACCTCTGTAGAGTTTGACTAGTGGGTACTTTGATGCACGTTTCTCCCAATCCGCTAGATAGAATGTCTTACAAGTTTGTTAGCACGTACTAGATTTAGAGATGATTCTAATGAGCTATAGAACATCAAAAATGGTGTCATAATGATTGAGATATGAGCAATACAAAATGACTGCTCTGAGCGACAATAACAAAGAGATCAACAGATATAATGAATGTTCTATTGTATTATGAAACAATGTTGTACATGCTCGTTGGCATGATAATCAATGCCCAATGGTATTGAGAAGTGTAGGCTATAGTATCTGCCTCTTAGCTTCAATAAATGATCTTCAATATGCTCAGAAAATGGGGGCATAAAGCTCGAGTTTACAAGTCACTTTTTATAGATGCTTTGCCTCCAAGTTTGAACTCAAATTCAAACTTGGCTTTACCTAAAAGTTCTCCTCCAAGTTAGGAGTCATTACACCAAAATGATTTGTAGCTTTTGGCTCTCCTACTTCCACGAATTTAGAGACTTTTACAAGATTCTTTCAAATCAATTTGACTTTTACAAATGGTAAAAGATAGAGAGACTCATAGCAATGGTTCCCATGAAACTTCAATTATTCCTCATAAGATCTTCTCATGCCTAGCCATGTTTGTAGGCTTGGCATTTGCACCAACAGATCCATGTAGACTTCTTCTTGTAATTGACCATGTAGGAAAGCATTATTCACATCCATCTGATGCAAAGGCCATCCTTTTGCTATAGCTAATGCAACAAGTGTTCTGATAGTAGACATTTTAACTACAAGGTTCAATGGTTCCTCATAATCAGTTGCATATGTCTATGCATATCCTTTTTCTAACAATTGTGCTTTGTACCTACTTATGCTACCATAAGCATTGTGCTTTACCTTGTAAACCCACTAGCAGCCTATGGGTTTCTTTCCTTGGAACAATGGAGCTAGCTTCCATGTATTGTTTCCATAAAGTGTAGCTATCTCCTCATCTGTAGCTTTTTTCCAATCTACTTCCAATTGCATCTTCAAAACGAGAAGGTTCAACATCATGTATTACCTTGGTCATGTAGGCATAATGATGAGCCATGTAATGGTCATACATCAATCGTTGCACTGAATTCTGCATCCTCCCAAATCTTCTTGGTCTTGGGTCACTTCTCCTTGTATCATCTACATGTACCTTTCTTACTCCCGAAGTCTTCACAGAGGGCAATCCAAGTTCCTCATCAATGCTCTTTTTTGGACCACTTGAATCTCCACCAATGTCTTCAAAACCTGTATATGTTTTACTACCAACAAAAAGCTTTTCTATACCTTTCTTGGATGTATTTGATGGATTCATTGGACTAAAATTTCCATGCAATCTTCCACTCCATGGATTTGAGTTGGAATTAATACTTGGTGATGCATCTGGTCCACTCAAAACTTGAGATTCTGCACTTGATTTTTCAGCATAGGTTTCTTCGTCATTTGGTTCAAGATTAAGTCCATCTTTGGCATTTTGCATAGAAGCTTGACATTTCATCAAACACCACATTTCTGCTCACCTTCACCTTTCATGTGAGTGGGTTAAAGCATTTATATCCTTTTTGCTCAATGTAGTACCCAGTGAAGATACATTTTTTTGCCTTTGGAACAAGCTTCATCCTCAACTCATCTAGAACATGTACATATGCAATATAGCCACTTCTCTTAAGGTGTAATTTGATGTACAACAGCAATCAGAGTTCTATTCATAATGTGTACAATAGTATGCACATCTTCTACCCAATAACAATGAGGCATATTCTTCTTAGCCATCAAGGCTCTTGCTATTTCTACAATATGCCTATTTTTGCATCCAACAATGCCATTCTCTTGTGGTGTGTACCTACATGAAAACTAGCATCGAATTCCATGATTTTAAAGAAAGTTGTTGAACGTATTTGACATGTATTCACCTCCTCCATCATACCTTAATGTCTAAATATATTTTGCTATCTACTTTTCCACCATAGCCTTGAAACTCTAGAAGTGAGTGAACACCTCACTCTTCTCTTTCATGAAATATACCCATACTTTTTGTGTATGGTCATCAATGAGAGTAACATAAAACTTGCAACCAGCCATAGATGTGGTCTTTGTAGGACCCTAAACATCTATATGTACTATTTCTAGCACATTCTCACTAACGTGCTTGTCATGCAAAAATGATGCTCTTGATTGTTTACCAAATTGACATGCTAGACATACCTTTTGCATCTTTGCAACCTTGAAATTTGGTAGTTTGTTGACAATATCCTTTGACTACATCAATTTTATCCTCTACAAGTTTGTATGTCCAATCCGTTTATGCTAGATCTCTATATAAAAAATAACTCTTGCACCTTTTGCAAACATGGTTGCACTCAACTTAGGAATTTTCACATTTAATGTGAACATTCTACTCACTTTGTTTCCTTTGGCAATCAATCTTCTATCCTGTTTGTACTCTTCTACATACAACCCATCAACATTGAACCTGGCTTGTAATCCCTCGTTAATCATTTGTCCAATAGAAACCAAATTCTTTGTTATATTTGGAACATGCAACACATCAACAAGATGTTTTACCTTCCCATCCTCCATAGACAGTGCTATGTTTCCTATATGTTCAATAGGGAGTGATGTGTCATCACCTGTTTAAACATATCTAGGAACTGACAATTTTTGCAAAGTACTAAACCATTTTGCATGAATGGTCATGTGATTTGAAGCACCTTAATCAACATACCAGACATTACCATTCGATTTTGAAACATTAGCAGACATCATATTCATCATGTGATGTTAGACCATGAATAGCTTCTTAGAGTCATCTGCACTTGTGGATGCATATTTGTTTTGTTGCCAACGCTATTTTGATTCTTCAACCTCCAATCACGTTCAAAGTGTCCAGGTTTACCACAATTGCAGCATCCTTTATTGCCATTACTTGAATCATTTCTTTAGAAATTTTTGCGGCCTCTTTGGCTTCCCTTGCCTTGAAATTGTCCTCTACCTCCTGCATGATTCTGTTGTTGACCTTGGTCTTGGTTATTATGTCCTCTTCCACCTACGAAGCTTCTACCTTTGCCTCTTCCTCTCCCAAAGTAGAGTGTCTGCTTAGAACTAGGTTTTCCTTGGGAGTTCAAGTCCTCACCAAGATTCTTCTCTTCAATAATCAAGATGGACACCATATTAGCAAAATTGAGAATATTTTCCTTGGTCTATATAGAAGTTCTGAGCTCCTTATATGCAGCTCATAAACCACAAAGGCACACTTCCACTTTATCATCATCATCTACATTCAAGCCAATAGATGCAAGTGACTCACATATGCTTTTGATTTTCAGAGTGTAGTCCCTTATCAACATGCCCTTTTTCTCTAGTGTATGTAGCTTGTTCTTCAATTGCAATTTCCATGCCTTTGTATTGGTCTCATACAATGTGACCAAACTATTCCAAGCCTCTTTTGGAGTCTTGGCATTCTATATGTGCCCAATCATGCTATCATGTATGCTAATAGATAGCCAATACATTAGCTTTCGTGCTCCTTGATTCCATTCCTCATGTGCTCTTAACTGGTCCATAGTTTGATTCCTCTCTGTTAACTCTGGAGCATTTTCGTTTTCTCCTTTGACGTACTTCTAGTAGCCTTTTCCCATTAGGAATTTTGTCATTCTGAATCTCCAAGCATGGAAGTTGTTCTTGTCTACATTATCGCCCATAAGCTGACTCATTCCATCTACATTTGTCATTTTTGTAGTATTTCAAAACATTGCAAAAACACTACAAGCAGTACTTCTAATTGAACACTATCACACTATGATGTGATAGTTCAATCGCAAAAAAAAACACAATTTTGGTGTATCAATAGTAGACAGAATCACTTGGAATTCTAGATCTAGAATATTTCATTGTTCTTATAGGACACAAGTAATGGTTTTGCAAATTGACTTGGTTTTTCTATAGGCCCCACCTTGGAGGCTCAAAATGGATTTTGAGATGGCTTCAAAATAGAAATTTGATTTTTGTAGCAATTTGAGGCCGTTTGTGAATCACGCTTTCTGCACGCCTTCTCACATACTCTTCATCGTCAGCCTTCTCCATGAGCTCCCTACAACCACACTGGCTATGATACCATGTCACGAGGAAGAAGATAAGGAAGAGAGCCCACTTGCACACTCTCACACTCAAAGAGGAGCACACACACAAATGGAGACAAGGAAGAATGATCTTCTTCTTTATCATCTATATCATCCACAGGCTAAATGAATTTGGTTAGCCATGATATTGTTTTTGTGGAAGATGCAATTCAACCATTACTTTCATGTACTAAGGAGACATCAGTTAGCTCCAAAGCCTCTTTTTACAGTGCTGGTCCAAATGAGGCAATTTCTCAACCTTTATAGGTTTCACATGATGATTTGGATCATTCCATTTCTGATGTGGATTTACATGATGCACTTGTTACTGAGAGAATTGATATGGAGGAGGCAAAGACTATGCTTAAATGGCTAGTGCAGACTGTGAAGAGATGGATAGGTATGTGTTGAAGATGAAGAGGTGTTGCAAAATCCTTGATCTACACCAGCCAAATGAACTCCAGGAGTATATGGTGGGCCCTTTTAGCTTGCCAATGGATGTATTAGACACCCTATGTACCTTGGAAGATCACTCTCAAAAAGATAGATCAAAATAGATAAGTTGGAGTTAGCTCAGAGGTGAAAACTTGCTATTCTTGGTTGATACACCTATCCAGTGTTTTACATAATTCTCTGAGCACAGCAGCAATTAGATTAATTCCTCTTGGGGAAGGCTAGGTAGCTTAAAGAGCTAACTTTAGAGAGTAATCTCATCAAAAATAACAAACCACACACTAAGAATGACTTTTAACAAGTGATGACATCATCCCGATTTTCACGGGCTGCTACAGAAATAGACCAGTGAGTAGAAAAATTAACATAACTCAAGATGTAAGAATCCAATGATCATGAAAATTTGTATTCTTATACTAGACAGTAAGCTGAATCCAACAAGCTTGAAATCACTGAATTTGGATGAGTAAACACTGAGAAATGACTCTGACAAGATGACTGAAAAAGTCGGGTACCTGACAGAGAAGTGAAGATGAACATACCCTGTTAACTTCAAATGAACATAACTGAAGATTGCAACATCCAAATGACATGAACATTTATGAGCATATAGTAGACTTATAGAGCTAACTTTACCAAGTTAAATCACTGAAAATGATGAACCAAGTGCAGAGAAACAATCTCTGCAAGCTGACTGAGAAAAACTGAAGTAATGGCAGTGAGTAGTACACATCACAAGAACATGGAAAGATGAACTCAAATAATCATGAAAATGAAAGTATATTGCTTGTACAATACAATGACTTACTGATACATATGTGTGCCTTGTAATCACACCTTGATATGGCATAAAGCTCAGCTCTTGGAGGTCTTCACATAGGTCTCTCTAACCACGACTAAAACTGCCATCTATTTATAGTTGAGTTTGGGAGGCTAACTTCCCTCAATCACTCTCCAATCAATCAATGATTGATTTGATTCTCTACCTACCACAAATCACGAATTCGTGGCTCCTCTTTCCATTCTTGATCATGTGGGCTCAACCACTTAAGATTCTCTTACTTTTACATTAAGTAAACTCTTCAAAAGTTACAAGAGGTAGTTCACAAGTGAACTTTACATAGTCTTCATTTTGAAGCTTCTTTAATGACTTTTTGAGACTCAAGCCAATACTTAGGCTTGTCATAGACTTGCTCCAACAGCTCCCCCTCAAGCCAAGTATGCTTAAGGTCTTCAATCTTCCAAGATTACCTGCAAACCAATCATAGCCTTGAATTTGCAAAGCTTTGTACCATCCAATGCTTTAGTTAGAATATCTGCACATTGTTGATGAGTGGACACATATGATATTTGAATCTCCTTGCTTAGGATCTTCTCTCGTACATAATGATAATGAACTTCAATATGTTTAGTCCTTGCATGAAAAATAGGATTAGCAGCCAAGTGAATAGAACTCATATTGTCACCAAAAATAGTTGGAGTTCCAAACTCCAATCCAAGATCTTTGAACAATGTCTTCATCCACATAGCTTCCTGTGTAGCTATGGCAAGACCTCTATATTCAGCTTCAGTAGAAGAGAGAGCAACTGTGGGTTGCTTCTTGGATGACCATGAAATAAGCTTTGAACCTGCAAAGGTAAGATAACCTGAAGTGCTCCTTCTATCTTCCTTGGAGCCAGCCCAATCTGCATCAGAAAATAGCTTCAAACCTAAATCAGATACATAAGGATAGTAAAGTCCTTCATTTATGGTTCCTTTGAGATATTTGAGTATCCTTTTGGCAGCATCCATATGTGGTTTCCTTGGTGTGTGCATAAATTGGCTTAGCACACTCACACTGTAACATATATCTACTCTTGTCAATGTGGCATAGTTGAGACTACCCACTAGACTTTGATATGATGTGATGTCCTCTATGAGTTCACCTTCATGTGAGCTCAATTTGTGATTAACCTCCATTGGAGTACCTGCAATCTTACAATCTTGCATCTTGAATTTTGCCAACATGTCCTTAATGTACTTTCTTTGAGTGAGAAACAAACCATGATCTTTGTAGACAACTTCCAAACCTAGGAAGTAGGTAAGTGAACCCAAATCACTTATCTTGAACTCTTCTCTCATCTGATCTTTGATCTTCTTCATACCATCTGCATCATTTCCTGTCAATATAATATCATCTACATATACACATAGGTAGATGACCTCGGAATTACTCTTTTTAATAAAGAGTGAAGGATCTGCTTTGCTTGGTTGAAAGCCTTTGTCCTGCAAGAATGAAACAAGCCTGAAATTCCAAGCTCTTGGAGCTTGCTTGAGACCATACAATGCTTTGTTAAGTTTACACACATAATCAGGATAAACTTGACTCTCAAAACCAGGTGGTTGTGCCATATATACCTCTTCTGTTATCCAACCATTCAAGAATGCATTCTTTACATCTAGTTGAAGTATCTTCCAATTCTTGGAAGAGGCAATACTAAGCAAAACTCTAATAGTAGGCATCTTTGCCACAGGAGAGAATGTCTCCTCATAATCAATTCCCTGAGTTTGTGCAAAGCCTTTTGCCACAAGCCTTGCCTTATACCTGTTAATGGAACCATCAGAATTCTTCTTGAGTTTATAGACCCATCTTGAGCCTATTACCTTCATGGATGAAGTCTTGGGCACCAAATCCCAAGTGTTGTTTTCCTCGAGTGCTTCAATCTCTTCCTTCATTGCATGCTTCCATTCTGTTTTTGCTTTGGCCTCTTCAAATGATGATGGCTCCTCTTGGTTTATGTCCTGTGCTATGTAGATAGAATGTTTAGTTACTAATGAGGTGTCAAACCCATACCTTTCTGGTTTTTTCTTTTCCCTCATAGATCTTCTTAGGCCATGATGTGATGATTCTGCCTCATGTCCAAGTTCCTGCAATTTTGCTTTACCTTTAGACTTCCATGCTTTGATCTTTTCCATCTGACATTCTTCATCATCCTCTGAGGTGTCTTGTTCTTCAATCTTTGATTGTTCTCTACCAAGCTTTGGAAAATCTTCTTCAAGATCATATGGTAAATTGATCTTCCTGCATGAATCTTCATACCATGAATTGTTCTCATCAAAAACTACATCTCTGCTTACCAAGAATCCTTTGTTGGTAGGGTTGTATAACCTGTAGCCCTTTTGATTGTTGTCATATCCAATAAATACACACCTTTCTACCTTTGGATCCATCTTGCCTCTAACCTGTGAAGGAACATGAGCAAAAGCAATACATCCAAAAATTTTACAATGATCTAAGCTTGGTCTTCTTCCATTCCAAGCCTCATATGGAGTCATCCCATCAAGGGATTTTGAAGGCAACCTGTTAATCAAGTAAGTGGCTGTAGATACAGCCTCGGCCCATAAGTAATTAGGTAAATGCTTTTCATTTAACATAGACCTTGCAGCTTCAACAATTGTCCTATTCCTCCTTTCTGCCACTCCATTTTGCTCAGGAGTGTACCTTGTAGTTACCTCTCTTTTGATTCCTCTTTCTTGAAGAAAAGAATCAAAATCATGGGAGAAGTATTCTCCCCCTCCATCTGACCTTAGCCTTTTTAGTGATTTACCTGTTTGATTCTCCACAAGAGCCAAATATCTTTTGAAACATGAAAAAACTTCATCTTTGTGTTTCATAAAGAATAGGATAGTCCATCTGCTGCAATCATCAATAAAGGAAACATAATACCTTGATCCTGATATTGAAGCTTCTTTGCTTGGTCCCCATACATCTGTATGAACCAACTCCAAGAGATCTCCATGCATATAACCTTTCTTCATGAATGGTAACCTGTGAGACTTTCCAAACTGACATGCACTACACTTATAAATCATATGTTGTTTTGACAAGTTAGGGAGTCCAAGTACACTTTGGTCCCTGCAAATTTGCTTTAATGACCTTTCACCAATATGTGCTAACCTTTTGTGCCATACTTCCAATTCTGTGAGTGTCTGACTACCATAATTAAAGAGAGCAATGTTTCTAGTGTCCTGTAATTCAAATGTGAACAATCTACCTGTCTTTTCACCTTTTGCAATTCTTCTAAATCCCTGACTTGGATCTTCAACAAATGCTCCTGCTTTTGTGAACCTGACTTGCAACCCTTTCTCTACTATCTGCCCAACACTTATCAAATTCTTTGTAATGGTAGGGACATAGAGTACCTTACTGAGTAGGTTGATGTTTCCATCAGGTGCTTTGACATTGCCTATTTTCTCCACTGGATGTTTTGTATCATCTCCTGTTTGTACCTCATGCTTATTCCTTGGATCTTCTAAATCTGATAGGAGTGCCACATTTCCTGCCACATGATTTGAACAACCTGAATCTATGTAGAAAACATGCTCATCAGATTTACCTTGTGGCATAGCCATGTTCATGATCAATAATGAATCCTCTTTGTTTGAGTCTTCTGTGTAGTTATTGTAGTCTCTCCTTCCTTTGTAGCCTCCTTCATAGTTTGAATGATTGTAGTTGTTGTAGTTGCCATGGTAGTTGTTGAACCTTCCTCTTGAGTAGCCATAACTTCCTCTATTGTATCCTCTGCCTCTTTGATTCCTGGAATTCCTAAAGCAATTTTCAGTTGTATGATTAGTTAATCCACAAATAGAACATGAGTTGGAGTCTTGGGATCTCCCCCTGCCTTGTCTACCTCCTCTTCCTCTACCTCTGCCATGTCTTCCTCTACCTGCATAGTTAGCTTGATATGTACCTGCTTCATCATCCACTTTCTTTGCCTTTCCTTTGTTATCTTTAGACTTGCTTTTATCTGTGTATAAAGCTGAAGATTGATTACCTTTAGAGCTTTCTCCATTTTTGATAAGCTTTGCCTCTTGAGTAAGTAATTGTCCAATGAGTGTGTTGAAATCAGGTACATGCATGTCCATGTACAAATCCATAGCTGTGGTGAATGCTTCCCACTTATCATCTGCCTTCAAGCCATTGATGACCTGCCTTACAATTTGCTCTTCATCTATTACCTCTCCAATGCTTCCCAACTGATCCGCTATGTCCTTGAGCTTTGTGACAAAATCAGTCACATTTTGTTTGGGAGCCTTCTTGAGAGTTGTGAACTCCAGCCATAGTTGATGCTTCCTAGCTTTGGTACTTGAAGAAAAGAAAGCTTCAAGTGCATCCCACACTTCCTGAGATGTCTTACAACTTCTAATGTGAGGCAACAAAAAATCTGAGATAGAGTTGAGGAGATAAGACCTTGCAAGTGCATCCTTGGAGCACCATGTGCTCAATCTTTCTTGCTCTTCTTGTGTTGGTTGACTTTTGTTCCTGAAACTTGGCATAACTTCATCTCCAGCCACATAACCATATAAACTTCTACCTTGGAGATAAGCTTCCATTCTTAATGACCAAGCTGAGTAGTTACCTCTGTCCAATTTGTCAATTGATGAAGGAAATCCATCTGCCATGTTGTCCAACCTTGCTCTGATACCACTGTGAAGAGATGGATAGGTATGTGTTGAAGATGAAGAGGTGTTGCAAAATCCTTGATCTACACCAGCCAAATGAACTCCAGGAGTATATGGTGGGCCCTTTTAGCTTGCCAATGGATGTATTAGACACCCTATGTACCTTGGAAGATCACTCTCAAAAAGATAGATCAAAACAGATAAGTTGGAGTTAGCTCAGAGGTGAAAACTTGCTATTCTTGGTTGATACACCTGTCCAGTGTTTTACATAATTCTCTGAGCACAGCAGCAATTAGATTAATTACTCTTGGGGAAGGCTAGGTAGCTTAAAGAGCTAACTTTAGAGAGTAATCTCATCAAAAATAACAAACCACACACTGAGAATGACTTTTAACAAGTGATGACATCATCCCGATTTTCACGGGCTGCTACAGAAATAGACCAGTGAGTAGAAAAATTAATATAACTCAAGATGTAAGAATTCAATGATCATGAAAATTTGTATGCTTATACTAGACAGTAAGCTGAATCCAACAAGCTTAAAATCACTGAATTTGGATGAGTAAACACTGAGAAATGACTCTGACAAGATGACTGAAAAAGTCGGGTACCTGACAGAGAAGTGAAGATGAACATACCCTGTTAACTTCAAATGAACATAACTGAAGATTGCAACATCCAAATGACATGAAAATTTATGAGCATATAGTGGACTTATAGAGCTAACTTTACCAAGTTAAATCACTGAAAATGATGAACCAAGTGCAGAGAAACAATCTCTGCAAGCTGACTGAGAAAAACTGAAGTAATGGCAGTGAGTAGTACACATCACAAGAACATGGAAAGATGAACTCAAATAATCATGAAAATGAAAGTATATTGCTTGTACAATACAATGACTTAATGATACATATGTGTGCCTTGTAATCACACCTTGATATGGCATAAAGCTCAGCTCTTGGAGGTCTTCACATAGGTCTCTCTAACCACGACTAAAACTGCCATCTATTTATAGTTGAGTTTGGGAGGCTAACTTCCCTCAATCACTCTCCAATCAATCAATGATTGATTTGATTCTCTACCTACCACAAATCACGAATTCGTGGCTCCTCTTTCCATTCTTGATCATGTGGGCTCAACCACTTAAGATTCTCTTACTTTTACATTAAGTAAACTCTTCAAAAGTTACAAGAGGTAGTTCACAAGTGAACTTTACATAGTCTTCATTTTGAAGCTTCTTTAATGACTTTTTGAGACTCAAGCCAATACTAAGGCTTGTCATAGACTTGCTCCAACACAGACTTTGCAACATAGAAAATTAGATGTACCTTTATCATATCATGCTTGTTTAGGGTCTCATAGTGCTTCTTTTGCATCAGATTTCTATGCTATGGCTGCCTCGTCTTTTTTATGAGAATGAGCCTCTTTTGTTTGACAAAGCACAAAATTAAAAAAATTGGATGGCTGATGTGCAATCAAAATATGATGCAATTATGAAAAATGGTACATGTGTTTTTGACTTGCCTCTTGTCAAGAAGGCCATTGGCACTAAGTGGGTATACAAGCTTAAGCATAACCTTGATGGGAGAGTTGATAGGTATAAGGCTAGGCTTGTTGCAAAGGGTTATTCTCAAGAAAGAGGCACTGATTTTGATGTGACCTTTGCTCCTACATGCCGAATGACTATTGTTTGTAGCATATGTGCACTTGCAGCTCACTATGGTTGGAATGTACATCAGTTGGACATTAAAAATGAATTTTTGAATGGTGAATTGCATGAGCCCCGTGGTTTTGTGTAGAAAGGGCATGAAAACAAAGTGTGCAGGTTGAAAACGGCATTATATGTTTTGAAGCAAGCACCACGTGCTTGGTATGAAAAGAGATATGCCTATTTGATTGCACATGGTTTTGAGAACAATCCAATTGATATTACCTTATATGTTAAGTGCAAAAATGATGTGCTTGTGATCATTGTTGTCTATATTGATGAAATGCTACTCACTCATCCTAATGAGAAGCATATTGCTGATTTTAAGGATGATTTGCATGCCTCATTTGAGATGTCATATTTGAGGCATTTGCATAATTATTTAGGCATTTACTTTATGAAAGTTGATGGTAGAATATCTTTGTGACAAATGAAATATATTGACACATTATTGCAGCATTTTGGCCTTGAAGTGTGAAAACCTATTGCCACTCCTATGGAAGCAGGTTTATAGCTGAGTCTTCATGATGTTGGAAATGCATTTGATGGCATTCTCTATCACCAGGATATTGGATGCTTGATTTACTTACACATTAGTCCGCCAAATATTTACTTTGGTGTCTCAGAGATGAGGAGGTTTATACACTGCCCAGGTGTCAAGCATTGGTAGGTGGTTAAGCACATTTTTTTCTAATTGAGTTGTATGCGACTACTTGGATTGTTTTATCCCAAGGGGGGATCACAGCTGCTAGAGTTACATGCTTTTTCTTACTCTGATTGGGCTGGTTGCTATGACACTCATGTGTCCACCAATGGTTTTTGCTTCATGCTTGTTACCTCATGCATATCTTGGTTGAGCAAGAAGCATCCTACTCTAGCCACTTCTAGTTGTGAGGCTAAGTATAGGGCAAATTTCACAGTGATTGTTGAGTGTGTGTGGCTCAAATGCCTTATGGCTGATTTGGGTGTTGGTCTGTCTTCTTCCACCACCATCTTTACTGAAAGTCAGCATGCATTGGCACTTGCAAGGAACCCTATGTTCCATGCTTGCATTAATCACATTGAGGTGCACTATCATTATGTCATGTAGAGGTTGTATGCTAGAGAGATCAATTTGTCATGTGTTCCCACATAGAAGAACATTGTAGACCTTTTCTCAAAGGCTCTACCTAGGGAGAAGTTTGAAGCTTTCCCCAAAATTTTGGGATTACTTCCTTTTGTGGATTTATTCCACATAGCTTGGAACTTCCTTATACATGAGTTACATGTCCTTGTTCACTATCAGTCCCAAGGTGGATTTGTTGACATATTTTCATAGCGACGTGTGAACACACTAGGACCGCAAGGTATTTTTTCCTCTCTTTAGGAGGTTTTTTTCCTCTAGCTTGTATATATGCCTATAACTCTAATTGGTCACTTATCTTTGTACATTCACTCGATAATACATTTTACTATTCTATGTTGTGCTCCAAGATTCTTCTTCTTCCTTGTGCTATTTGCATGCTTCCACAGACCTTAAAATCCAACAAAAATCACTCCAATTGATCCTACTCCAAAAGGCTTGGATATGATGTTCAAGGCCTATCAGGCTAAGTTCAAGAAGGGCCAAGTGTAGCTGATCTAGATACGCGTTATCGAAGATCTAACTTAGAGATTGAGAGGAATAAACTATGCATGAAACTAGCACAAGCTATGCTCAATTGGAAAAATTTAGTAAAGCTAGAGCTACATTTTGAAGGACTCTTAGAGCTAGTCAATCTTCAATTGGAGAAACTCAGTAAAGCTAGAGATGCATTCTGAAGGAATATTAGAGCTATTAAAGCGATTGGTGACTAAGCTAGAGGTTTGAGTGCCATAGAAGGCTCATTTCAATAAATCTAGATCTGCATTTTGAAGGACTATTAGAATATTAAAGAAATTGGTGACTTCAATTGGACAAAATCAGTAAAGCTAAAGCTACATTTTGAAGGACTATTAGAGCTATTAAAGCAATCACTGACTAAGATAGAGGTTTGAGTACCATACAGGCTCATTTCATTACACATGAGATATGAAATTTCGACCCTAGAGAAGTTTAAATTCCTAACTCCATAGAGCATGGAAAACCTATCTACATTCCCAAGTGCTATCAAGAGTTCTTGCAAGGCCAAAGAGAAGGATAACCCTCCTCCTATTGAGGAGACATATGAACTTCAAGACCAATTTCCCCAAGAGATACCATGCTTTGAATTCTTCCAAGTTGATGGTGTCCTCATCATCTGATTCGATGTCTTCAATTGTGCTTGGCTCCTCCTTGGTGAGGCTTGGAAATTCTTCTTCCAAGTCATATGGCAATTTGACTTTCTTACATTCACTTTCAAACCAAGAGTCATTCTCATCAAACACAACATCTCTAGTGACCATAAATTCTTTGTTGGATGGATTATAAAACCTATATCCTTTTTTATTTATATCATACCTATGAAGATGCATTTCTCTGCCTTGGGGTCTAACTTACCTCTGATTTGAGATGGAACATGCACATATGCAACACAACCAAATATCCTACAATGTTCAAGTGATGGTCTCCTACCATGCCATGCCTCATATGGGGTCATCCCATCATGTGACTTAAAGGGTAACCTGTTAATAAGATAAGTGGTAGTAGAAACACTCTCTACCCACAAATAATTAGGAAATTTCTTTTCATTAAGCATTGATCTAGCTACTTCCACAATCAACCTGTTCCTCCTCTCTGCTACTCCATTTTGCTCAGGAGTATATCTCGTAGTAATCTCCCTTTTGATACCTCTATCCTACAAAAATGCATCAAACTCATTGGCGAAGTACTCACCTCCTCCATCTAACCTTATCCTCTTCAAACTCTTCCCTGTTTGGTTTTCCACAAGTGCAAGATATTTTTTGAAACAACTGAACACTTCATCCTTATGTTTCATGAAATACAAGATAGTCCATCTACTGAAATCATCAATGAATGACACATAGTACCTTGAGACTGAAATTGAAGGGTCCTTGCTTGGTCCCCACACATCTCTGTGGACAAGTTCCAAATAATCCTCATGCATATAGCCTTACTTTGTAAAGGGTAACCTGTGTGATTTACCAAACTCACATATCTGCTTCAAGGTTCTCTCACCAATGTGCCAAAATCTCTTGTTCCATATCTCTAACTCAGACAAACTTTGATCCTTATAATTGTAAAGTGCAATTTTTCTAGTGTCCTCAAGCTCAAATGTAAACAATCTACCTATTTTCTCTCCCTTTGCGATTCTTTTGAATCCATGTTGGGGTTCCTCCACAACAGCTCCAAATTTATTGAACCTAACTTGGAAACCCTTCTCCGCTATCTGTCCAACACTCATCAGATTCTTTGTGATAGTAGGTACATAAAGAACTCTGGTCAACTGACTCCTATTCCCATCAGAGGTTTTGACATTTTGTACCTTAACAACAAAATGCTTGGTGTCATCACGTGTGTGCACTTGGTGCTTTCCCTTGGGTTCCTCAAGATCAGAAAGGAGAGCTACATTGTGTGCTACATGGTTTGAACAACTTGAGTCAATATAGAAGAGGTGCTCATCATTCATACCTTGTTTTGAAGTCATGTTCATAATGAGAAGAGAATCCTCTTGATCCTCTGTATAATTGTTGAAGTCTTTTCTTGATTTGTATCCTCCTTGATAATTGTTGTTGTAGCCATGGTTGTTATGGTTGAATCTTCCTCTTGATTGTGAGTAGCCACCTCTTTGAAATCCTCTTCCGCTCTCCTTCTTGAAGCTCCTATAGCACTCATCTCTTGTGTGATTAGACAATCCACATATATTGCATGGGGAAGAGTTGAAAGGTCTCCCCCTACCTTGCTTACCTCCTCTGCCCCTTCCTTTTGAATGCCTACCTCTCCCTGCATAGTTAGCTTGTAAAATAGCACCTTCATCTTCAACTTTCTTTCTCTTTTCTTTATCCTTAGACTTTTCTTTATCTATATAGAGGGCAGAAGAATTGTTACCTCTTGATGGTTCACCATTTTTGTTGAGCTTGGCTTCATGGGTAAGGAGTTTTCCCATTAATTTACTACTGATGGGAAAACTCCTTACCCATGAAGCCAAATATAAGGGATTTTCATGTCCATGTAAAGGTCCATAGCAGTTGTGAAAGCTTCCCACTTATCATCTGCCTTGATGCCATTGATTATCTATCTCACTATTTGCTCTTCTTCAATGTCCTCTCCTATGCTTGCCAATCGATCAGCCACATCTTTTACTTTGGTCACATACTCTAAAACAGTTTGCTTAGGTTGCTTCCTTTGAGTAGTAAACTCAATCCATAATTGATTTTTTCTAGCTCTTGTATTGGAAGAAAAATATGCAGATAGAGTATCCCAAGTCTCTTGGGAAGTTTTGCAATTCCTAATGTGAGGAAGAAGGAAGTCAGAAATAGAGTTAAGTAGATATGACCTGGCTAAATCATTTTTGGCACACCATGAGTTGAGTCTTTCTAGCTCCTCTCTTGTAGGTTGACCTTTGCTTCTGAATATGGGCATCTCCTCATCTCGTGATATGTATCCATAGAGACTCCTTCCTTGTAGATAGGTCTTCATCCTCAAGGACCATGCTAGATAATTATTGTTGGGAAAGATGGATGGACACTCCAAGAAATGAGTAGGTACTACCAATTCCTGCTTTGTACCAGACCCTTGATGGTTCAGAGTTGATTTTTAAGCCCGCTTATCTTTCCAATGACACTAAATAAGTGCCTATGTACTTTGGAAATTATGTGAGAAATGATTGAACCAAAACAGACTACTTCCAAGTTGAAGGATTAATGAAAACCTTCTATTTTTGTTCACACACCTGCTGCTTGTTATGCTCAGTGCTTCCAGTACAGTAGGAATTAGAAAAATTCCTTTTAGAGGTATCTGATTAGCTTAGTAAGCTAATGATTCCAAGTGGAATCACTTAAAATGATGCACTATACATAGAGCAATCAACTTGGCAGTTGAATCATTACCCCCGATTTTTTAGGACCGCTGCAGAGTTTGATCAGTGAGTGCTTCGATGCACTTCTCTCCAAATTGGTTGAATGGAGTGTCTTCAACATTTGTGAACATGTAGATAACTTGGAGCTGATTCCAACAAGCTATAGAACATTGAGAATCGTGGAGAAATGATTGAGATATGAGCAGTACATGTTGACAGTTATGAATGACTATAACAGAGAGATCATAGATGAGTAATGCAGATCTATTGTATTAATGAACAATGTTATAAAAGATCGTAGGCTTTAAAATCATAGCCTAATGATGGTGAGTAGTGTAGGCTACAATGCAGACCTCACTCTCTTACAATATGGCAATGGAGAACTTTGAGAATAGAGTCTTCTAACCGCGACTTTTACATGTTACCTTTTATAAGTGCTACATTCAAATTTTGAATTTGAATTCAAGTTTTGGCTCTCTCTAAAAGTAATTCACCAATCTAGGAGTTATTATCCAACATGAAGTTGTGACTTTTCATCTAACAAACTCCACAAGTTTGTAGGTAGCTACAAATATTCTTTCAAGTTAAATAAGCTTTTACAAATGGTAAAGGATAAAATCTTCTTAGCAATGGTTTCCATGGAGCTCCAATTGTTCATGAACTTCTAGCCAAATGTGTAGGCTTGAACTTTGCACCAACAGTTCCCCCTCAAGCCAAACATTTTGGCTTGGTCTTCTTCTTCAATCTTCTTGAATGTCCTTCAATCCAATCATTGATTTAAACCTGCAAAGTTTTGTACCATCTAATGCTTTAGTCAATAAATCTGCACATTGCATATTAGTTGATACATAAGCCAACTCAATTTCCCTGCTCAATAGCTTCTCTCTCACATAATGATAGTGGACCTCTATATGCTTGGTCCTAGCATGCTAGTGGATGTAATGAGCTTGTATTATCTCCAAAAATCATTAGAGATGTAGTATGCAAGCTCGAATCTGTGTATAACAATCTGATCCATATGGCCTCTTGACTAGCATTGGCCAATCCTCTATACTCTACCTCTGTAGAAGATAAAGCAACAGTAGGTTGCTTCTTTGAAGACCATGATATAGGTTTATCACCTGCAAAGGATAGGTATCCTGAGGTACTCCTTCTGTCATCCTTGCATCGTGCCCAATCTGCATCTCAATATATCTTGATGTCCAAGTCTGATGTATAAGGAAAATATAAACCTTGATTTTGAGTGCCCTTAAGGTACTTCAAAATCCTTTTGGTAGCTTCCAAATGAGGTGCTCTAGGCTTGTGCATAAACAAACTTAGAACACTTACTCCATAAGCAATATCAATCCTTGTTAATGTAGCATAGTTCAAGCTTCCCACTATGCTTTGATAATTTGCAATGTTCTCAAGTACATCACCTTCATGAGCACTTAATTTTAGTTTTACCTCCATTGGAGTACTTGCAACTTTGGCATCCTACAAATGAAACTTCTTTAACATATCCTGTATATACTTTCTCTGAGTAATATAAATTCCCGAGTTAGTGTAGACTAACTCAAGTCCAAGAAAATATTTTAGTGATCCAAGGTCACTAATTTTGAACTCCTTCATCATCTGATTCTTGATCTGCTTGATGCCATTAGCATCATTACCTGTGAGTATGATATCATCAACATACACACATAGGTATATTACCACTGAATTACTTCTGTTGATGAACAGAGAAGTATCTACTTTAATCATGATAAAACCTTGATCCTAAAGATATGTAGTTAACCTATGGTTCCATGCCCTAGGTGCCTGCTTCAATCCATAAAGAGCTTTGTTCAATTTACATACATATGTTACCTTGTTTGGGTCCTCATAGCCAGGAGGTTGAGACATGTACACCTCCTCTAAAATCCAGCCATTTCGAAATGATTTTTTTACATCCAACTAATACATGTTCCAATTCTTTGATGCAACCACACTTACCAATACCTTGATGGTTGGCATTTTGGCCACAGGTGAGAAGGTTTCTTCATAATCAACTCCTTAGGTTTGTGCAAAACCCTTAGCCACAAGTCTAGCTTTGTACTTGCTTATTAATCTATCAGAATTCCTTTTGATCTTATAGATCCATCTAGAACCAATTACCTTCATAGACTCCTTCTTTGGTACTAGTTCCCAAGTATCACTCTCCTTGAGTGCTTCGATTTCCTCATCCATAGCTTACTTCCATTCTGCCTTGGTCTTTGCCTCTTCATATGATGATGGCTCTTAAAATGACAAGTCTTTTGTAAGATAAAGTTCTTAGTAACTAGGGAAGTGTCATACCCATATCTGATTGGCTTCTTGCTCTCCCTTTGTGATCTTCTGATTGCTTGGTTGGATGATTCAAGTATATCCTCCAACTTCTTTATCTTGACTTTGCCTTTGGATTTCCATGCCTTGAACTCTTCTAGGTTGATGATGTCCTCATCATTTGAGTTGATGTCTCCATTCTAAGTAGGTTGTTCCTTAGTAAGGCTTGGAAACTCCTCTTCAAAGTCATAAGGTAGCTTTACTTTCCTGCATTCACTATCAACCCAAGAGTCATTCTCATCAAAGACAACATCTCTATTGACCATGAATCCTTTGTTTGAAGGATTCTAGAACTTGTATCCTTTCTGATTCAAGCCATACCCTATGAAGATGCACTTTTCTACCTTGGGGTCTAGCTTACCTCTTATGTGAGAAGGGATATGCACATAAGCAACACATCCAAACATCCTACAATGATCAAGTGAAGGTCTTCTACCATGCCATGGTTCATATGGGGTCATCCCATCAAGAGATTTAGATGGCAACCTGTTTACAAGATAAGTGGCAGTAGATACACTCTCTGCCCACAAGTAATTAGGTAATTTTTTCTCATTTAACATTGAGCTAGTTGTTTCAACAATTAATCTATTTCTCCTCTCTGCCACCCCTTTTTGCTCAGGGGTATACCTTGTTGTAATTTCTCTCTTGATTCCTCTGTCCTGCAAGAATACATCAAACTCATTTGAGAAGTACTCACCTCCTTCATCTGACCTTAGTCTCTTCAGGTTTCTTCCTCTTTGATTCTCCACAAGTGCAAGATATTTTTTAAAGCAACTGAATACTTCATCTTTGTGCTTCATAAAGTACAATAAAATCCACCTACTATAATCATCAATGAAAGATACATAATACCTTGATCCAAAAATTGAGGGATCCTTACTTGGTCCCCATACATCTATATGGACAAGCTCTAGGTAGTCCTCATGCATGTAGCCTTTCCTTGAGAAGGGTAACCTATGAGATTTTCCAAATTGACAAGCACCACATTTATAAATCATGTGTTGCTTGGATACATTAGGTATCCCACGCACACATTGGTCTCTACATATTTGTTTTAAGGTTCTTTCACCAACATGCCCTAATCTATTATGCCAAATTTTAAGCTCTGATAGTGTTTGATATTTGTAGCTATAAAGTGCAATGTTCCTTGTATCCTCAAGTTCAAAAGTGAATGACCTACTGTCTTTTCTCCTTTGGCAATTCTCTTGAATCCATGTTGGGGATCCTCCACAATGCTCCATATTGGTTGAATCTAACCTACAAACCCTTTTCCACAATCTCTCCAACACTCATCAAATTCTTGGTAATTGTAGGAACATATAGAACCCTACTTAACACATTCTTGTTTCCATCAGAGGTCTTAACATTTCCTACTTTAATCACTGAGTGCTTGATGTCATCACCTGTTTGTACCTGATGCTTACCCTTTGGTTCTTCAAGGTCAGAGAGAAGAGCTACATTGCATGCCACATGGTTTGAGCATCCTGAGTCAATGTAGAAGAGATGATCATCATTTATACCTGGTTTTGAAGTCATATTCATAATCAGAAGAGAATCTTCTTGCTCATCTGTGTAGTTGTTGTAATCTTTCCTTGACTTTTAGCCTCCTTGGTAATTGCTATTGTAGTTGTTGTTGTAGTTGTTCTTGTATCCTTGATGGTGATTGAATCTTCCTCTTGATTGTGCATATCCACCTCTTTGATATCCTCTACTTCTCTGATTCTTGAAGTTCTTGTAACACTCATCTGTAGTATGATTTGACAATCCACAAATATTGCATGGTGAGGAGTTATAAGGTCTCCCCCTACCTTGCTTACCTCCTCTGCCCCTTCCTCTTAAGGTTCTACCTCTCCCTGCATAGTTGGCTTGGGAGGTAGTTCCTTCATCTTCAACCTTCTTGTTCTTTCCTTTCTCTTTGGACTTACTTTTATCAGTGTATAGGGCAGAAGAGCTATTACCTCTTGATGAATCTTCATTTTTGTTGAGCTTGGCTTCATGAGTAAATAGTTGCCCCATGAGTGTGGTAATGTCTGGAACCTGCATGCCCATGTACAAGTCCGTGGTAGTTGTGAAGCTCTCCCATTTGTCATCAGCTTTAATACCATTGATTACTTGTCTTACAATCTACTCTTCTTCAATTTCTTCTCCTATGCTTGCCAATTGATCTGCTCCATCTTTGACTTTGGTCACATAATCTGAGATTCCTTGCTTAGGTTGCTTTCTTTGAGTGGTAAACTCAATCCACAATTGGTTCTTCCTAGCCCTTGTATTGGAAGAAAAATAGGAAGACAATGTTTCCCAAGTTTCTTGGGATGTCTTACTATTCCTAATATGTGGAAGAAGAAAATCAGAGATTGAGTTAAGTAAGTAAGAACTTGCTAATGCATCCTTGGCACACCATGTGTTGAGTCTTTCATGCTCCTCTCTTGTAGGTTGTCCTTTGCTTCTGAATATGGGCATCTCTTCATGTCCTAAGATGTATCCATAGAGGCTCCTTCCTTGTAAGTATGTCTTCTTCCTCAAGGACCATGCTTGATAGTTGTTCCTGTCCAATTTATCAATGAAAGAAGGAAAACCATCTCCCATTTTACCTTAGCTTTGCTCTGATACCAATGTCGGGAAAGATGGATGGACACTCCAAGAAATGACTAGGTACTACCAAATCCTGCTTTGTACCAGCCCCTTGATGTCAGAGTTGATTTTTAGGCCCTCTTAGCTTTCCAATGACACTAAATAAGTGCCTATGTACTTTGGAAATGATGTGAGAAATGATTGAACCAAAACAGACTAGTTCCAAGTTGAAGGATTAATGAAAACCTTCTATTTTTGTTCGCACACCTGCTGCTTGTTGTGCTTAGTGCTTGCAGTACACTAGGAATTAGAAAAATTCCTTTTAGAGGTATCTAATTAACTTAGTAAGCTAATGATTCTAGGTGGAATCACTTAAAATGATGCACTATACACAGAGCAATCAACTTAGCAATTGAATCATTACGCCCGATTTTTTAGGACCTCTGTAGAGTTTGACCAGTGAGTGCTTTGCCTCATGTTTCTTCAAGTTGGCTGAATGGATTTTCTTCAAAATTTTTGAGCATCTAGATAGCTTTGAGCGAATTCCAAAAAGCTATAGAAAATTTAAATTTGTGGAGAAATGACTGAGATATGAGTAGTACAAGTTGATAGTTATGAATGACTATAATAGAGAGATCATAGATGAGTAATGTAGATCTATTGTATTGATTAACAATGTTATACAAGATCATAGGCTTGACAATCATAGCCTAATGATGGTGAGTAGTGTAAGCTGCAATGTAGACCTCACTCTCTTACAATATGACAATGGAGAACTCGAGAATAGAGTCTTCTAACTGCGGCTTTTACATGTTACCTTTTATAAGTGCTACATTCAAATTTTGAATTTGAATTCAAATTTTGGCTCTCTCTAAAAGTATTCGAGCAATCTAGGAGTTATTCTATCCAAGATGAAGTCATGACTTTTCATCTAACAAACTCCACGAGTTTGTAGGTAGCTACAAATATTCTTTCAAGTTAAATAAGCTTTTACAAATGGTAAAGGATAAAATCTTCCTAGCAATGGTTTCCATGGAGCTTCAATTCTTCATGAACTTCTAGCCAAATGTGTAGGCTTGAACTTTGCACCAACAATTATTCCTGTCCAATTTATCAATGAAAGAAGGGAAACCATCTCCCATTTTATCTCAACTTTCTCTGATACCACTATTGGAAGAGATAGATGGATACCTCAAGGAAGTGAGGTGGTACTGCTAAAACCTGCTTTGTACCTGGCCTAAATGATTCCAAAGTTTGATAGTAGGCCCTTTTATCTTGAAAATGACACCAAGAAGATACCTATGTACTTTGGAGTTGATGCTTGAAACAATTGAATCAAAACATACTACTTCATGAGTTGTTAGTGTCACAAAACTTGCTATTTTAGTCCACACACCTGTTGGTTCTTTTGCTCAGTGCTCACAGTAGAGTAACAATTGAGTGCTCACAGTACAGTAACAATTGATTAAATTCCTTTTCAGGGAATTTAATTAGCTTAGATAGCTAATGTCTGTAAGTGGAATCATCTAAAATGATGAACTATACTATGAGAAATGAATTTGGCAATCCAAAGCTTACCCTCGATTTTTTAGGGACTGAATTATAGATGACCAGTGAGCAGTTCGATGGTGATTTCTACCAAATGACTAAAGGAAATGTCTTGAATTTTTTATAATAAAAAATAGCCTTCAAGCTCGCTCCAACAAGCTATAGATCATGCAAAATGGTTGAGAACTCACTGAGATATGATTAGACAAAGCTCACTATTTTGAGTAGTCATAGTAGAGAAGTACACAAAAATGTTCAATGAAGTAAATGTATTATAGCACATGATTATACAAGATCATTGGCATGTATTGATGCTCAATGATAGTGGAATGAGTAAGCTATGGTGTAAGCTCCTCAAATCCTGCAAATGACCAATGGAAGAGCTCTCAATGCGGCCACACAGCCGGATGATTTTCAAACATCTTATGTAAGAGATTTTCTCCCAAGTTTGAATTTGAAATTCAATCTTGGATCCAACTAAAAGTGTCTCCTCTAATCTAGGGTTATTCTCTCAATCTAAAGCCATAACCAATATTCTATCTAACTCCACGAGTTGTAGCCTTTTACAAGATTCTCCAAAGGTATAAACCTTTTTTACAATTGTAAATGATTAAGCAAGTACAAGCTATGGTTTATATGAGTCATCAATGCTTCCTCATATAGTCTTTCGTGCTAAGACAAATGTGAAGACTTGTATATTTGCACCAATAGTTTTACGAGTGTGGCTGAAAGCACAGCCCTAAAGGTTGATATTTATTTTTGAAGAAGTACAAAGAACACTCTTCTTGATGTTCTTGAAACTATGTGCAAAAGTACTCTAAAATGGCTCCAAAACACACCCCAAAAATGCTTCAAAAACAGTCTTTGAAAGCAAAGAATGAAGCTTTGAGGGACCAAAACATGTTGAAGGTAATGTTAACTTTAGTATTTCCCCTTCTTTAGACACCACAAGAGTGTAGCTTAGTGGCAAGAGATTGCCATGATTAAGCGAGCTTCGGGGGGAACAATACTCGGATGGGTGACCTCCTGAGAAGTACCCAGAACCTCTATCTTCCTTGATCATTGAGGTCCTCCCTCGTGTGCAACCAATGGTGGCTTTAGTGAATCCCATGATAAGGTCCACCAAGGTCTATGCCTTGGTCGCCGCCTTAGTTGTAAGCCTTGGGAGGGTGGGCGGGTGCTTGCTTCGCTCACACAAAAGGAACAAATCTTTTGCATCAAAATGCTCTGATATCAATGAAGTATTTTGATGGCGATGCACCACAATGCGCTTTGCTTCTCGAGAGATTCACAATGATATCCTTGGAGTAGAAAACTGAGATGCTAGGGCCACACATGGTACTCTACACAGAGCCTGTAGAATACGCAAAGAAACACAGTACACAGGGAGCATGAACACATACTTCTTAGGTGTAACCAATGCGGTCAAACTTACAGTCTCTAACTGACCAAGCCACTATGAGTTTTATTAAAGAACATATACAAAGAAGTGTCCAATGGCCATTTGTCCTTTCACATGGACACTAATGACAACACTAAGAAAGAATTTGGAAGTGTATTTGGATGATTTGTGTCCACATTCCCACTAAAGACAAAATGACATTCTAAAATTCTGAAAAATACTTGACAAGTGCATAGAGTATTGAATATGTCCAAATCGAGAAAAGTGTCTTTTCATGGTATGAAAAGGAAAAACTCTACGCCATATAGTCTCTAAAGATCATATATCAATAGATGAGGATAAGGTAAGACCCATAACTAAATTATCATGGTCTTGAATGATAAAGGAAGCACACCTGTTTATGGACCTTTGTTGATATAGCTAAAAGAAACATTTGTGTTTAGCACAATATTGACAATGCATGATTGGAATTAACCATTACATGTTCATGTTGATGATTCCGATTTTGCAATTGGATGTGTGTTAGCACAACCATATGGAGAAGAAAATTTAGATTTACCCATAGTGTATGCTAGTAGATAATTGAATGCAATAGAAGGGATTTACAAAACAAGTGAAGGAGATGGATTAGGAATGGTGTATGTGATTTAAAAATTTAGACACTATCTTCTGGCCAAAAAGTTCAAGTTTTTCAGAGATCATGTAGTAATATCATATTTGGCCAGAAAACCTTGCAATATGGATGCTTAATAAGATGGTTTCTCTTACTAATGGAATACGATTTTGAAGTAGTTTTTAAGAAGGTAAGACCCACCTTCGGGTGGATCACCTTTCCTGACTCACTTCAGGAGCATCATTGCAAGGAGTCTTTAAAGAATGTCAGTATCCCTACCTTTTCAACCTAGAAGTAGTTCCTAATCGGGAAAAGATTGTTATCCCAATTCTATTTTTTGGACCCATGAATAAGCACATCAAGATGAGGGAAGAAGAGCTCATACAATCACAAAGATATCAATTTCTTGCAAGAAGCATTTACAAATAGAATGATCAAGGTGCATTACCTTGCTATGTGGAAGAAGAAGAAGAATACAAAAAACTACTACAATAAGCCCATGTAAGATTCTTAGGACATCATTACTCCAAACAACTTTGCAAAAATCTCAAGTATTTAGGAGTATATTGTCCTACCATGGAAGCAGATGTTCATCACTTAATTAAGTAGTGCTCTAGTTGTATTAGCCAACATCGAGTGGAATTTGCAATGTTATATCACATCACTCTATTACTTGAATGGAGTGCTTCATTGCTTCAATTTTTGAAATCAAGAAGATTCCTTGAGGATGCAAACTTAGTGAGATGGAGTTTAGAGCAAAAAGACAAAGACTACAATTTTATTGGATAAAACTTGTATTAAGAGGTAGATATGGTTATCTATGACTATGCATTCATGAGATTGAGTATGTGAAGATTTTGGAAACGACACATTGTGGTGTTGCAAGTGGACACTTTGGACTAGATCATGTAATCTAGAATATCTTGTTCTCATGTCTTTGGTGGCCACCCTTCATATGGATGCTCATACCTATGTGACCTGTTGTGACACATGTCAAAGGGCACAATACCCTATCAGAAAGGATGAAACACCCTTGAGAGCAATGATGGTAGGAGGTGCATTTTCCAAGTGGGGCATATATTTTTTTGGACCCATCAATCCCCAAGATACAAGGTCTCATGTAGAGTACATCATTGTAGCCACATATTATCTCACCAAGAGGGTAGAAGTTGAATCCACATGTAAAAATGATGCATGTTGGTGTATGAAACACCACAAGAACAAAGCTAATGTGATATTAGAAAATGAATAGATTTGTTTTTAGATAAAGTGAACTCATATTATCTCCATGTATTATAGGTATACCTTGATAAATACCCAAGATTTTGAATAAGGTCTACATCCATATTACTTCTTTATTTGCTTCCGCAAGCCCTTTGTATTCTACTTCAACTGATGATAATTGCTATTGTATGTTGTTTGAGCACCAAGTCACAAGCTTATCACCTATATACACCATGTATCCATGTGCTGATCTTCTATAATCTTGACTTCCTACCCAATCTAAGTTACTATATGCTCTTGACTTTGTTTTTGAAGTAAAAGGATAATATAATCCTTCCTTTATAGTTCCTTTGATATATGTGAGAACTCTTTGACTTGCAATCCAATGTTGATCCTTTGGACAATGCATGAACTGTGAGAGAACTCCCACAACATAACTCAGATCAGGTATTGTTAGTGTAGCATAAATCAAACTTCCCACTAAATATTGATACTTCCTAATATCTTTGAATTATGCACCATCATATTTTCTAAGCTTATGATTGACTTCAAGTGGAGTTGAAGCTTCTCTACAATTCTCGATGTTGAACTTCTTCAATAGGTTGAGAAGACACCTTTCTTGGGATACATATATACCATTATTTGCATAAGTAATTCCCATTCCAAGAAAGTATGATAACTTTCCTAGATCACTTATCTTGAATTCCTTCTCAAGTAATCTCTTTACTTCCTTGATTCCTTCACTTGAAGTACCTATGATTATAATGTCATCTACATAAATACAAATGTAGATTATACCTTCATTTGTTCTTTTGATAAGTAGACTTGCATATGCCTTTGAACCGAGATCATTGAGATACTTCACAAGCCTATAGTTCCAAGCTCTTGGAGCTTGCTTTAACCCATAGACTGCTCTTCTTAATCTGCAAACATAATTTGGGTACCTAAAATTTTCAAACCCTTGAGGTTGCTCCATGTACACTTCATCAGATATGTATCCATTAAAAAATGCATTCTTTATATCCAATTGACTTAAGGTCCATCCTTTTGTTTTTGCAATAGCAATGATTGTCCTTATGGTTGACCATCTTTGCCATAGGAGTGAATGTCTCATCATAATCTATGCCATGAGTTTGAACATAACCTTTTACCACCAATGTAGCTTTATATCTGG
Organism: Ceratopteris richardii; assembly: GCA_020310875.1. Lineage (NCBI taxonomy): Eukaryota > Viridiplantae > Streptophyta > Polypodiopsida > Polypodiales > Pteridaceae > Ceratopteris > Ceratopteris richardii. The sequence continues at coordinate 59,540,158 of CM035415.1, forward strand.
CTATTCTTCCATCTGCAAGCTTCTTCAATTAATAAACCCATTTATTTCCAATCACTTTCTTACCATTTGGTTTTGGAACAAGTTCCCAAGCCTTGTTCTCCTCAAGTGCATTGAAATCTTCCTTCATTAATTCTTCCCATTGTTTCTTGCCTTTTGCTTCATCATAGTTCTTAGGTTCTTCATCTTCTTTGACCATATAAGCATAGCCTTTTTGAGTCATATAAGAACTATCACAAGAATACCTTATTGGTTGTTTCCTTATTCTACTTGAACTCCTTGGTTCATTCTCTTCATGTGTATCTGAATACACTTCCTCATCACACCTAGGTGCATCTTCATTGCTCCTTGATGATCCACTTCTGGATGAACTTGCTTGCATGTGATCTTCATCTCCATTTACCTACATATTTGATTTACCTCCCTCACTTCGTCTTTAATCTTCTTCAAATGCTTCAATGTTTTGACTTTGTTCTACATATCGACTTTTCTGTTCATGATCAAATGTCACATCTCTAGAAATAAGAAATTGTTTTCTTAGAGGATTCCATAACCTATAACCCATCTGTTTTTCATCATACACAATGAACACATATTCTTCAACCTCTGGTTCAAGCTTATGTCTGAGTTGGGATGGCATATAAGCATAGGCAATTGATCCAAACACTTTACAAAGATCTTGTGTTGGTTTCTTACCCCACCAAGATTAATAAGGGGTCATACAATTTAGAGTTGTACATGGTAACCTATTCACCATGTATGTAGCTGTATTCAAAGCCTCACCCCATAGATATTTGGATAATTTTTCTCCTTTAACATAGCCCTAGCAAAATCAACCAAAATTCTATTTCTTCTTTCTGCCACCCCAATATGTTGAGGTCTATACCTATAAGTTATTTCCCTCTTAATACTTGCATTCCAAAGATAATAATTGAATTCTTCGGAGAAGTATTCCCCCCTCCATCACACCTTAGTCTCTTGAGCTTTTGACCTATTAACTCTTTCTGCATATGCATGAAAATGCTTGAAGGCTCCAAATACTTCTCATCTTTCCTTCAAAACATAAATAGTTATCCATCTTGTGCATCATCAATAAAAAGAACATAATACCTAGAGCCATTCATTGATCCTTCTATTGTTGGTCCCTATACGTCTGTATGGATGAGCTCTAGAAGTCCATCATGCTTGAATCCTTTCTTTCGAAATGGTAATCTATGTGCTTTTCCCATTTGACATGCTTGACATTTGTAGACCATATCTTGGTTCTCCACATTGGTGGTCCTAGTATAGATTGATTTGCCACCATAGCTTTGATTCCTCTTTCACTAAAATGTAATAACCTCTTATGCCAAAGGTCTAATTCTGTAATCATTTCCTCACCATGTGTGAGCGAAGCTTGACCAATATTCTTTTGCACTTTCAAAGTAAAGAGTGTGCATTCCTTCTTACCATAAGTAGTCTGATTATATTCATTCTCTAGATCTTCCACTTTTACTCCTACATTTGTAAATCTGAATTGAAAATCTTTCTCAACTATTTATCCCACACTAATCAGATTCTTAGGTTTTGTGGGAACATACAAAACATTGCTTAGTAAATTTGCTCCAGTCCTACATTTGAGTTTTTGAATTGAATGCACATTGTGTCTTGTGTTATCACCTATTTGAACTGTATGACTAGAAATGGCATCTTCTAATTCTGACATTAATTCTATATTTTTTGACAAATGATTAGAATAAGCAGAGTCAATATATAATACCTTGAGACCTTCTTTCTACGATGTACTTATTAAATTCATCATCAGTGTTGTATGGTTCTCATTCTATGTATCTTTTGCATAATTCTAATAGGTGGTATTGTAGGATTGGTTATGTCCCCAACTTCTTCCTCCACCTCCACCATAGCCACCTCTTTGACTTTGCCATACTCTTTGAAATTGATTTTGATATCTTCCACCTCTGCCTCTACCATTGTTACTTTGATTTTGAATTGAACATTGTTGATTGTGCCAACAATCATAAGCTAAATGATTGATCAATCCACAAATCCAACATGTCTTCTTGTTATTATTTTGGTTACCTCTTCCTCTTCCATTTCCTCTAGCTTTACCTTTGCCATTACGTCTTCCTTTTACATAATTAGCCTGAGAAGTTGATTCTTCTTCATCCTTTGCTTTACCTTTATCTCCTTTCTTCTTATTCTTGGCATACATACCACATCTATGTCCTTTGTTTCCATCTCACTTCAAGCCTTTCTCAAATGTGAGCATCAATCCAAGCAATTGATTTATATCTAGTATAAAATGATTTAGTGAGAGTTCAATTGATAGTATAAAAGGTTTCCAACTTTCATCTCCTCTCAAAATTGCAAGTACTTTTGCAATCAACCTATGATCTTCAATATCTTCATCTATAGATCAAAGGTTGTCTGCCAGGTCCTTCATCTTAGTGACATAATCACTAATACTTTGGCTTGCTTCTTTTTGAATGTTGTAAACTTTGACCACAAGCTACCCTTCCTAGCTTTAGTAGTGTTTTGGAAGTGATCTTCCAAAGCATTCCATACATCTTTCGCTATTTCCAAACCTCTGATGTGTGGTAGCAAATGATCTATGATAGTGTTATATATATAGGCTCTTATGCATGCATCTTTCTTTTGCCATAACTTTAAAGATTATAGCTCTTCTTTATTTGGTTGACTATCATCTTCAAATCTAGGCTTCTCTTCTTCACCTGTTACATATATCATGAGATCCTTACTCATAAGTAAGGCTTCCATTCTCATTACCCAAGCAGGATAATTATCTCTGTCCAATTTGTCAATAGAGATATGATCTCCGTCCAATTTGTGAGTTTAAGATTTATAGATTATTAACTTTTTTAGATATTTAACCTTGAGGATGATTTCAAATAGTTCTTTGATGCGTTTTGTTGTTAAATGCTTCAGCTTCCAACTTTCCATTGAAAGTTTTCCAAGATCTCTTCTATATGCACCTCCTTTTACTCTTTCGGACCTTTCTGCTTTGATACCACTTGTTGGTGTATGAAACACCACAAGAACGAAGATAATGTGATATTATAAAACCTCTATAATCACCATTAATGCAGCAAAGATTAAAACTCTTGAACCTTCGAGACTTTCCATAGTAAATGTAAATATTTACTCTTCTTCAAGTTGCACCTTTTTTTCTAGCTTCAATTCTTCTTTGATTTGACTTGAATCGTATAGATTCTAGCGCTCAATGATTAATAGAAGTTCTTAAATATAGAAAGAAACACATTCCAAGTAAAATCTTCAAGTAATAACTTGTATATAACTTGAAATGTCTTCAAGAGTTACACGATGTCTGAAATCTAAAAAAATACCTATATTGATTTGACATGCCGTCACTCTTAAGCTTGTTTCACTGAGCACACATCCCATTTTGCAACGATATTTTGGTTGATTGTAGTTAAGGATAATATCTTTAAAATGGGATATCATTTTATAAAAAACATTACACCATACTCTCATATCTCACTCTTAGAAGATCAATAAAATCTGTACCAAAAAACTCATAACTTCCAACTATACAATTATGAAATCACTTATATTTCTTCACACAAGGAGCATTAACTCAAATATTTCTAAACAAACATGTGTTTGCTATTAGAGAAGATGTGTACGAAATGGCTTGGCCTCAAGGATCTTCTTCATTGAATGACCCCTCTCCACAATCTCTCTCAAAAAATAGCCCGACTGCCTCTCTTTTATCTTAGGACTTACAATCAAGTTTTTTCTCTTTTACATTTCTATTCTTCAAATTAGCTTATATGCATTGATTCTTTATGCTTCTAAAACTCAACTCATAACTCTAGAAGCTCTAGACTATATTTGATCCCTATTTTTACCACTATATTAGGTGTGAATTTGTCCCTTCACATAGGCATGATTTATGAGTGTCTATTTTCCATAGCTCTTTGTCCTTTTTTATCTTCCACTTATGTCTTTATTTCTAATTAGTGAGTGAAGCCCCAAAAATGCATAAATGATGAATAAGTTTCTATTTGCAAATGTGTTCACAAGATACAGACTTCTTATTGAGTTAATTAATGATAGAGGCACCCAATTCTTGAATGAAGCAATTGGATATCCCCTTGAATATTTCATGGTGACACATAATAAGTCTACCACTTATCATCCACATTCTAACCAACAAGTAGAGAGCACTAATAAGAACCTTTGTAATGTATTGATGAAGCTTGTAGATAGCAAACACTCTAATTGAGAGAAACAACTTCACCATGTTGTTTAGGCTTATAGAGTGGCTTATAAAATAGTACTCAAGGCCACCCCTTTTAATAGGTTCAAAACATTGTGCTATGATTAGAGTGTTTAATCCAACATTGAAAGTAGCACAAGAGCATCAATGGATAGGACATCAATAGTCCTCTATAATTATGGATCTAGAATAATTAGGAGAGGCAAGGCCATGTGTATCAGTAGGCATCTACACAACAAGATTAAAGAAAAGAAAAATATATTATTTTGATGCACACATTAAAGATAAAGGATTAAGATTTGAAGGCTTAATGTTGAATTATACCTTTAAGTATCATGCTTATTAGTTGGAAAAGTGCATTCATCAATCTATGATCATCAATAGATTTTCCACAAGTGGTGAAGTTCAATTAGCCATACTAGAAGGAGATATAATTTCACCAAGATACATTAGTGGATGTAAAGTCAAGCTTTATCAAGATCCCCTAATGGAAGAGATGCATATGTGAATAAATAAGGCCAAGAAATGTAAGGAAAAAGAGGAATGACTCAAGAAGAAGTTAGGTAGAGGCTCGAGAATGAATTAGACATAAGAAGCTAAGGCGAAAGGGCCTATTACCCAGTTCCAGTGCCCCTAGATATCTCATGTAAATGTGCCAAACCAGAGCGAGTAAACCTCTCCTAGCATGAGCTACCACCAATGCCATTAGGTATTCATGTTGCCAAGGCATGAAAGTACAAGAGAATCCCATTGAGGCTTATCTCATCGGACTAAGAGGAGTGGAAACCCCTTTCATGGGTGAGGTAAAAGTTCTTATCCTCTTACACAACATCCCCTTGATAGTAAAGCTCATGGTTTTCCATGATGAAGATCTCACTGAACCTTTACTAATGGGCCAAGGTTGGATAAACGATCTTGTTTTCACCTTGAACCTTCAAAGAAAAATTCTTTAGGTTGGGTTGAGAAGTCCTTACAATAGAGCTGGTGAACCATGGATCCTCTACTTCCAAGCCCACACACTTTGCATTTTCTCCTAAGACTATTGTGCAAGGGAATCAAGTGCATTAAACAATCGTTTGGTATGAGAAGATACATGTCTACTTGCTAACACATGGTTTTGCAAAAGAAAACCATGAGACTAAAATACATACACTTCTTGATGTAAAAAACCATTCAAAAGTGCAATTTTAATTTCCAACTAATGTACATTCCAATCCTGATGATGGTCGTTCAACATGTGAGAGGAAATGTCTCATCAAAATTCATTCCTCTCTCTTGAGCATAACCTTTGATAACAAGCCTAGCCTTATACCTATGAATTGTTCCATCAAGCTTAAATTTCAGCTTGTATAACCATTTGGCACCAATGGCCTTTTTGCCTAGAGCAAAATCACATAAAGAATAATTACCATTCTTCATGATAACATCATATTCTAATTGCAAAGGAGGGATCCAATTTTTTGAATTTTGCAGTTCATCAAAAGAAATAAACCCATTCACATCACAAATACTAGAGGCAACCATTGCATAAAAATATCATGCAAAGGAAGCACTATGAGAGCCTGGACAAGTATAATATGACAAAGGTGCATCTAGTTTGTTATCTCTAGAAGTATGCATCAGCTATTTAGACATAGGTTTTTCACCTTCTATGTTAGCTCTCGCATCAACAAGCGCATCATGTAAATATGCATTAGGGATGGAATTATGTGCATCATCATGGAACTTGTAAATGTTGCAAAATTGCCTCATTTGGACTAACATTATTGTCCACATGTAAACAAGGTAGCAAAGTATCATACACATCTTTTCAGCTAAGTGATGTCTTCTTGGTACTTGAAAGTAAGGACTAAATTGCATCGTCCGCAACAGCAACATAATGGCTAAACAGAATGTATTTGGCCTATGGATGATATAAAGGATAGCCTTTTCTTTCATAATTTTACCCAATAAAACTTTATTTCACGCCCTTATCATCCAATTTTCTATGTTATTGTTCAAGCACTATTGCATATGTGAGACAAGAAAAAACTCACACATGAGCAACAGATGTCTTGCAACCATGCAAAGCATCATATGGAATGATAGACTACAATGCTTTGGTGGGACACCTCTTAATTACATATGCTGCATACATAATAGCCTCAAACCAGACACTATGTGGTAAAGCCTAACTTTTGACCATACGCCTCACCATTTCCATGAGAGACATATTATTCCTTTCACCAACTTCTTTTTTGTGAGGTTTATATGACATTGCAAACTAATCTTTTATCCCATGGTCAACCAAAAGTGAATAAAGCTTAGAAGACATATATTCCACCCCCATTGTTGAGAACGGGGCTCCCTATTTTGCATGTTAACAAATTCTAAGCGATAACCAAGAACTCCTTAAAGCACATAAAGAGTTCAAATTTTGCTTTCAATGGATAAACCAAGCATGCCTAGAAAAACCATCATCAAAGTCATGAAGTATATGTAATTCCTAGATGATGGTGCTTGCATAGGATCACATACATCACTATGAACAAGATGGAACTTATGAGCAACTCTCATTGAGCCATCTTTTGGAAAGTTTCCCAAGAAAGCCTTTACAAAATTTGTTAAAATGTGCCTCAAGTTTGGCCAGAGAGGACACCATTTCAAATTTTTGTAGGTAAAGGAAACTAGCTAAACTAAGTTGACCACATGCATACCAAATCTTTGCATCCAAGATAGCTTGCGAATCATGAATTGCACATGCTCAATCATTCATAAAATTTTCATAATCTATGAGGTTGTAGAGCTCACAACCAAACCAATCTTGGTTAATGCTAGAAGTCATAACAAATTTTTCTTGATCCCTAGAACACATAAGGCATCTAACAATGTGAAAGAACTACCATGAACAATAGTCAAAATGATTTTTCTAACTCACATTATCGGATAAGAGGATTTGTTAGCGGATGTGACAATAGCCCATGTAGAGGAAGACGAAAGTGAAGTGAAGAAATTGTGTTGTGAGACAATATGTTTGGTTGCACCACTATCAAAGTACCAAATGTCTGAGTCTATTATAGAAATACACTCCTCATGAGAAGATGGTTCATAACTAAAGATAGTAGTAAATGTCCATTGTTCATTCTAAACAAGATAAGGAGACTCTATTTTAGTTGTAGTATCCTTTTCAACAACCATTCCAACCTCTTTCTTCTTTGCCTCCTTTGCAACTAGTTTAGGAAAACTCTTTATGACATGATCATTTGCCTTATAGTACTTGCCAAGTTATTTTTGCTTTTTTGTTTTGTTGTCTTCTTTGTCTTCCTTCTTTGACTATAAAGCAATATCAGATTTTTGCTTAGTAGTAGATGGTCACCATTTACCTTTGCCCTTTTGACTACCTAAGGAAGCTTGATCTACAACATGCATAATTGACTTGTTCTTCCTAGATTGATCTTCTTGCAGCAAATCAAAGATTAACTCCTCAAAGATTAAGAAATTTTGATTTCTTTTATCATCTGCCAAAGAGTAGAATCAAAAATCTAATATGAGTCTAGAAGTCCATTAAGAATAGTCTGCACAAGTGAACTATCAAGTAGAATTTCACGAGTAGAAATCAATTTTTCCTTCAAATATTTGATCTTTTTCAAAAAATGGTGCATTGAATCTCCTTCATTTACATGCTCACTCCCCAATTATTTTCAGAGCTAAGCAATAGGACCCTCATTTCTTGCTTGGTATAATGTTGTAAGATCTTTTTCTATCTTACAAGAGAGAATATGAGGGATAATGGCATGTCTGATAGACAAATCTATCAATGCATGTGCATGTGCATCTTTGCCATCCCAACAAAGTTGCTCTACAGTAGGTGCAATAGGAATTGCAACATGACTAGGAAATTTAAGATCATCATCTTCAACACCATTTGCATCAACTTCAATAACTATATTTGTAGGTGTAGTAGGATGTTTTTTCAAGATCCCCCACAATATTCCACAACCCTTTCACAACCAATACATGATGCATCATGTATTCCCACAATGGTAGTTAGTACCATCCAACTTATCTTCAATAGCCAACATGCATAATACAACATTGCTTTCAGCCATGGCTAGTGACTACATACCGTGATGTTAAAAATTGACTTTATCTCAAAAACTTGAATAGAAATAGTGTCTCAAGCTTTGCTAAGCCTCTAGGAAACTTTAACATGCTTATACTAGTGAACCTAAACCTATATATATATATATATATATATATATATATATATATATATATATATATATATATATATATATATATATATATATATATATATATATATATATATATGGCATAACAGGGGAAATTTCCTGTAAGTTGTTGCAATAGTGTAGTTGGAGAACGAAAGTAACTCAAATAAAATTTTTGATGCCACAAAGTGACGATATTTTGAATTGGTAATCACCTTGAGTATGCTTAACAATTTTTATGCCATTTTGAGGCGTGTGGATGATGCTCTAGATGAAGCAGTAACCTACTCTCATACCCAATGTTTGATTTCAAGGCCTATGCAAGCACACAAACAATACAAGGAAGAAGAAGAATCTAAGAGAACAACAGAACATAGAATACATTACCAAGCGAATGTACAAAGATAACTAACCCTTTAGATTTATAGGGTCCAATCTGCATGAGTACATGGGGTGAGTGTTTTACTAAAGATTCTATAAAGCCTTCAAGAAGCATCCAACTTGAGTTAACTTGAGTTCACTTGAGTAGATTGAGACAAATGGTAGATTTACTGCACAATGAACTCAAGTGAACTAGGACACCTAGCTTATATAGACTTTAGTAGAGTGGGACATTGTTCCAATTGTGGTTACACATTCACAAGTTGTGGTTATGCATGCTCATGCAAGTTGGAGTTAACTCCAGAGAGCACCTCTAGTTGAGAAGCTATGTAAGAGCTACTTGGGAGGAAAACTACACTTTTCTAAGGGTGGTGATATGATTCTCACTATAGTCTTCCTAATCAAAGCACGTGTAGAAATCATGAGCATTGAATAGAAAGGAATTTGATAATCTGATATATAAGAAACAATGTTCGTTGAATCCTATCATTTATGTAACAATCACTAAATATTTTTAAATTATCTTATTGTAATATATTTGAGATTGAACCAGTTTTACCGAGACTCTTTACATCATTTCTATTCATCCTTTCTAGAAATCTCTCCTATCTGCATTTCCATAGAGGAACGTCAATTTTGTTCCTTATCTATGATCGTTGATGCTCTTTTTCGCACAAGAATGTCGAATTCATCCTTTCTAGAAATCTCTCCTATTTGCAGTTCCATAGAGGAACGTCAATTTTGTTCCTTATCTATGATCCTTGATGCTCTTTTTTGCACAAGTGTCGAAATAGTTACAAAGTTTGAGGTTGCTCTCCATGACCTTGTATGCAAGGTGACTTCAATCTATCAACTACAACAACAAATATTCTGAGTGTCTAAACACCAGCAGGTGGCTGATTTTCTTCAATATTTATTCCTTTAAGTAGGCCGGGATAAATCTTATTTCCACTTCAATAAATAGGCAATCCCTTGGTAAGGTGAGGAGACAAAGGCAGTCTTAGTCTCCTATTTATTTGAGCAGTTCGTTTGGGAGTCTAAAACACTAAGTTGATATGATAGTAGGATTTTCTACCTGGGTTCAATCCGTTTGCAAGAACTCACACAAGCTTCAATGGCTCCATCATGAGGTTGGAAAGATTGGCATGCTAGCACAAGAGCTATGCTCGAGTGTTGCATTTTGACAATCGTATTGCCCATATTGCCTCTTGACCCATATTTAACAGGTTTATTATCAATTTTACCTTCATGCATGACATGGAAAATTTTTGACCTCCCGTCGGTTTTCCAAGAAAAAAAGAGACGTAAAAGTGACGAGCAGTTCACACATTTTTTGAGAGTACTGCATTCTACTCCTGCACTAGAGGGCAGAAAACTGGGCAATCAGGGTGTGGCTCTTCATGCTTTTTTAAAGGAAGTTCGGCATTAGTTTATTCTCCCGTGTTTTAATTAAAATAAAAGAAAACAAAAGTACAGATGAATGGGCCTAGCACCCATGGAACCCCCCAAATCCCACAAAGCAAGCTCTTCATGTTCAGGTGATAGGCCAAGACACTCTTTATGACAGAGTTGGATGACATTATTACTACAGCTACTATATGGAGGGTCCCATCGACTTCATCTTCGACAATGCACGATCGCTTTATGTGGTCAGTACATTGTACGAGGTTACTCTGAACATTTTTACATGTTCTAGTACTCTTTATGAATACCCGAATTTCATGACGTTTATGAAGCTGGGTTTCTGTTGGCTTCGTAGAGTTTCTGTTAGTTGTAATGTTTTTTTTTTCTTTTCTCTTTTTGTTTGATTCCTACTGGATAGTGCAAGTCTAAATAGACATGCATATATGATATGGACTTATAGGACGGACTACTCAAAACTGCATGTAGTTCCATCTTATATTTTCTATTTTCTCATTCTTTTACTCTTCTTGTCCATCGTTTCTGGATTTACTCATGTGCGTGTTCTTGGAATGTGGATTAATGATGTACTTGTTCCTATGAGTGACACTCCCACACATGCCCAGTATGCATGTATTAATGCATATGCATACATGCATGGTTGGGAATAAATTTTGAAGATTGTACCTTTGTGCTTGATAATTAATTCACTGGGTAGTTGCGTTGATCAGCTTAAGCTGATGCCATCTGTATGACTTGAAATATTGATTTTTTTCCATTTATTGTTGTTGTTCTGATTAACCATGATGTTTATGAAGCTGAACTCATTCCGTAGACACTTTTTTGGCTCGACTGAAATTTTCTACTTCGATTGAAGTTTCTACTTCAACCTCAAAGATAAATGGGGAAGGGAAGATAAATTAATATGTATTAAGTTGATCTTTCTACATAAATTGCTCGCTCCACTGAAATTTTTATTGTTTTTAATGTTCATTTTTCTTATTTCATTTGTTTTTTCATGACAAATGCTGATAGTTAAAAGGAGTTCAAGAAATTTTTACAAATTAATTTTCTATGTTTTTTATTTAATACACTCTGATGGTTCCTCTGTAAAGGGATGTGACATTTCATCGATTGTACATGTGTATGGAGATATGCATAGAGTTGGATACATTGGAGCCTCTGCTGCAATTGGACCCACGTCACCTGCCAATGCATTTGAGGTGGGAACCACTTTGCCAGATTTGACTAAGAAATTTTATTTCAATTTTATCTGAAAGGAATAAAAAAACGAAAATCCTTTAAACCGATGGAGATAGTAATCACAAACATTTTTTTTCGGGGGGGGGGGGGGGAGGGAGGGGTACAAAGGAGGTTAATGAACCTTCTATCCCTTATGGGGAGGACCCATTAAAGATTTACAGATGTAAATGTTGATGGGCATGATTGTTCTTGTTGATATATTTAGGTAGTGATGTGTACACTAGGACGCCAGAGCACTTTTTTTCCCTCTTTAGGAGGCCCCCCCCCCCCCTTGTATATATGTCGATTTCCTTAATGGGTTACTTATCTTTGTACATTCTACTGGTAATACATTTAGTATTGTGTGTTGTGCTCCAAGCTTCTTCTTCTTCCTTTTGCTGTTCACGTGCTTCAACAGGCCTCAAACTCCAACAGTTGGTATGAGAGCAGGTTGCCACTTCATCTAGGGCATCATCGACACCCCTCTGGTCATAGTCTCAGAATCCCACGAAATTTGGAGAGCATGCTCAGCTCATTTGGACCTCCGAATGCGCTATCACAGTGCTTGTGTAGGCTATTTTGTCTTTTTGTGCCAAAGGTATATACAGGTTTCGGTTCGCTAGTATAAGTGTTTTGAAGTCTCCTACATGTTTAGCAAAACTTGTCAGGGTAGTTCTATTCAACGTTTTCAGATACAAACATTTTTCTACTTCAAGGTATTTTAGTTAGTGGCCATGGCTGAAAGCAGTAATGTATTCTGTATGTTCGCTGTTGAGGATGAGCTGGACTGTACCATTTACCCATTGTGGGCTTATATGTTGCAACATGTAGTGGTTGCAAAAGGATTGTGGAACATTGTGCAGGGTGTTGAAAAACGTCTTATTACACTTGCAAATACAGATATTGAGGCTGATGCAAATGGCATTGAAGATGCTGATATTGTGCAGATTCCTATTCGTGCTTTAGTTTCTGCTGCATCTACTATAGAGAAAATTTGTTGGGATGGCAGAGATGCTCAAGCACATGCATTGATAGCCTTGTCTATCAAACATGCCATTATTCCTCACATTCACTCTTACAGAATAGCTAAGGATGCGTGGGATACACTTACCACATTGTACTAGGCTAGGAATGAGGCTTGTGTTGCCTACCTCCAAAAACAGTTGGAGAGTGAGTGTATGAATGAAGGTGATTCTATGGACGATTTTCTAACAAAGATTAAAGACTTGAAGGAACAATTGATTTTTGCTCATGAAGTTATACTAGATAGCTCACTTGTGTAGACCGTTCTGAATGGTCTTTCTGATTCATATCAAAGTTTTGATTTTACTCTTCGTTTGATGATGAAAAGCAATCCAAATGCCTTCTGATTTGAGGAGTTATTCTCTACTTTATTGTAGGAAGATCAGTCTAGACAGAACAGGTCCATTATGCGTGTTGTAGATCAAGCTTTCCTAGCTAGTCAGAAGGGAAAAGGTAAATGGAGCTCATCTACTAGTAAGCAAAAATTTGTAAATGCGGAACATTCGAAGAGGGAAGACAAAGATGAGAAGAAATTAGAAAAGCAAAAATTCTTTGTAAGTATTGTAAAGGAAACGATTATGTCATAAAGAACTATCCAAAATTGGCTGCAAAAGAGGCAAAGAAAAAAGGAATGGTTGTTGTAGAGGCCTCTACACCATAAATAAAGTTCACCAATCTTGTGTAGAATGAAGAATGGGCATTTACTAATGTTTGCAATTTTGACCCGTTTCCTCTTGAACAATGTATATCTACAGTAGACACAGATGTTTGGTACTTCAATAGTGGGGCAACCAAACATATTACCTCACAGTGCAATTTCTTCATTTCACTCAAGCTTGCCTCTATAGGGAATATAATCACATGCACCAACAACTCCTCTTATCCTATCATGGGAGTTGGTAAGATCATTTTGACTACTGCTAGTGGTAGTTCTTTCACTTTGTCGGATGCTTTATTTGTGCCAGGGATCAAGAAAAATATGTTATCAGTTTCTACATTAGCCAAGATTGGCTTTGTTGTGAAATTTTTTGATGACGAATGTATAGTCCATGATCTATCAAATGGAGACATGATTATTGCTTTTGGAATTTTATGTCATGGGCTATATAAGATTATAGACTATGAAAAATATATGAATGATTCAACATGTGCACTACATGATTCTCAGGCTATGTGAGATGCAAAGCTTTGGCATGCACACTTTGGTCATTTAAATTTTGCTAGTTTGTTATGCCTGTAGAAATTTGAAATGGTGTCCTCTTTGCCCAAATTTGAGGCACTCAAAAAACATGTTTGTGAAGGCTTTATTTTGGGCAAAATGCAGCATTCCTCCTTTCCAAAAGATGTTCAGTTCTAGCTACTCAAAAATTGCAGCTTGTTCATAGTCATGTATGTTGAAAGCAAAGTCTGAAGTGTTCATGTGCTTCAAATAGTTTTTGGTTTTGGCTAAAAATCTGTCAGCATGTAAAAGGGGCAGTCCTTGTCCTGATCGAGGGGGAATATATGTCTTCTGAACTTTAATGCATTTCTGGCTAAACGTGGGATAAAACATCAATTTACAGTGTTGTATACACCTCAATTGAATGGATTTGCTAAACGAAAGAACATCTCACTCATGGGGATGGCGAGGTGTATGGTCAAGATTCAAGTTTTACCACATAGTTTCTGGCTTGAGGATGTCATGTGTGCAGCATATGTACTTAACAGGTGTCCCACTAAAGCATTGTAGTCTATCACTCCATATGAGGCTTAGTATGGATGTAAGCCGTTTATTGCTCACATCCGTATTTTTGCTTGTCTGGCATATGCATTAGTGCCTCAACAACATTGCAGGAAATTAGATGATAAAGCACTAAAATGAATTTTTGTTGGGAAAAGTTCTGAAAGTGAAGGCTATCATTTGTATCATCCATAGACTAGACACATTTTGGTTAGCTGTGATTTTGTTTTTGTCGAAGATGCTATTCAGCCTTTACTTTCATGTACAAAGGAGATGTCTGTTAGCTCCAAAGACACGTATGATACTTTTCTGCCTCTTTTTACAGGTGGACAGTCTAGTGCTAGTCCTATTGAGGCAACTTCTCAGCCTTTATAGGTTTCATGTAATGATGCAGATTTGCATGATGCACTTGTTGATGAGAGAGCTGATATTGAGGAGGCAAAAACTATGCCAAAATGGCTAATGCAGACTTCATGTGACAACAAATTAGATGCATCTCTATCATATTGTACTCGTTCAAGCTCTCATAGTGCCTCTTTTGCATAAGATTGCTATGCTATGGCTGCCTCTAGTCTCTCTGATGAGACTGAGCCTATTTCGTTTGATGAAGCACAAAATTCTACACATTGGATGACTGCAATGCAATTTGAATATGATGCTATCATGAAAAATGTTACTATGTCTTTATGTGACTCGCCTCCTGGCAAGAAGGCCATTGGCACTAAGTAGATATACAAGATGAAGTGTAAACCTGATGGAACACTTGGTAGGTATAAGGGCAAGCTTGTTGCAAAGGGTTATGCACAGGAAAGAGGTGTTGATTTTGATGAAACTTTTGCACCTACATGCCGAATGACTACTGTTCATAGCATCCGTGCACTTGCACCTCATTATGGTTTGAATGTACATCAATTGGACATTAAAACAACATTTTTGAATAGTGACTTGCATGAAGAAGTGTATGTTTTTCATCCTTGTGGCTTTGTGTAGAAAGGGCATGAAAAGGAGGTGTGCAGGTTAAAGAAGGCATTATATGGTTTAAAGCAAGCACCATGTGCTTGTTATGAAAAGATACATGCCTATCTGACTGCGCATGGTTTTGAGAACAATCCAACTTAAAGCACCTTATATGTTGAGCATGTTAATGATGTGCTTCTAATCATTGTTGTGTATGTTGATGACATGTTGCTCACTTGTCCTCATGACAAGCATATTGCTGATTTTAAAGATGATTTGCATGCCTCATTTGAGATGTCCGATTTGGGGAATTTGCATCATTATTTGGGCATTCAATTTATGAAAGTTGATGGTGGAATGGCTTTGTGTCAAACAAAATATGTTGACGCATTATTGTAGCGTTTTGGCCTTGAAGACTGTAAACCTATTGCCACTCCTATAGAGATAGGTTTACGATTGAGTCTTCATGATGATGGAGATGCATTTGATGTTGTTATCTATCAACACGCTATTGGATGCTTGATTTACTTATGCATTACTAGGCAACATATTCAGTTTGATGTCTCACGGATGAGCAGGTTTATGC
Organism: Ceratopteris richardii; assembly: GCA_020310875.1. NCBI lineage: Eukaryota > Viridiplantae > Streptophyta > Polypodiopsida > Polypodiales > Pteridaceae > Ceratopteris > Ceratopteris richardii. The sequence continues at coordinate 59,555,937 of CM035415.1, forward strand.
ATTGCCTAGGTGTCAAGCATTAGCAGGCAGTTAAGGAGCATCTTTCCCTATTTGAGTGGTATCCGATTACTTGGGTTGTTTTATCCCAAGGGGGGATCACTACCACTAGATTTGCATGCTTTCTCTAACTCTAACTAGGCTGGTTTCTACGACACTCATGTGTCCACTGGTGGTTTTTGCTTTATGCTTGGTAGCTCATGCATATCTTGGCTGAGTAAGAAGCAGCCTAGTGTGGCCACTTCCAATTGTGAGGCTGAGTATAGGGAAGCTTTCACAATGATTGTTGAGTGTGTGTGTGTGGCTCAAACACCTTATGGTTGATTTGGGTGTTGGTCAGTCTTCTGCCACCACCATCGTCACTAAGAGTCACAGTGCATTGGTAGTTGTGAGGAACCCTGTGTTCCATGCTCACATTAAGCACATTGAGGTGCATTATTATTATGTTAGGGAGAGGTTCTTTGTTGGAGAGATCAACTTGGCATATGTGCCCATGCAGGAGAAAATTATAGACCTTTTCACAAAGGCTCTGCCTAGGGAGAAGTTTGAAGCTTTCCACAAAGCTTTGGGCTCACTTCCTTATACATGAGTGCCAGCTCCTTGTTCACTGCATCACTCCCAGGGGGGACTTGTTGATATATTTAGGTGGTGGTGTGTGTGAACACACTAGGGTTTTCGGGGCACTTTTTTCCCTCTTTAGGATGCTTTTTTCCCCGAGCTTGTATATACGCCGATTGCCTTAATGGGTTACTTATACTTGTACATTCTCGTGGTAATACATTCAGTATTGTGTGTTGTGCTCCAAGCTTCTTCTTCTTCATTGTGCTGTTTGCATGCTTCTGTAGACCTCGAACTACAACAGTTCTTTCAATTCTTTTGTACAACAACACTTGGGTTCTTGCTATAGAAAGTTCTACGAGAGTTTCAACAAAAGTTAAATACCTCTCAAAACAATGCTTACAAGCAACTAAATGGACGATTTCTCTTGTAAGTTGTAACTCTTTTGTCCAACAGCACTTGGTGCTTATGGGAGAGAGCCCCAACAAAAGCTCAGAAGATTCTTTTTCAGCTAGACCTTGTGCTTTTTCCTCTAATAATATCCTAGAGGTGTGCTCAGCACTAGGCAACTTCCCATAGGGCCTATTCTAGCTCTGGAATGTTCGAAAGTCTTTCATGAGTAGAATGGATGGCCCATTCCATTTGCATCGAGCACATCGAGAACTTCTATCCTTGATTTTGGATGTTTTCACATCGAATCATGTCTTGCATTGTGTGTAAAGGTGTCGTATATTTAAAGAATTAAAATGAATTACATAGGTAGTTTAGTTTGTAGGACTCAGCGGGTGGGTCTACAAGTTTGAAGGCATGAGCATGTAGGTCTACAAGTTGGTATATAGTGTAAAAACATCATTCAACTTTAGTATGTCTAGTTTAGTGTGTAGGACTGAGTGGGTGGGTCTATATAGGTCTACAAGTTGGTATATAGTGTAAAAACATCATTTCAACGCTAGTATGTCTAGTTTAGTTGATGGGACTGAGTGGGTGGGTCTATAAGTTTGAAGGCATGAGCAGGTAGGTCTACAAGTTGGTAAATATTATAAAAACATCATTTCAACTTTAGCATGTATGAAACCAAAATTGATAGGAAATAGTTTGGATGCAAATTTTAGTTCATTTTGCCTTGCACAAAAGCCTTATTATCAAGGAGATTTTTTTGGGATTGAATAATCCATGAATATGAAAAAACGTAGCCATTTGGCATCAAAATGCTCCTCAGTGGTTAATAAAAGAAATTTGCACCTTGGATATAGGTACCTTCCCACTTTTGGTTTTATCTATCTTATCATCGGTCTTGATATTGAATAATCAGTATTAGAATTTCCTTGATGTGGAATTAATCTTATTTGGGGCTAAGTACCATGTGGCTGATGCTTTCTATAATGGAACCAAAAATGTTTGACAACTTGCTTAATTTTCCTCGTAAAGTATTTTGGTTTATCCTTTGCAACTACACACACGGTGCATGCATAAGCAGACACATGCATGTGTGCACCATGCATGATGAAAACACACATGCATGTGCGTTCCATGGAGATGCATGTAATATGTACGCATATGCATGGCATACATAGACATTGATACTCACGTACATATACATAGATCACGCACAAATAAATATGTCCACATATATACACATGCATGCATTAAAATCTATGTATGTACATGTTTATGTGCACTAATGCCTATGGAAATGAACACCACACATACCCTATGGACATGCATACACACATACCCTACACATGTAACACCGTTCGGTATGCATCTTTCAATGCATACCTTTTGTCATAGTCATGCATGTGCTTTTCCATGCACTTAGAAACATGTATGTTTATGTATATGCATGCACTTATAAACATAGATACAGATGTATATGCCAACATACAAGGCGTGCTTAAACCATTGGGGCTTATCTAGCATAAGCTTTCAAAGTTTGCCTCATATATTGGAACACAATGTAAACTCATGGATTACCTATATCAAGTATCCACACATGAAGTTGGTCTATGATTTTAAGCAATGGTAGGCATAAAAGACATTAGTGAGCTTGTGTGTTAATTATTAAAATTCATTTTACAAGTAGCAATACAAGTTGGATTCAAGTATCTACTGTGCGTGCATCTATGTGTGTAGCTATGCATATGAATTAATATATGCATGAATGCATGATGCATGTATAAATGTATTTATTTATGTATATATAATTAATGAGCAACATAAATATACTATTTTTTCTTATATTTGCATATTTTTGAATTTGTGTAGGTATACTGGAATATTTTTCATGGCGCAAAAGACAGTAGCCTCTATGGTGGAGAGCTCCTTCAAGAGGGGTTGATATCGATTTGAATGAGGATTTGGATATTCTCGGGGAAGAACCTATGCCTCTTGATGAGTCTAATATAGAGAGTGAGAGTGTGTGCACAAGCAAGCTCTACTAAGTCTAAATTTCAAGAAGATTGGAAAGAGAAATTTCCATGGCTACACCACGTATTCATTCAACATTGTATAATGAGATGTGAGTATTGTGAGAGGTATGACATGGCGCATATCAAAGACCACAATTGGAATGTATTGAAAATGAGAAGGATTATGGAATTTCTGAGTGCAACACCACATGATCAATGTGATAATGCTTGGGTATGTATTTATTCCATAAATGCATGTCATTATTTTATTTTAAAATTGTATATAGAATAAAAATATACTTAATATATAGTAATATTTGCTAGATGATGATGATGATTCTCCTACTAATAATGCTAATATTCCTCATACACATCGTGGACATGCTATTTATCAATTACAAGCTGAGGTTTCTCAAAATCCTCTACCTTCTATTTTACAGACTGAAATGGTTGGAGATTATCCATTGCCAACTTGTGATCCTCTTCTAGTATAGACATATGATAGAAGAAGATATGGAGGATGGCATAGAGGACCACTTCCTTTAGATGGAAAGGTTTTTAGCTTTTGGGGTAATCGCTATGTGATTGCTCCCTCCACTGTCACTGGTGTTGGTTTCGTCTCTTTATTGTAGATGTTTTGTATCTACCTCTCAACTCTGAAGTCACTCTTATGTCATTTTGTGGCCATATATATAGATGGGGAACTTTGCACACACGTACACATATACATGCATACACACATACACACACATACACACACATACACTTACAAACACATATACATACACACTATATATACACATACACATACACATGCTCACATATGACATGTCCTCCATGAAGACACGAACCATTTCTCTAGTATGAAAGTAGGGCCAAAGTGATAAAAGCTAAGGTGAGAACAAGAACTTGCATCGAATGAACACTTTTTTGTCCATCCATCTAAGAGATGAAAATCTAAGGAAAACCAATATGATTTTACATTGTCCAGAACAAAAAAACATCAATCAATTTGACAACTTATTCATTTCAACCTTTAGTAGGTATAGCAGACTTGAACTACACAAGATAGCACTCAATAATTGTACAAGCATATAATTATTAATCCTTGAAGAACCTAAGAGGTAAGAAAAGTATGTACATAATAAAACACAAAAAAAAGAAATGCACCTTTAAGAAGAGAATTCTCTTTGGCTCTGTGGCATCAAATTATTTACCATCTTTGATTTGGAAACCTTCAAAAACTTCTAGATAAGATTTCTTCTCCCATTTCCGAGACAACATAATAGTTGTGTTTCTAATTCCTTTGTGGACTTTGCAAAAAAATGTGTAAGTCTCAATTAGCAAGGCAAGTATCAGTTCATCTGTAAAATGGGAGAGAGATATGCGATTTAGTAGCCTAGATAGACAAGCAGCACCTCCATGCGTCAATTACCAAAAAGAATATTACAAATGAAATTAAAAAATATACACATATACATACACACATACAAAGAAACACACACACACACACACACACACACACATATATATATATATATATATATATATATATATATATATATATATATATATATATATATATATATATATATATATATATATATATATATATATATATATATATATATATACATACATACATACATACACATACACACATATACACTCATAGACATACATACATACATACACACACATACACATATACACATACATACATACATACACATATACACACATAAACACACATACACATATATACACATACATACATACACATATACATACAAATATACACACATACACTTACTAATACACACACATATATGCATATATACACATATTCATGCACAGATACATACATAACCACATAGACACACATACACTCACACACACACATACATACACACAAATACACATATACACATATACACATACATACATACACATACACATAAAAATATCCACACACACATATTCATTTATTTATTATTTGTTTTAATTCATAATATTCTTTTCATGAACTTGCAGATTGCTATTTGAAGAGTTTTACCGAGCAACAATGTTCTTCCTACATCACATGATGAAATGAAGAAGATAATCAACAATCTTGGTTTAGATTATTATTGTATGCATGCATGTCCTAACGATTGTATTTTATATAGAGGTCAATACTCTTTGACACGTCCTTGATATGAAGACATAGAGGGTAAAAACCCCAAAAGGGTATTGAAACATTTTCCATTAGCTCCACAAATCAAACATATGTCTCAAAGTCATGAATTATCAAAACTTTTGACATGGGGATTTGATCATAAAAGTACTGATGAATTAATAAGAATTCCCGCAAATAATGTAGCTTTTCAACGTATTTATTCTAGATGGCCCAATTTTGTAAAAGAACCATGCAATTCAAATTTAGGTGTTGCATAAGATAGGGTTAATTCATTTTTCATGAGATCTAGTAAATACACATGGCCAGTCGTAGTCATCAACTACAATCTCCCACCATACCTTAGCATTAAAAAAGAACATTTAATGCTTTCACTTTTAATCCCATGAAAAAAACAAGTTAAAGACATGAATCATTCTCTTGACATCTCTCGACATCTTAGAGAGAAATTAGAATCATTCTACTTGACACTGATAATTATCTACTTGATGAGAATGATAATACTCTATGTGTTGTTTCTACAAATGATAAAGAGGAACTTCTAGAAATCGATATTAGTCCATAAACAGATGATGTCATTTATGAGAACACAAATTTAACAATAGAAGATATAAAAGAAATCAATAAAGATAATGAAGATGAGACTATATTTATGCCTTACCAGAATGATGGTTATAATGAACCACATGACTATAGCAGAAAGTACATCCCCCTCTATTCATTTCGAATATGAAATGAATCCCACCATAGAGATGAAATATGTTCTTGTAGTTTAGAACATTATGCTCGAGGAAAGAGATAAAGTTTTTCCCAAAGAGCTCTATAGCTTTCTATCTCAAGTTAATGATCTTTAACTTGAATAATTTAAATGGGTATCAAACAATAGATTCGCCTTTATTTTGATGTAATACACATTGAATCCCACTAGAGAGATGAAAACATGTTCTTTTAAGTTAGAACATGAACCTTGGCACTATGCCTACAATTCTTTATATAGCTTTATTTTTTAGGACAAAAACTTCCCACATGTATATATGCATGTTTGTGATACATGTCTATGTATATGGATATGAGTGTGATCTACATGTGGATATATGCATCTTTCATCTCTCTTTCTCTCTCTCTCTATCTCTCTCTCTCTCTCTCTCTCTCTCTCTCTCTCTCTCTCTCTCTCTCTCTCTCTCTCTCTCTCTCTCTCTCTCTCTCTATATATATATATATATATATATATATATATATATATATATATATATATATATATATATATATATATATATATATATATATATATATATATATATATATATATATATATATATATATATATATTGTTAGCAATAGAAGTTGTTGGTTTTTGTGTACTAATAAGTTTTCATTTTGCAGAGGTAATGCTTGATTGTAGGTGTTTTTCAAAGGCGAAGATGCAAGGTGATGTAGGTTTATAGAAAAAATGAGTGATTCATATCAAAGGGATTACGAGGGAGAAAGTGAATGGTGCGACAATGAATGTTGGGATTGATCCATTAAAGCAAGACTAGTTACTGGACACTTCTTGTATATATACTGTAGCTGCAAACTTGATGTATCCTGTCATATGTGCATCATGTTTGAAGGTTGATATGTTTTGAAGTTGAGAAAAAAAAAGAACAACAAAACAAAAACGAAAAGAAACAAAATAAATAAAAAAGAGAAAAAAAATAAAAGTGGATGTGTGTGTGCGAGTGATGGAAGTGGGGTGTCAGATGTCAGGAAGAGTGGGTTTGTAGGAAAGAAAACAAAAAAGAAAAATGTCTCTCTCGGGGGGTCTCGGGCTCTCTCTCTCTCTATCTCCCGGTCAGTAGCAGAGGAGAGATCGTGGATCTTGGGGTTTTTTTTTATGTGCTGCCTTTTTCGTGGCTATGAAGATGTGCAGGGGAGGATCCGGAAAGGGGGGAGACAACACTTTTGCTATTCTCGCAAAAATTGCAGTGGCTTGATTATTAAGTCATCTGTTTGAAGAGCAGTGGAGAGGATTCTTTCCGACAGGACAAACACATGGAGACAGGAGGGACTGCTTGTAATTGGGCAGGATGAATTCGATTCATGGAAGAGAATACAACAAAGAGAGAAGGCAATAGTTCTCTTGGCTTGTTACCACACCGAAGGAACACATTCGAGATGAAGGGAGCTGAGAAGCCATGGCGGGCAAGCACTAAATCGAAGAAAGAACAAGAGAGAGGATGGATTCCCAAGAAGCATCAACATCTTCTATGCCTGGGAAAAGTGACGCAAGAAGTCTAGAAGGAAGAGATCTGACAAGGATAAATGTGATTCAAAGAGAAAGCTAATGCAAAAGTGCAGGATTCTAGGAGGATGAAAGGGAAAGCCGAGCATTTTTAGCAGAGGAGAATGGCAAGAGTGGAAGGGGATCTGGGCATTTCACGAGGGAGGAGACTCTCATTCCATTAGAGAGGTGGGCGGCTTCTTCGTATAAGCTACGGGAACCTGGTGGCATACTGTGAGTTTTCTCTCTGAAATTTGAATCGTACTTAATGCTCTTTGTAGTAGGACAACCACACGGTGTGGTATTCTGAATGTATCGTTAGAGGAGGAATGCTGGGATGACATCAGAGAGCATATGGGCTGAGATTGAAGCATTCTGCATTCCATGTTTATGGGCAGAGCCTCATTGTTATACAGGTATTATTGCCATTCGGACAATCTCTATCACCTTGGGCTCCATAAGATACTTGCAAATGTGATATGTGGGGATTCAGTATATGCCACTCGTGGGATTACTATGAAGTTCTTGGTCTGGGTAGAGGTGCTTCATCATCAAAAATCAAGAAAGCCTGTTATGCATTGGCCAAAATCCATCATCGGGATATGAGAAAAGGGGAATTTGATGCTGAGAAGCATAGGTTTATAGGCATTCAAAGCAAAGGAACCCCTCGATGCTATCAGAGAAATTCAATGTATGGAGACCGAATAAGTATTGGTGAAAGTTGAAGTAGATTTGCATAAAAGGGTGTACTTGAAACTCCGTGTAGAAGGCCAAAGATATGCAAAAGAAAGTTTCTGTCAGCTTGCAAAAACCAAATATGCAGTCGAGGCTTCCAAAACTCTAGACATGGCTTAACACAAAGATGGCACACAGATCTGATCCTTGAATTTTGTTGATGACTATCAAGGTCATCTAGTTTGGTGTTAATATCATCTGAGTGTTGTGGTGCTCCTCTCATCGCATAGCAGCTCTGCTGCTATCCTTGCGTAGATCCTGCATCAGTCTAACTGGCTACAAATGTCTGTGGGCACGTGAAGTGGAGCTAAGGTTCAGTGTGGGTTTTCATGTCCATTTCCCTCAAAATGTCCATTCACAAGTCATGAACACTGAGAGCTAGTGTCGTCTATAAGGATCGGTGGATAATATGTATGAGTTTTTTGGAGTTTTGGAAAAAACAGCAGACGTGGATACACTGAGATCCAAGAAGGTCATAGCTGGAAGATAGTTGCATCGAAGCTTGGGCATTAAACCATAGTTTCTTCACATACTATTAACAGTGCTAACAAAAGGTTTGGATCCTTGCGCGTGAGTGAACCGCTTCCCAGGCATGTGATTTAGGTGGATATATCCTTGTGTGCAACAATTATTCGATGATTGAAGACTCGAAGTGCCAGCTCTTCGGATTGCTCTAAAAAGGAGGGAGAAACATTTCGGGCTGAGGACTCTCACGAAAAGAAACAGACAATATGCATATGGAGAGAAAAACAGTAAAGGGCCCTACTACTATTGGACTTGAAAGTATAGTCAATGGCAAGTATACCAGAAGAATTGTTGCCGATCCAATTATGGTGCTAATTTGGACCTAAAGAATAAGAGATATTGGATATGTAGCAAAACTGAGGTGTGAGTCGAAGAACTCAGGAACATGGATTCGAGAAGGGTCATCTTGAAGGGGAAAGGTCAAAGGGGATAAATTGCAGCATGCTTCCTTGCTAGCAGGTTCCTGGGAATGTCAACCCGTGAAGGATTTTTCTTGATTTTTGTGTAGGTGTAGAGGAATATAGGGAGTCTTCTTCGTTAGAGAAACTCGAAAAAGTGCTTAAGGTTATTGGCACACCTTGAAGACATCAATACCTCTGCCATCAATTAAATGAGTGGTTGTTGCTTCTCTGGCATCCACTTGGAGTCGCCTTCCGTAATGGTGACCTGATTTGTATGCCTTCTAGTTTGGATATATGCCCGCTGGGGGTTCATTGCAGGAGCACAGAGATACACGGTCTAGTGCATGCAGGTACATGATAGCATTACCTGATTTGTTTTACTGCAAAAGATCAAAGTCATTTGCTTTATGAACACTTTTTTTGTTGTAGAGGGATAAGACAATGAATAGTCATGTATAGGAATTGAATATTTCCAAGCGATTCCGAATGAAAAAGAACCATGGATTGACAAATTTAAGATCCTACACGTTCAAATAGATTTCAGTGCCTATAGATCCATGTGGAAAAATTGGACGATAGAGCCAAGATAAAGGGTGGGATAATACTCAAAAATAATTCTGTGACCAACTTATAACTCAACATTTAGCAATCCTACGAGGAATCGGAAAAGTGAGCTGATTGTGCAGATTTGTGGTTGAGGGTAAGATAAGCTTGGCAAGTTACGAGAAATTGCATAGAGATAGCTAGATATAGGTGCAATTAATTGCACATTCTACGAGCTTAAGATCTTATCCATTTTGGCGATCCTACTGGGGATCGAAAAAAGGAGTGTATTGGCGCATGTTCGCGAGCTAAGGGCAAGTAAAGATTCCTCAAAAATAGACATCTAAGCGATTTAGTGGTGGAAAAACACCTTCTTTGCGGCTTCATAAAAGCCCAACATTTGGCACACCCGGTGGGACTTGGCTTAGCACATCTCATAGAGATTGCTATGGGTTCGCTTGGTGCCCCGCTCGTGTGGCACAACCATCCGGTCCCACAATTGCTTTGATTCTTATTAAGGAAATGGCTCAGAGACACAAAACTCCTCTTTGCAAATTTCCACGCTTTCTAGGCTCTTCTAACAAAGATCCGGATGCCCACATTCAATTATTTGAGGTAATATGTGGTGCACATGAGATAGTGGATGACGGTAGAAAATTGCGAGTCTTTCCAGCAACTTTGAGAGGTGATGCAATTGAATGGTATGCAAACCTCGGTGTGCATGAGAGAACGTCTTATGATGATCTGAAAACTAACTTCTTGAGGAAGTTTAGAGGTTTGGGTTTTGAAGAGAAACTAGCTGAAGAATTGGACCACTTACGAGAAAGGGCCACCGAGAGTATTGATACATATATTGATCGAATGGATACCATTGTGAGGAAGTTGGGAAATAGTGCACCTGATAAAGAGACCTTGAAAAGGAGGTTCTTGGTAGGTCTTCATGATGAAAAAGTTGAGGAATATATTAGGTTGAAGAGATCGGCTAGTCTGGATGAGGCAAAGCATGAAGCGAGGGTTTGGGAAGAGGTCCAATGTGTGCTTCAAATGCATAGAGAGAGACCGATTTCATCATTAAGAAGCCTAGAAGAAAACTCAAAAAACTCTAAAATGGTTGAGATCAATGAGGAGAAGATAGTGGAGATCATAGAAAAACTAAAATCTGATCTCTTTGCAAGAACTGAACCCACTCCCTTTCCCACATATATGAGAGCACTGGAGTGTCCTCAAGAATCGAGACCAATGCCACAAAATGGTGAATGGCAAAGAGAGAGGATTTGTGGTGCACGTAATTGGAATGGAAGGGTATTCCAAGCTCATCAAGAATATGGGACGTTGAAAAGTACATTGAATTGGAGACCATGAGCACATACCAAAAGAGTGCAACTGGACTTAAGAAAATTAGTTTGTTGGAGTTGCAATCAAACGGGACATAGGGCTAGAGAATGCCCAAATTTACGAGGACTGAGGAATGATGCTCCTTTGAATGAATATGATGGGATAAGGGAACATGTAAAGGTTGAGCACGTTGCAAAGGTCGCAGAACTTGCTAGGAAAGGTGTACCCATGAGCCCTATTACTAGCCCAATCTTTAGGAAAGTTGAAGGTTTTGATGAATGTAGACCCAAAGTGCAATCAAAACCAAGAAGAAAGATTATTGTTAACCAAGGTGTTCCAGAGGTAGGAGTGATACCTCCAGTTCAAACAATGAGATCCGAAGGAAGAACGAGTGAAGATGAGAGGTGTAAGAGGCAAGAACCCATACTTGCAAGGGAGAGAGATCGACACAAGAATGATGTGATTTTAATGCCTAAAATTGTTGATGTCGTGGAATGTGACTTTCAAGAAGATGTTGGGTTACAATGCAAAGTCCAACAATTAGAACATGATGTGGAGAAGTTAAGAGATATGGTTTCCCACCTAGAAAGTGAGTTGGCACAAGAAAAGAAGAGTAGGATACAAGAAGAAGAGAAAGTGAAAGAAATAGAGAGAGCAACATATGAGTGCTTTAAAGAAGCAGAAGACGTAAAGGATAGGAAAAATAAAAGGATAGATCAATTAGTGAAGGAGAATGAGGGACTTCAAGAGTTGATCAAGAGGTGGGAAATTGATAAAAAAGTCCAAAGAGAGAAAATAGTGAATGAAATGGAGAAACGTGGAGAATTAGAAAGGAAAGTTGAAGTATTGATGGGAAGGGTAGAAACTTTGGAGAAGACAAAAATAGGCAAATTTGCATCGAAAGGAAAAGAAGAGAGATTGGGTTCTCGACATGTTGAGAGTGAAGGATGTAGGACGAAGAAAGAAATAGAGACAAGAGGGAGAGTTAGTGGAGATCGAGTGGAGGTGAGTCAGAAAGGAAAGGTAGATAGAATTTTGATAGAAAAGAAAGCTACCAGGAAAGCAGAGAGTAGCAAATTAAGCAAGACAACACCGATAACAAAGAGGACCCTCGAGAAAAGTGAAACTAGAGACTCTAGGAAAAGATGCACGGGCACATTAGGCGATGACAAGGAGAAACGTAGAGGAAATTTGAGGATTCTTGCGGAAAAAATAGATCATAATGAGAGAAAATGTGTGAAGCAAGGTGATAAAGAAATTAGTGAGGGAGATGCTCTCACAATGGATCGAGGGGTTGCAAGGAAGAACAAGTTTTCAAAATGGGTGAATGCTTTATATGAGGAGATAGAGAGAGACCCTAAGGGTGTAGCAAAATGTGAGCAAGAATGTCATGATCCACATGATGTAGTCAGCAACTGGGAAAAGCAAACATTGAGGTATATGTGGTTGTGTTGGATGAACCCTTGTTTTGAAAAAGACGAGCACTTTGAAGTAGATGAGCATTTGTAGGGAGTTATGATTTGGGGAGGTTAAGTGACAAGGATTGAGATGATGGGACTAAATAAAAAGAGAATGAAGAATATTGATAATAAGTTTTGAGTGTGTCTTTTCCTCAGCAGCATGTTGGTGTTGCAGCACTAGAGCAGGATGGATTGATTTTGTAAGGCATGGATATGAGCGGTTTGTGAGGTGATGATTCTTTGGTTAGGGGTGGTTTTGGGAGAGAGATTTGGAACGGGGTGGATTTGAGGAGAAGTTAGGGTAAGGGGTGGTAGAAAAGTGGATTCCTGGTAGTATGTGTTTGACTAGGTATGCCATTGGCAAGGATAGCTTAGGTCTGACCAGGGTTGGCTTCATTAATTGAGTTGTGTTGCAAACGTAGGAGACCAAGTGACACTTTTTGCGGTTGCAAATTGATGAGATGGTTAGTATGTGCGGATCTTAAGGGAAAGAGTTGACCATAGAGTGTAGTGGCTCGATTTTAGCTTGAGTAGCTGCAGAGAGATGATATGCTTCATCAGGATGTCCATGGGGGATTACATGTATATACGTGATATGTTGGGATGGTTGGGAACCAAAGCCCTTTCTTCTGTCTCCTAATTCTCGGGACTTTGGGATTGGAAAAAAAAAAAGCAAGAAAGAAATAATCGTGTATATGTATGTGTTGTCGGTGCACTGCAGTGGGCTAGTAGGTGGGTGGAACAACCTTGATCGGGTGGTCAAGGCCACGAGCTGACGCTAGTTTCGCTGTAGGCCCGACCTATATGTGGCTATGAGCCTATGTGGGCCGATAGGTGGGTGGAATCACTTTGGCCGGGTGGTCAAAGCCACGAGCTGACGTCAGTTTCGCATAGGGCTAGCGTTGTGCATCGCGTGCAAATAAATCAAAAAAAAAAGAAAAAGAAAAAGGAAAAAACAAAAGAGGAAAAAAGGAAAAAAAAAGGGAAAAGAAGATTCCTCTCTCGAGGGGGGACAGAAGAGAGGAGAGAGCACGATGCTCAGATGGGAATATGCATATATGTCTTGTGGGGATATGGGTTGATTCGGACGTCTGATGAAGCATGTCAAATCAAAGCTCAAGCTTGGCTAAAATTAGTTCATTGCATGTCTATGGAAGACTTTGAATTGAGATATCTAATCATACTAGCTATCTTGTTTGTTTGTGAGCCTTTTGAGAGTTGTGCACTTGGACTCTTAGGTTGTGCAACGGCTTGCGAAATCTTAAATCACATTGACGATGAGTCGTTTTGCTAAAGTGAACACGGGTTAGACTTGAGAGTTCTTATCGATGCATGTGCCATGTCAAAACGACTTGAGAGAGGAGTGAATGAATTAGTGAAGATTGAAAAGTTGGATTTGATTGATGAAGGTAAGAGAGTGCAGAGCATAGAAAAAGAAAAAGCGAGAGAAGAAGATATAGGTGGAAAGGGATTGGGAAACATGTGAGAGATAGCCACGTTAGAAAAGAGAAGAGAGATGAATTAAGGAAGTGTTGACTATGCAGAAGGGATAAAAATGGGAATATAATATAGAAGTGTGCGTTTACTTTCATTGGTTGCTTGATGTGATCCCTAAGTTGTTGTTGATCTATTTGTGTTTGATATTTTTGGTATTACTAATATTTTTTTTGTTGAGTAATAGATTTCTTCTTGTAAGCAAAATTCCCTCCAATGACTCGAAGAGGGAAACCAAACTCAGCAAAGGTAAGATTGATTAGATCAGTTTTGTGCATATGACATAAATGTTTTTCTTTTACAGGAACATGAGAGCTGTGCACAACGCTCGTCGGGGACAACGTCGCAAATAAGTGGAGGGGAGTATGTTAGCGATAGAAGTTGTTGGTTTTTGTGTACTAATAAGTTTTCATTTTGCAGAGGTAATGCTTGATTGTAGGTGTTTTTCAAAGGCGAAGATGCAAGGTGATGTAGGTTTATAGAAAAAATGAGTGATTCATATCAAAGGGATTACGAGGGAGAAAGTGAATGGTGTGACAATGAATGTTGGGATTGATCCATTAGAGCAAGACTAGTTACTAGACACTTCCTGTGTATATACTGTAGCTGCAAACTTGATGTATCCTATCATATGTGCATCTTGTTTGAAGGTTGATATGTTTTGAAGTTGAAAAAAAAAAGAACAACAAAACAAAAACGAAAAGAAACAAAATAAATAAAAAAGAGAAAAAAAAGTGGATGTGTGTGTGCGAGTGAGGGAAGTGGGGTGTCGGATGTCAGGGGGAGTGGGTTTGTGCGAAAGAAAACAAAAAAGAAAAATGTCTCTCTCGGGGGGTCTCAGACTCTCTCTCTCTCTATCTCCCGGTCAATAGCAGAGGAGAGATCGTGGATCTTGGGGTTTTTCTTATGTGCTTCCTTTTTCGTGGCTATGCAGGTGTGCACGGGAGGATCCGAAAAGTGTGGAGACAACACTTTTGCTATTCTTGCAAAAATGGCAGTGGCTTGATAATTAAGTCATCTGTTTGAAGAGCAGTGGAGAGGATTCTTTCTGGCAGGACAAACACATGGAGACAGGAGGGACTGCTTGTAATTGGGCAGGATGAATTTGATTCATGGCAGAGAATACGACGAAGAGAGAAGGCAATAGTTCTCTTGGCTTGTTACCACAACGAAGGAACACATTCGAGATGAAGGGAGCTGAGAAGCCATGGCAGGCAAGCACTAAATCAAAGAAAGAACAAGAGAGAGGATGGATTCCCAAGCAGCATCAACATCTTCTATGCCTTGGAAAAGTGACGCAAGAAGTCTAGCAGGAAGAGATCTGACAAGGATAAATGCGATTCAAAGAGAAAGCTAATGCAAAAGTGCAGGATCTGGAAGGGGGGGATACTGGGAGTGATTCCAGGAGGATGAAAGGGAAAACCGAGCATTTTTAGCAGAGGAGAATGGCAAGAGTGGAAGGGGATCTAGGCATTTCACGAGGGAGGAGACTCTCATTCCATTAGAGAGGTGGGCCGCTTCTTCGTATAAGCTACGAGAACCTGGTGGCATACTGTGAGTTTTCTCTCTGAACTTTGAATCGTACTTAATGCTCTTTGTAGTAGGACAACCACACTGTGTGGTATTCTGAATGTATCGTCAGAGGAGGAATGTTGGGAAGACATCAGAGAGCATATGGGCTGAGATTGAAGCATTCTGCATTCCACGTTTATGGGCAGAGCCTCATTGTTATACAAGTATTATTGCCATTCGGACAATCTCTATCACCTTGGGCTCCATAAGATACTTGCAAATGTGATATGTGGGGATTCAGTATATGCCACTCGTGGGATTACTATGAAGTTCTTGGTCTGGGTAGAGGTGCTTCATCATCAGAAATCAAGAAAGCCTGTTATGCATTGGCCAAAATCCATCATCAGGATATGAATAAAGGGGAATCTGATGTTGAGAAGCATAGGTTTATAGGCAGTCAAAGGAAAGGAACCCCCCGATGCTATCAGAGAAATTCAATGTATGGAGACCGAATAAGTATTGGTGAAAGTTGAAGTAGATTTGCATAAAAGGATGTACTTGCAACTCCGTGTAGAAGGGAAAAGATATGCAAAACAAAGTTTTTGTCAGCTTGCAAAACCAAATATGCAATCGAGGCTTCCAAAACTCTAGACATGGCTTAACACAAAGATGGCACACATATCTGATCCTTGAATTTTGTTGATGACTATCAAGGTCATCTAGTTTGGTGTTAATATCATCTGAGTGTTGTGGTGCTCCTCTCATCGCATAGCAGCTCTGCTGCTATCCTTGCGTAGATCCTGCATCAGTCTAACTGGCTACAAATGTCTGTGGGCACGTGAAGTGGAGCTAAGGTTCAGTGTGGGTTTTCATGTCCATTTCCCTCAAAATTTCCATTCACAAGTCATGAACACTGAGAGCTAGTGTCGTTTATAAGGATCGGTGGATAATATGTAGGAGTTTTTTAGAGTTTTGGAAAAAACAGCAGATGTGGTGTAGAGGAGGTACTGGGGTATCCACTTTGAACAAAAGTAGAGATTAAAGATTAACACATCCAGTACGTCGCCTACTCAAGGGGGGTTCTCTTTAGGGAAGTATACCCTTTAACATTTCTGTGAGCAGGTAGATAACAAGGATTGCACAGAGTGGCACATACTTCAGAAAATATGAACAACAATTAACCAAGGAAGACCATGCACTTCTTGATTCGATTCAGATGATTACAAGATTTGTCAAGGAAATGCTCAAAAAAACTAATGCTCAGAGCTTCGCGGCACTCTATGCAGATAAACACAGATCAATACAAATGGTGAAGGAATTGCTCAAGAGAATAGAGCTTAACACCAATACTGACTCACAGAAAAGAAAGAAAATCCAAGGCACTCTCTTACACTAGAGTGCTCATAGCCCTCCACTGAGAAGTCTACCCTCTGTATCCACAGTACAGAGTAGCTCTTACAATAGGCTTGAAACCACCAAGTGCAAGAGAGAACTTCTGCACGTATACACGCGTCAATGTAACTCCAAAAAATGTACCCCAAATGAGCACAAATCCATTGTTTCTATAGGCCCCAATAGGCCAAGAGAGCCTTGCCAGATCTTCACGTCCTCTAATCACGCACCGATTAATCACCCAAAATTGAAGGGGTAGATCAAATATTCCTTTGATTTGGATTAGATCCTCAAAAGTAGGTAGTCGTCGTGAATGGTTGGCGGCAACATTTGTTTATCCACTTTCACTTTTAACAATTTACTTTTACCTTTTCATACTAAAGAGCTTTTATAATTTAGGAGAGAATCACGAATTTGGACCAGAAAACTGATTTCTAAATGGGTGTGACATTGTGAATTCCCTTGGATGGAAGGTTCTGCAACTCAAGCCTTTTGTGCATTCACTGTATGTTCTCCTTTGTTATTTCACCTCCAAGGGCTCTTACCACCTCAGCTAAGCACAACACCCAACCTTGCAGCGATCTTCTAGAGATAACTGGTTCAATATTCCCGAAATGTCTTGCTCTTTTCAGGGTCATCACTTCGACAAACCAAACATTCAAAGGACACCAAATTGCACTTCTCCATGTAAAGATTACGGAGCTCTGCATGTTCTTCAACCAAGTTACTAAAGAAATTAAATGACTTGGATTCAGCTTCTTTCTCTTCTTCGGGAGATCTCTGTGGTTCGGTATTCTTAGCAATCTTTTCAGCCTCCTTGTGTATATGTGTGGGTGCATGTGTGTGTGTGTGTCGCATGTGTGTATGTGGGGGTGTGTGTGTGGGTGGGTTTGTGTGTGTGGGGGTGTGTGTGTGGGTGGGTGTGTGTGTGAATGGGAGTGTATATATATGTGATTGTGCATATGTGTGCAGGTAAGAGTGTGCGTGCTCATGTATGTGTGTGTATATGTATGAGTGTGTGTGCATCCGAATGTGCGCATGTGTGCATATATGTGTGATCGTGCTCATGTGTGCATGTATGTGGTGAGTGTGTAGGTGCATGTGTGTGAGTGCATATGTGCATGTGTGTGAGTGCATGCGTGTGTGAGGGTGTGAGGGGCAGGCGCAGGTGAGGGGGCTTGCGGGGCAGCGGGGAAGGTGGCGGGGAGAGAGAGCGGGGTGGGCAGAGGGAGTGGGTGGCGGGGGGAGAGAGCGGAGGTGGGCAGAGGGGAGCTGCGCGGGGGGGGCTGCGGGGAATTAGGCGGGAGAGAGGGGGAGGGGAGCTGCGCGGGGGGTGCGGGGAATTAGGCGGGGGAGAGAGAGAGAGAGAGAGAGAGAGAGAGAGAGAGAGAGAGAGAGAGAGAGAGAGAGAGGGAGAGAGAGAGAGAGAGAGAATTAGGCAGGGTTGTGCGGGGGGGCTGTGCGGGGGGGCTGCGCGGGGGGTGGGTGACGGGGGAGAGCAGGGTTGCGCGGGGGGGGGCTGCGGGGAATTAGGCGAGGGTGAGGGTGGAGGGATGCGGGAGTGAGGGGGAGAGAGAGAGAGAGAGAGAGAGAGAGAGAGAGAGGGAGGAGGGTGGGTGGAGGGATGCGGGGGTGAGGGTGGAGGGATGCGGGGGTGGGGGTGGAGGGATGCGGGGGTGGGGGTGGAGGGATGCGGGGGTGAGGGTGGAGGGATGCGGGAGTGAGGGGGGGAGAGAGAGAGAGAGAGAGAGAGAGAGAGAGAGAGAGAGAGAGAAAGAGAGAGAGAGAGAGAGAGAGAGAGAGAGAGAGAGGGAGGAGGGTCTGCGGGCTGAGGGAGGGGGGGTCTGCGGGCTAAGGGAGGGGGTGGAGGGATGCGGGGGTGGGGGTGGAGGGATGCGGGGTGGGGGGTGGAGGGATGCGGGGGTGAGGGTGGAGGGATGCGAGGGTGGGGGTGGAGGGATGCGGGGGTGGGGTGGAGGGATGCGGGGGTGAGGGTGGAGGGATGCGGGAGTGAGGGGGGAGGGCTTGCAGGCTGAGGGAGGGGGTGGAGGGATGCGGGGGTGGGGGTGGAGGGATGCGGGTTGGGGGGTGGAGGGATGCGGGGGTGAGGGTGGAGGGATGCGAGGGTGGGGGTGGAGGGATGCGGGGGTGGGGGTGGAGGGATGCGGGGGTGAGGGTGGAGGGATGCGGGAGTGAGGGAGAGAGAGAGAGAGAGAGAGAGAGAGAGAGGGAGGAGGGTCTGCGGGCTGAGGGAAGGGGGTCTGCGGGCTGAGGGAGGGGGTGGAGGGATGCGGGGGTGGGGGTGGAGGGATGCGGGGTGGGGGGTGGAGGGATGCGGGGGTGAGGGTGGAGGGATGCGAGGGTGGGGGTGGAGGGATGCGGGGGTGGGGGTGGAGGGATGCGGGGGTGAGGGTGGAGGGATGCGGGAGTGAGGGGGGGGGGCCTGCAGGCTGAGGGAGGGGGTGGAGGGATGCGGGGGTGGGGGTGGAGGGATGCGGGGTGGGGGGTGGAGGGATGCGGGGGTGAGGGTGGAGGGATGCGGGGGTGGGGGTGGAGGGATGCGGGGGTGGAGCTAAATGGAGGGGGCGGGGGTGGAGATAAGTGGAAGGGAGAGAGAGATAAAACTAATCAGCTGAAATGAAAGCAGAAAGCAACAATCTGCCCGGAATACTGAAAGCATCAACTGCCCAGACACAAATATGTCTAAGAAATGGAACGGACACTCCCTGAAGCTATAGCCCAAGGCATCTGAGAACTCTCCTCTCAATCTCTTTCTCTTCTATCTTCTTCGGATTTCATGCTTAGAGTGCCCGTGGGTTCTGCCCCCTGCTCACATGCCACAAAGAGAGAAAGGGAAAAGAGAAGGGGTACTACACGTGGATACACTGAGATCCAAGAAGGTCATAGCTGGAAGATAGCTACATCGAAGCTTGGGCATTAAACCATAGTTTCTTCACATACTATTAACAGTGCTAACAAAAGGTTTGGATCCCTGCGCATGAGTGAACCGCTTCCCAGGCATGAGATTTAGGTGGATATATCCTTGTGTGCAACAATTATTCGATGATTGAAGACTCGAAGTGCTAGCTCTTTGGATTGCTCTAAAAAGGAGGGAGAAACATTTCGGGCTGAGGACTCTCAGGAAAAGGAATTGGCAATATGCATATGGAGAGAAAAACAGTAAAGGGCCCTACTACTATTGGACTTGAAAGTATAGTCAATGGCAAGTATACCAGAAGAATTGTTGCCGATCCAATTATGGTGCTAATTTGGCACTAAAGAATAAGAGATATTGGCTCTCTAGCAAAACTGAGGTGTGAGTCCAAGAACTGAGGAACATGGATTCAAGAAGGGTCATCTTGAAGGGGAAAGGTCAAAGGGGATAAATTGCAGCATGCTTCCTTGCTAGCAGGTTCCTGGGAATGTCAACCAGTGAAGGATTTTTCTTGATTTTTGTGTAGGTGTAGAGGAATATAGGGAGTCTTCTTCGTTAGAGAAACTCGAAAAAGTGCTGAAGGTTATTGGCACACCTTGAAGACATCAATACCTCTGCCATCAATTAAATCAGTGGATGTTGCTTCTCTGGCGTCCACTTGGAGTCGCCTTCCGTAATGGTGACCTGATTTGTATGCCTTCTAGTTTGGATATATGCCCGCTAGGGGTTCATTGCAGGAGCACAGAGATACACGGTCTAGTGCATGCAGGTACATGATAGCATTACCTGATTTGTTTTACTGCAAAAGATCAAAGTCATTTGCTTTATGAACACTTTTTTTGATGTAGAGGGATAAGACAATGAATAGTCATGTATAGGAATTGAATATTTCCAAGCAATTCCGAATGAAAAAGAACCATGGATTGACAAATTTGAGATCCTACACGTTCAAATAGATTTCAGTGCCTATAGATCCATGTGGAAAAATTGGATGATAGAGCCAAGATAAAGGGTGGGATAATACTCAAAAATAAGTATGTGACCAACTTATAACTCAACATTTAGCAATCCTATGGGGAATCGGAAAAGTGAGCTGATTGTGCAGATTTGTGGTTGAGGGTAAGATAAGCTTGGCAAGTTACGAGAAATTGCATAGAGATAGCTAGATATAGGTGCAATTATTTGCACATTCTACGAGCTTAAGATCTTATCCATTTTGGCGATCCTACTGGGGATCAAAAAAAGGAGTGCATTGGCGCATGTTCGTGAGCTAAGGGCAAGTAAAGATTCCTCAAAAATAGACATCTAAGCGATTTAGTGGTGGAAAAACACCTTCTCTGCGGCTTCATAAAAGCCCAATATATATATATATATATATATATATATATATATATATATATATATATATATATATATATATATATATATATATATATATATATATATATATATATATATATATATATATATATATATATATATATATATATATATATATGCATATGTGTATTCATGTGTGTTATATGTATGCATGTGTTAGTATGCACACATGGATGTTTCATGTGTATGTATGTGTGTGCATGTGTATGATATATGTATGTGTATATGTATGTGAGTTTGATATATGCATGTGTATGTATGCATATATATATATATATATATATATATATATATATATATATATATATATATATATATATATATATATAACAGATGAGCCTTATACTAGCTCCTATACCAGTGCAAATACATGGGGGGGCGATTTAGCCTTGGTGCATATATAAGAGCCGGTATAAATGACAATACAATAACACAGGCATAAGCATTGGTATGGGCATCAGTTCTTGCCCAATACCGTCGGTATAAGTGTCAGTATAAATGCCTACATAAATGTGTCAGTATACACATCGGTATTTACCTGCAAACCAACAGTATAAATGATGGTATACACATCGGTATGAG
Organism: Ceratopteris richardii; assembly: GCA_020310875.1. Classification (NCBI taxonomy): domain Eukaryota; kingdom Viridiplantae; phylum Streptophyta; class Polypodiopsida; order Polypodiales; family Pteridaceae; genus Ceratopteris; species Ceratopteris richardii. Next base: position 59,577,633 of record CM035415.1, read on the forward strand.
AAACAATGATATAAGCATCAGTATGTCCCTAGGCAAAATTGTTGGTATGTCCATGGGTATAGTGATGCTCATACCGATGTCTATATCAACCATATCTATGTTTTGGTCAGAGTGTGTTGTCTATTGCTCGAGCAACATGACAATACTCTTGTGTAGGAAATGACAATACACTCTGCCCAAAAAAAAACCAAGTACATGTGACATGTACTCTAGTTGTTGCTGATTCAGGGTTTAGATGACTGACAAACAAAACATGATTGGATAAAGCAAAACACATTGTTGAACATAAAATAGATATGTAGGAGTAAAATGAACCATGAACCATGTACAAAAGAGATATTGCATAAATGAACCATGTACAAAACAGGTATTCCATAAATGAACTATGTTCAAAAGTGTGAGAAACCACTACCATATATGAGCCAAAGATAAAATGTGGCAAACCACTACCATATATGAACCACATACAAAATTGTGGCACACCACTGCCATACATGAGCCAAATGCAAAATTATGGCATACCACTGCCATACACATGCCCAGAGGGATCAAAAAATCTATATTTGCAGTGCTGCAACAAAGCACATTAATGGAATGAGAAAAATCGATAGGATATTTATAAACAACCACTAAAAAACACTAAACAAAGTTTAGAAGCTCACCTCATCATAGATGCTCCCATGAAATGACCGGATCGCATCCCTCCAAGTCCTCCTTAGGGGGAAAAGTGAACCCTGCATGGGCCTTGTAAGGATCCCTAATTTTCAGGGATTAAAAGGCTTAATCTATGAGTTTAAGAGGTGCATAAAACCACTAGTGGTATCATGAATAAAATAATAATATATGAAACTCTTGGTTTTTTCTCCAATTCATGAGCATCTCAAGCCTTTGGGTCTTCCGAATCAATGGCTCATATTGAACTTCCTAAGAAGATAGAGAGAGGTGTCAGATGTCATGGGAGTGGGGACAAGATTTTGCAATGGCTCTGCAAAAATTTGGAGCATTAGATCTTGGAAAATATGACGGCTGCTCGCAAACAGGGCAGATCATTTTTCATAGTTGAGTCCCCTCCATTAGATCTTCTATGGCATCCGACGATGGCTATGAAAAGGCAATGCTCCATTAAGATAGAGAAATCTCCACCATCTGTTGATGGTCTAATGGCATAAAATAAAGGCGTGGAAAATGTATTCAAATTTGAACTCTAGCGTCGGATCGTGAAGGCCATCCAATGGCTCATGAAAAAAGGTAGGTTCCTTCATGATTACCTTCATCTTAGCCATTAGATCGCAACAAAATCCAAGGGACTATGTTCATAGATGGCTTGACTTTTCTCCTCTAATATTAGCCTTTAGATCTATGAGCAATCTAAGGGCTCTAAATCATTTTTGGGATTTTGAAAAGCATTGTAGAAAGAAAACCACAAATTTCAAATGGTTTTGGGATCTTTGACCACACAAAAACATGAGTTTAAGATACTAGACTGTGGCCACCACCATCTTCTCATTGGTCCGTTCCTAATCAATCCTTAATCTAAAAGGCCCATGTAGGGTTCATTTTTTCCCCTAATGTCCAATACTGCAACCAATCCATGATGATATCCATAAGTCTCCTCTACTCGTGTCGAAAGACGACCCTCTACAAACTCCTACAACAAATATGCAAAATGTGAGATCAAACAAACATGACATGCTTAACACAAGGCAAATTAAATCATAAAAATAATACTTACAAACTTATGATGCATAGTGTCGTACTCGCCACTACCCAAATGTGACGCTCTGACCGTATCTAGACATGTGGCCACTGCATCTCACTACTAATGATATCGGTCAGAAGTTTAATGCTACTCATCACGAATCCTCTACCACTCCTCATGGTCTAGCCATAAAGGCTTTGATGAGCCTCCTCTGAAAGCGCCACGAGCCTCTGATATTTGATGGGGCATCATCTCAGGTGCTGTGTGCTAAATCCACTTTGAGCTAACAATAGGGTACCCAAGTTTTGGTTGGTACTCATGATAGATAGCCTCTATGATGTAATGTTTGTGATCCTTGTCGTGTTCATTCCATTTGACCATGAACAAGTGTCCAAATTGTATTGAGCGCAGTTGTTGTATGCACTGATGCATGGCCTTTATAGCCACATCACATGAGCTCCATCACGTATATGGTACACATTGCAATCATCATGGTCATGAACATCCCAAGGTGTATGTGGTGTACTATGTGGTGTACCTACATATGAGGTACTTGCTCTAGGAATAGTTGTGGGTGATACAACATTTGTCACACTACCTCCACAACATCTACCTCCTCCAGATCCACCCAAAGATCCATCTTTAGAAGTCGCTCCTCAAAAACATGACCTAGGTCAAAGAGACGGATGAGACGAGCTAGGGCTTGTATCATGTTGTGGTGTCGAATGCATACACTGACTACTAGAGCGACTAGGGGATGGCTGAGAAGACGGTTGTGGTGGAGTCATAAAGGCAAGAGTGTTGTCAACAGGAGTAGTCCCACCAAAGGGAGTATTTTCGACAAGAGTATTCCCCCCAAAGGGATTGCCACCGGTGAGAGTATTCCCATCAAAGGGAGTGCCACTGATGGGAGTGCCATTGCGAACAATCTAGTACTGTGACATGATATAAGTGGGAGGTACCTAAGATATAAACTTGAAATATTGCTCGACTATCATGGAATGTGGAGTGAACAATGGATTGTCTCCCATCATGCTCTACAATAGAAAACTCAAATAACTAGCATACAATAATAATGGTAATATAGAAAAATAGTAGTCTATAAAAAAGATGTAGTAAATAAGTAAACACAAATAAGTACGTACAAGTGTTTCTTCATAAGCCCTCTATCCTAGCATCCTCTTGAAGATTTGATGCGCAAAGGATATCTACCTCTACATTGGCCACTTCTAGATCTCTTAGTATGGCCGGCCGTTCTTGATCATTCTCCTTATACAACATATCGTCTGTTATCTCCTCGTGTACCTCATCTTCTTCAAAGACCTCTTCTTCTAGGACAATGATGTCTACCTCCTCGACTAGCACATGAATCTCAGAGTCCATTGTAGTTGGAATTTCTTCTAAGTCTATGTCCTCACAAATTTGTCTGCTACATGGAGAGACTTGTAAAACAAATATCCACTCTGGTTCTTTCAAATATTGCTTTTATGCAACTTGCTCACAATGTTCGGGAAGTAAAAATATGTCTCTTTCATTTTTCCATAGCTTCCTAGAGTCTTCTTGAAGCAAACCACTCTTATCCTACCTCACTGTTGTGTTTCTTCCAATGGTGACTACTTTGAACCATTTCACATCAAACAAAAAGTAGTCAAACCTCATCAATGATAGCTTCAAGTTATTTTGGATCACTGCACAATATTCCAGTCGGCCTTCTTGAGCATTTTCATCTCTTGCACTAGTTCTACTTTTTTGGAGAAAATTCACCATCACCCCACTATGAAAAGCAGATGTATTTTCCTCAATGCATGCAATCCAAAAGTGTCATCCATGAGACCATAGCGCATCGTATTTGTAATACTCCCAACCACACCCCTTCGTGAGTTCCTTCTCATCTTCAGAGATATCCTCACCTACTACCTTTGCTTGTGAAATGGTTGTATCTAGCCATCTTTTCATTGGAGAGGGTGGAAGAGGTTGAAGACTTTCCAGAAGAGGCAAAAAGCAAGTGGAACAATTCTTTTGAAATCAGACTCTTTCCTTTGCATTTGCCTCCTTCACAAGCTCATATCTGTCCAACCACTTCTGCATGGGCTTTGAGTTAATGATGTAAAACTTCATTGCCTTCTCTCTGAAAACTACATCCATTTTTCTTTGGCTTCCTTTACCTTGAGCCTCATCACCTACAAGGCAAACATCTTCATCATCGCTGTATAAGTGAGGCATTTTTTGGATCCGAAATGCATAGAAAATTTGTTATGAATACTAGAGATTCTTGCACGAGTCACCCCTTTGCCATGCTATCTTTAGGACATGCTCTCTGACAAACAAACCCTTTTAATGTCTTCATGAACTACCCTAAAAATAATATCCATCAACTATGGAGAGTTCCTGCTATTGCAGCTTCATCAAGCACATGAACTAGTAAATGAAGCTGAACTGTGAGAATACTTGTGGTAAGGTACTTCTCTCCATATACACAACCTCTATAGCATTGATTTTATCACTCTCTATGCTATCTCTCCTTATCTATTTAGAAGAAATCCATCATACGAATGAATTGATTTTATAAATGGTTGTTTGCACATCCTCCAAAAGGAAAACTTTCACAACTACAAGGAGCACAAACTATAAAAACTTACAAGGAGCCCTCTGAGATCATTGTTCTATGTGAAGGCAATCTTTAGACACCTCATGCACTTAGTAGGTGTTTGAAACTCTGAAATCACCTTGTTGACTTGTTGCTCTTCCAGGTTGTGGAGAACCCAAGGTGCTCTTGGTAGCGACACTATTCCATTCGGCTTGGTAATTTCCACAACTCTTGCATACGACCTCCCTCTTCCAAATCCTCCCTTTGTCATTTGTTTTCCTTATTTTCGATCAATGCCTTCTAGAGCATCTCTCCCACATGATTGATCAACAATTCACTCCAACAAGGGGGATCATGACAGATTAACAATCATTTCCTGCTAGCAAGTGGCATTCTTGCATCCCGTAGCTACTTCCAATCACTTTCTTTTAGTTGTTGTTGCAGTTGTCCATCCATTTTCCCTTCACGTGAGACATGTCCATCAGGTAGATATCTATGATATCCTTCATAGACAGGTTTTCGAAGTGCTTTGGAGTAGCATGCTTTGAGTCATGGTTTGCATAGAGGACAAGCATTGTAACCCAAAATTGATAAACCTAAACATTCATCATAACTAGGCTAGTCATGCATCATCCACATAAGTATGCCTTGCACTTGCACGTCCCATCTTCTTAAAGGTTGAGACATGTCGCACATAGTAATCCCATCCCATAAAGTGTACAACTCTTCTACAAGCGGTGCATGATATACATCCATGTTTTTGACTTTATACTTACCTGGCACAATGGGAGCTAATTTTTTGTGGCCAAGCATGGTGGGATGTTATAGTTCACCAAACATACAAGGCATGTGCTCCATGAGAAGCTGCATAAACCAAATAGATTTATGCCATCCATAGCTAGGCCTAGACATATATTTCGAGCCTCTCGAGCAAACTCAGGCCACTTACTATCTTTGTGTTTCCAAGCATCAGAATTGGTAGACACTTGCATTACACCATCTATAGATCTGGTCATTACATGCCATTAAATTAAGTGAGCTATGGATTTGCATATGAACATGCTCTTAATTCTAGGAATGATAGGAAAGTGGCAAAGAACCTTTGCAGGGACTGCTTCGCCCAACAACAAGTAAAAACCAAGTTTATAAATTCATCACCTCAACGCAAATGCTCCCATGAATCAACCGCATTGCATCCCTCCAAGTCCTCCAATAGTGTAATCAATCCATTATGATATCCATAAGCCTCTTCCATTCATGTTGGAGAACGACCCATTGCGAGCTCCTACAATACATATACAAAACATTAGAGGAACATACATGACAAGCTTAACACAAACAAATTCAATAAACCAAATGGGACTTACAAACTTGTGATGCATCGTGTCATATCTGCCACTGCCCAAATGTGACAGCCCAACCGTACCTAAACATGTGGATATGACATCTCGCTGCTGGGGATATCCTTCAGGAGTCTGCTGCTGCTGGTCGCGAATCATATCCCACTCCTCAACATCTAACCATATAGGCTTTGGAAAGCCTACTCTAAAAGCATCACGTGCCTCCGATCATGGATCGGGCATAACTTCATGTGCGGTGTGCAAATTCCACTCTGAACTGACAAGAGGCTACCCATGAGCTGGCGAGAACTCTTGATAAATCGTCTTTGTGATATAATTTTTCCGATCTTTATCTTGTTCTCTCCATTTCAACAAGATAGAGTGTCCAAACTGTATGGACCAAAGCTATCATATATGTGCATGCATGGCCTTTTCGATCGCATCCATCACCGGAGCTCGATCACATATAGTATACACCTTGGAATCATCATGATCATCAGCACCCCAAGGTGTATGTGGTGTTCCATGCGGCGTACCTACATCTGAGGTACTCCCTCTAGGAGTAGAAGTGGGTGACACAACATCTATCGCACTGCCTCCACAATAGCTACCTCATAGAACCTTCTGCTTCAGAGCATGACCTTGACGTATGAGACGGACCAACACTTGTATCGCGTTGAGGTGTCGAACGAACACGTCTACTACTAGAGCGAGTAGGGATGGCTCAAAAGATGGTTGAGGTGGAGTCATAAAGCTAGGAGACATACCTCTGGGGGGAGTAGCACCATCCACAGGAGTGACGCCAATAGGAGTGACACAAGCAAGAGTAACACCGATGGGAGTGAGGCTAGCAAGAGTGAGACCGGCAGTAGTGAGGCCGATAGGAGTGAGGCCGGGGCAGTGTTAGGATGAGCGATCTAGTACTGTGATGCAGCGGCCATATATGCGGGAGGTACCTGAGATATGAACTCTAAGAACTAGTCCTCTATCATGGAATGTGGAGTAAAATGGAGGAATTTCTCCCATCTTGCTATATAACAAAATAACTCAATAATTAGCATATGATAATACAAGTAATATAGAGAAATGGTAGAGTACAAAAGAACATAGCAAAAAAATAAACAAAAATTTGATGTACAAGTGTTTGATTCAAAACTCCTCTATTCTACCATCCTTTTGGAGATCCGATGCATAGAGAATATCTATCTCTATATTGGCGACTTCTAAATCACTTGGTATGCTATGTTCTCCTTCATCATCATCTATTGCTTCATCCTGTATCTCTCGTCTTCTTCAAGGACCTCTTCTTCTCGAACAATGATCTCTTCCTCTCCGACTATCGAATGAATCTCAGAGTCCACTACAGATGGACTTTCTTCTACATCTATGTTCTCACAAATTTGTCTACTATGTGGAATGACTTGTAAAACAAATAGCCACTCTAGTTCTTTCGAATTTGGTATAAAAACAACTTTCTCACAGTGTTCGGGAAGTACAAATGTATCTCTTTCATCGGTCCATAATTTAGTGGAGTCAACTTGAACCAAACCACTTTTATCCCGTCTCACTATTGAGTTTCTTCTAGAGGTGACTCCTTTGAACCATTTCACATCAAAAACAAAGTAATCAAACTTCCTAAAGGATAGTTTCAAGATATCTTGAATTACTCCACAATAATCTAGCTGGCCTTCTTAAGCATTATCATCTCTTGCACTTGCTCTACTTTTTTTGCAAAAAGTTCACCATCATCCCATTATCAAAAGTAGACCTATTTTTATTGATTTGATCGATCCGAAAGTGTCGTCCATGACACCATAGTGCATCGTATTTAGAATACTCCCAATCACATCCCTTTGCGAGTTCTTCTTCTTCTTTAGAGATATCTTCACCTGCGCCCTTTGCTTGCGAAACCATTGTATCTAGCCATCTGTTCATTGGAAAGGATGGAAGAGGTCGAAGACTTTCTGGAAGGGGTAAGAATCGAGTGGAACGATTCCTTTGAAAATGAGCTCTTTTCTCTGCGTTTGTCTCCTTGGCAAGCTCATACTTTTCTAACCACTTCTGCATAGGCTGAGAGTTAACTATGCAAAACTTCATTGCCTTCTCTTTGAAAGCTGCATCCATTTTTCTTTGCAACCCTTTACCTTGCGGTTCATTGCTTAGGAGACGAACATCTTCATCATCGCTCCATAAGCGAGGCATTTCTGGATCAGACATACGTAGAAACTTAGTTATGAATACAAGAGACTCTTGTACGAGCTATCCCTTTGCCATGCTACCCTCTGGATGTGCTCTCTGTCAAACAAACCACTTTAATGTCTTCATAAAGTGCTCTAAGAAGAACATCCATTAACTATGGAAAATTCCTACTATTGCAACTTTATCTACCACATGAACCAATAAATGAAGCTGAATAGTGAGAATACTTGTGGGAAAGTATTTCTCTACCATACAAACAGCCTCGATAGCATTGAGTCTCTCACTCTCTATGCTACCTCTATTTATCTTTTTAGAAGAGATCCACCATACTAAGGAACTAATTCTATTAATTGTTGTTTGCACATCCTCCGAAAAATAATGTTTTAAAGTTACAAGGAGCACAAACTATAAAAACTTGTGCCAATCATGAGACTTGAGCCCTCCAAGATCGTCGTTTTATGTGAAAGCAGTCTTTATACACCTCATGCATCTAGTAGGTGTCCGAAACTCTGAAATAATTTTATTCACTTGTTGCTCTTCCATCTTGCGAAGCACCCAAGGAGCTCTTGGTAATGATACTATTTGGTTGGGCTTAGTAATTCCCCACAACTCTTGCATATGACCTCGCTCTTCTAAGTCCTCCCTTTGTGCTTTGCTTTCTTTCTTTTAGATCAAAGTCTTCCAGAGAATCTCTCCCACATTCATAAAGTATGCATCGGATCTACCAAATGATTGATCAATAACTCGCTCCAATAAGGGAGTTCATGAAAAATCAACAACCGTTTCATGCCAGCGATTGGAGTTTCTGAATCCCATAATTATTTCCAATCGCTAGCTTTCATTTGGTGTTGCGCTTATTGATCAATTTATCCTTCACGTAAAACATGTCCATCAGGTAAATATCTATGGTATCCTTCATAGACAGTTTTATGCAGTGCTTTGGAATAGCGTGCTTCAAGTTGTGGTTTGTATAAGGGACAAGCATGGTAACCCAAAATTGAGGTTGAGACATGTCACACACATTAAAATCCCATCCCGTAAAATGCGCAGCTCTTCCACAAGTGGTGCAGGGTATACATCCATGTTTTTTACCTTATACTTACCTGGCACAATGAGAGCTAATAATAAATGACCTTTCTTTGTGGCCAGCCATGGTGGGATGTTATAATTGACCAAACATACAGGCCATGTGCTCCATGAAGAGCTGCGTAAACCAAACGGATTTACTCCATCAATAGCTAGGCCTAGACGTATTTTTTGAGGCTCACTAGCAAACTCTGGCCACTTACTATCTATGTGTTTCCAAGCATTAGAGTCAGCAGGCACTCACATTATACCATCTGTAGACCTACTCTTTGCATGCCATGACATTAACTCAGCTATAGATTAGCATCTAAACATGTTCTTAATTCGTGGAATGATAGGAAAGTGGTGAAGAACCTTTGTGGGGATTTCTTTGCCCACAAGGTCTTCTCTAAATCTATTTGCTCCACACTTTGGACATATGTGGAGATGCTCATACTCGTTCCGAAAGAGGATGCAATCACTGGGACAAGCATGAATCTTAGTGTATATCATTCCGATGGATTGTAAAAGTGTTTTTGCATCTCCATGTGTTGGAGGCATATCATTGCCCTCTAGCAAAAATTGATCTTAACGATATTAGTAAATAAAGTTATTTTGATACAACAATGAAAGTTTATTTCAAGTCCACTTACCTGAACAATTCAGAGACACTACTATTTGACAATCCATAATGGATTGTAGATTGAGCATCACGAGTGGCGCACATAGTACAAATATCTTTGCTCCATTGTATAGTGGTAAACGAGCTAGTCTTCGCATATTTTTGTATTCTTCATCGGCTTCAATCGTGGAAATTATGTTGTGTCCATGAAACTCTCGACATGTTCTCCACCATCATGATCTTCGTCCATCTCATAAAATGCTTCAAGCATTTCTTCCATGTGTTCATTTTGTGTAATGCTATTATTACCTTATACTTCTAACTCCTTTTTTGTTCTCTTTTGTCCATGAGAGGTTATCGGTGAAATGTCATTTGGGTCCGTCTGCTCACCTGGGGGACCATGCGAATGGTAGCATAGGTTTTGTAGTCGACTTTTATCAAAGGATCCATACTCTCTAACGTGTGTAGTACAAATCCGTTGTTTTTGATAAATTTGATACTTCCACTGAGTGCAAGGACATGCCATTCTCTCCTCTGGATCCAAACTAGCCATTTGATACAATATGGACATTTTAGAACATTTGATTTTTTTTAATTAAACCTAAAACCATAATCCTAAAGACTTAATCTTGAAATATATATAGATTTAATTATATATTTTAATTTTTTTATTTTCTTCTTCTTATTCATACTAAAACCTAAAGACCTAAAGACCTAAAAAACCTAAAAGATGAATGATTTCATAGACATATTCTTTGTAAGAATTAATTTTCATGGAGCTGTTTAGCATGCTATTGCACGTATATGTAACCAGTGCCTATATTCCTATAGTAAAATTCCCCTATATATGATATTTGTACTTACTTATTGTCAAAATGACATTGAAATTGTATATTCAATGTTGTGGGTACTTGCTTCTAAGGTTAACTATGCATGCCTAAATGTGGTTCTGAGCAGTTACATTAAATTGTCAATGTGGTGTATGACATGTAATATTTCAAAAATTTGATAATGCTCGATCCTTGTTCTTTTTAGTGTAATTGTACATCTTTTGGGTCATATCATGTTCCACAACCTTTTTTGGTTGTGATAAGGCCCAGTGTGATTATTGACTATGCAAATAGACATGTCTTGTTTTTGGTGCTGCTTGAATTAACTTTTGTTATGTATTATAACTAAATGGGAATCTTGTATTGATCAATTGAAAGCTATGTTTGATTGTGAGTGAATCATTATATATGAACTGGAATTTTATCTAACTTCCGAAATCCTACCTTCTATAATGCTTAGTATTTTGAGCTTTCATGGTCATATGTAGGAAGAATGGAACTCTCCTACTTACACACTTACATGAATTTTCTGTCCAACAATATAATTTTGTTTTAAAACAAGTTTTTGGGTTCTCTAAACTCACCTTATGCAGCATACACAATAGGTTAGAGTCATCTTTTTTTTTTTAAATAAGATTTACTGAGGTTGCCTTGCTTACAACTATTTTGGTAAACTTGTTATGGATTGACTATTGTTACCAAAGCTTCAACTTGTCCACTGACTTTTAGTTCTAGCTAGTATAGCATGTCGCATAATGTGTGTTAGGGTTTTGAAGTGTTCATTATATGATATACCAAAGCTTATGATGACCTTCCACCAAAGCTTAAAACTTATCCGCTAAATTTTAGTTCCTTTAGCATAGCACACAACATAATGTGTTGGGCATCTAAATTGTTCATTCATCTACAAGAACATTATGTGATATGCTAAAGCTTATGTTGATTGTCAATGTTCAAAGTCACGAAATTTTGAAGCTGTACCATGAAATTTTGCAATTCAAGATGTAAGATTAAATAGTTATTCAAGAACGATAGGTCTAGGAGTACTTTCATAGTGCAAGTCTTTAACTTGAAAAAGAATGGATAAGTGAGATTGTAAAGAGCTAGTGCAGTACCATGAAATTTTACAATTCAAGATGCACGATTAACTATTCTTCAAGAATGATAGGTTTAGGAGTACTTTCATAGTATAAGTCTTTGACCTGAAAAGAGTGGGTAAGTGAGTATTGTAAAGAGCAAGTGCAACCAGCGCTCAATTGTACAGAAGCTAGAATGCACTTTGATAGTAAATTTAGAAAGTTCCATTTCAAAATTACATACGTTCAAACTTTAAATCTTTTAAAGAGTGGATGAGTGTGTACTGTAAAGAGCGAATGCAAACACAATTCAATTGTAGAAGAGCTAGAATGCACTTTAACAGTGAACTTGCAAATTTGTTATTCACAACATAAGGCTGAGGGATTCAACTTTGCAACCTAAAAGTGGAGAGATATGTAAATAGCTAAGTGTCAATGCAAACAGACCTCCATATAAGAGCACGGTTGTAGCAAGCAGAACTTAATCCCAGGAAAAATAAGTGTATATAGTTAAGCGCCACTTGTAGAAAACTAAAATGCAGTTTGATACTTCATACAAATTTGCGATTCAATTGAAAGAAAACTAAGTGTGCAAATTTTAGTTTGATCCCACTATCCATAGAATATATTGGTTTTATATGTGCAAATCTTGATTGCTGTGCAAATCACAATTACGGCTGAAGAATGATTAAAGACCATTGTAATTTGAATGGCAAAAAAATCATTATGCAAATGAAGGTCATTGATTATGGGCTGTACTAAAATTTTTTCATGAGGCATGTATGACCATCAAAATTTAGCACAGCATGCTCTAAGGGCTTCACCAAGCGGAGTCTCTGCTTACAATTGTTGAACGCCTCACGAAACTTTTTTTGCTTTAGTGTGCTGACCCCCTCTCCCCTGCTCCAACATATTTTGTTTGGCCACGTAAGAATTGCAATGCATTTTTTATTCTTCTGTTCCATGCTGTATGTGAATGCTTATCCGAAGGCCCCATGAATTCTTCCATTGTTCCACTTGGAACGGCATTGTTTTCCCTTCTGATTCCGCTGCCCCTATGTGAAACGACTCTAAGAGCCTCTTTCTCATGCTTGTCATGATATTGTCAATATGGCACATGAAATAGGTTGTATCATGTATGTGCTCTCTCTCTCTCTCATATCTGTGTTTGTGATGTGGTCGACATGGCACATGGAATAGAGCGTAGATGCTGTGTGCGTGTCTGCACGGCACACAGAGAGAGAGAGCGAGAGAGAGAGAGACGTTATGGCTTATGACTCATACACTTGTCCGCAAGTTGCCTTCCCCAAGCCTCGATATGGCAGACCTATGCGAGCTCGTGCGTGAGCTCATTGAGCTGGTTGAGAAACAAAGAAAGAGAGGGGCCGTTAGATGGAGACAGCTAACTTCTTGACAAGCTCATCTGACATCATCCTCGGATGCACAACCACGTGAGATGGAATCTCTCTCTCTCTCTCTCTCTCTCTCTCTCTCTCTCTCTCTCTCTCTCTCTCTCTCTCTCTCTCTCTCTCTCTCTCTCTCTCTCTCAAATTACGTCTCTGTGTACGCAAGCGCGCTTCTACAGTATGTGTAGCAGTTACACGTCCTCTATTTGGCATCATCACGGGCAATGGACACTTAACTGCATCTGCTCGCATCCAACACCATTGTCATCGCATGCTTCAGTCGTGTAGTAATCATTTCAGTAGAAATCTATCGTGCACCTTCCATTTACATCCATCTAAAGTACAAAGATGATGGAAACCTTAATTAAAATGAATTTGAGCCTTAAAAGCTTAAGTATCTAGATTGGAATGCTGTTTCTCTGATACTCCCGACCTGCCCAGATCAGGTAAAAGGGATGACAATTCCATCTTTGATGGATCGGTCAAAGTATCGCATGCGTGAATCTTCATGACTCCGGTTCAGTATATATATATAGAGCACATGGTAGGAGGCTCCACAGGCATGCCAGGAGTTGAATGCTGGAAGGACCGATTCCGTATGCAACGGTTTTCATAGTTCTTTACGTTATCCAGACTGGTACTCAGTAATCACGAAGAAGGATAAAGGATCCCTGTAATAAAACTCCGGTGTAAAGTAGGAAAAAATCAAGCAAATAAAATGAAATCCATTTGCGCAATGCGTCGAATTGGTTCCTGAATAGAGTAATAGGACAATTGCATAACCCGGGTGTAATATACTAGACATGGTTATAATAGAGGCAATCAGTTCTGAGTGTCTATTATAGAGATAAGAAGACATTAATATGCACACATTATTCCTTGCTCTTTCACTATCGCATGGTGTTAAAGCAGAAGTTAGTACGATCAAGGTTGGAGGGTAAGTGGTCTGCATTTGATATCTTTAAGAAGGGAAGCGAGTGGTCTTGTAAGATCTATTTCACAGATTTCCGTAAAGATTTTCCGGGCTTATACGTGAAAAGAGTCATCGAGACTACTGTAAATAAGGCATATCAAAGGGGTGGCTTTGTGCCTCTCAGTGCGCGCGCGCGAGAGAGAGAGAGAGAGAGAGAGAGAGAGAGAGAGAGAGAGAGAGAGAGAGATGGCAAGCAACGACGATGTGCTCGGCGAGGACCAGCAGTTGGATAACGTGGATATGAAAATGGAGGAAGGGAGGACGTCAGTCTTGAAAGAGAGCCTACAAGATGCTCGAAACGACAGAGACACTCCATTTGCTTCTCTAGAAGTGACGGGTGCAACCGGCACAAGAAACAAGACAGACGACTTAAGAAACAACGGCAACCTTTGCCCGTTGCCGAGTGCGCGGTTAAAATGGTGTGGCTGCCTGGCGTCACTGCCATGCTCTCACTATACAAATAACTACAGCAGACCTCCTCAGCATATCCTCTCCGCTGCTCAGAATCCACATCTGAATTGGCTTCCTTCGTCCTCTACCTATATTCATTCCGGCAGCAATAAGCATCCTGGTAAGTCTTCTTCATGCAACCTTCTTATTCTTTCATTTGATCGAAATCATTTACGTAGAGTTTGCCGTTCATGTGGAGGGGATTCTTGACGTCTCCTTATTGTGTATGTATTGTTGCCACCTATGCTGTCAATCACGCAAACGAAGCTTGCATGCCAGTCCTCCTGTATCCATTTCGGAAGAGACCTTATGCATGAATGTGCCTTCTCCTGTCATTTCTATCGCTTACAGTGACAAAAGCTCATTTCATTGTTAGAATGAATTGTAGCGTACACGTATCTTCATGAAATAATTCAACTTCTCTCGCGTCAAACGGTCAGAAATTTACAGGTTTGCAACGAAACCGACATTCCTTTTACGCAAGGCCTTTTCATCTCATAAGATGCTTCAATTCTCTCTCAGTAAACGTCAGGAAAAATAAAGCCTTACATTCTGAACATTCTTTAGAGTGAAAATTGATCTGCCTTCTGAGGAAAGTCTTCTCATCCGAACTCCGTATGTCTGTTGTATTCATTTAACCAACATATTTTCATAACATAATAGAAGATTCCAATGTTTTGCTTCTTCTGATTATGTAATCTGTTGACCGTTGCACAACTGATAGAATGTTTGAAGTTTAAGTTTTCCGTATGACTGTAATTCTGATGCTGAAACTAGCATTTTGGTCTTGTATATTCCGTTCCCTTCAATAGGATGAACATTCTTATAGTTGACGCGGCATGTCTATAATCTTAAACTAGAAGTCGTTAAATTAAGCGGCCACCTACAGCACAGTCCATAATTATTTTAATTTCAACTGTGAAGATCTTCTTCTCCCAAACATCGAGTCATAGAATCCATTTTATGTGGAAAAAGATATAGTTGCAACAATTTTCTGCTAGGAAAATGTGTATAATCTGACAATACTTGCTGTACAAAAATATGTGCACACATACATTTAAAATTGAGCTCATAGCTCTAGTATACTCTAGTACTTTATGAAACGTGCCGTCGACTGCAAATAATTACATGGCTATGGTAAGGATCGAGGTTTAATTAGGATAAATCCGAGCGGACGGGCAAGCAAAAAAGTTAAACCAGTATCCCGTGTTTAGTAATCTATATAGGGTAGTTTATATGCCATTAATGGATGGCACATGCTTACGATTAGTGATGTTTTATTGGCTATCCATAACAGAAATCAATTAGTAAAGGTGAGACCCAATGATGAGAAAAAAACAAAGATCTAGCAGTTCAGCTTTTTAAGAAGGCAGAAGGAATTTTATACCATATATCAAACTTCAGATTTTTTTGTTTTGAATGGGCATAGTACCAGCAAGACCCCCCATCTCACAAAGCAGTGGTTAGACAAGGTCACAACTAGTTTAAATTGGCCAAAACCATTAGATGTCGAGCCCAAGGGTTGAACACAAGACCTCCGCGATTAGTGTTTTACCCACCACCTATGGAACTTCAGATTTACGTTATATTTCTAGATAACTTTTAAATATTGGAGATCTCATGTTTATAGAAAAGGAACATAAATAATACATGACATCCTTCCATGTTCTATGATACGATCATATTATTGAAGAGGGAACAATACGTATGAGACGTGCTTGAAAAAGAAGCATCGCACGGCGGATAAATACTTGGAAACATAAGACATGAACGCAAATAGTGATTTCCCTTCTTATTTTCAGATCGCCCCTGGGAATATTCCTATTGAATTGTATGCACCTTGTGAGAGATTGTGAATTATTTATCCTTTTTTCTTTCTGATAAATTACGCATTGCGAAAGGACGAATGGTTATAAAGATGGTGAATGAATTCAGATCATTTACTATATACTGTGTCAGAAGCTACTTAGAATCTCATAGAAGTGGAAGCGCTATATCCTTTGAATACGTCATTTAATAATGCAAGCAAATTTGTATAGAGGTAAAGTGTATATGCGCTGAATGCTCTTAAATTTGCAGAAGAGAAAGATGTCAACAGGATATGACACCAATGCTTTTATTACCTTGGATTTGTTGTACTAAAGTAAATGCAACTAACATAGATGGTGTCTAGTCTTTCTATTTTTCAGAGCTCCAAGAACCTTGTGAAGTTTGTATCATCGAAAGTCGACAACAAAAGGCATTCTGATCAGATAGCAATAATCAGGTCCAAGTTTCCTTAGATCTGGCACAATATTATATTCTGTTTATCATCAATAGAGAGACCTATTCCAACCATCCATCTCTCCATGTGTCTTGTTACATTTGTGCTCCTTCTATGTGCTTCTTGTGTATCTCAAACTTCTACACACACCCAATACTCTCTAAATAGGAGAAAATAAGAGTGACCATTAGTGATTATTTTCTGTAGTCCTTCAAATGCCATTTTGAGGAAAAAGGGAAGTAAGGGCAAGGAGATTTTATAAAGTAAGATCTTAGATTTTAGTATATGGATTGTAGTTAGAGAGCATTCTATTCTAGGCCACATTTTATATGGGTGATGGGTGTAGAGAACTCTCCACCAACTAGAAGTAGTGTATAAATATGGTTATTCAATGGGGGAGGATAGCCAATTTCATCATCAATATTATGTCTCTCCCCTCTCGCAAGTTCATGATTCTATCCTTCATGCTGAAATGCGTCTTCTTTGATCTAAAGGTAGGGTTTGTGAAATGGTGAGCTATTGTTCATGTGCAATGGTACAATAAGAAAGGTGTTAGATCTTTTTGAATATTTAAATAATAGATTCTATATACGTATAATGATATGCAATCCATAACCAGCTGAATATTATACTATTTCACAAAAAGTAGTAGAATATTTTTTATTCATTTCTTTGTTCATGTAAATAATATTATATTCCCTTGTACTTTCGTAGAAATAATATTTTATCAAATCTCTAAATGCCAAAAAGTACTGTTTGAAGAATTTTGTGAATTTATGTGAAATTCTAAGGGTAATGTTGGTCTTCTTCTCATTGGATGAGTGCCAATGTTTTAGAATCCCAAAAGGACTAAAAGCCAGCTCTAAATTTCCCTAGTGTAATAAATATCAGTCACATTGAATAAGCTATAATGGCTATTTCATTCAAGATTTCATTATATGGATGCATAAATAAGTAATCTTCTCCGTTTACTTATCACAATTAGATGTTTCCTAAATTATCTCAAATAGATGTTTGGTGTTGAACTAAAACTGGGCAACATAATTTCATAGAAATTGAGTCAACTAACTAAGATGACTTGTTTAAAATTTTAGGGGATTGTTTCCATGAGCTTGAGCTTATCCAATTCTTTCCCTAGTCCCCTTACGCTCAAGCTTTCTTCTTCCATTGCCTTGACTTGTCTAACTTGTTTCCATCCAAAATCTTTCTCATTATGTGCCTATATAGTATATAAAATGATGTGTTTTGATGAAATTTATAACAAGGTATTAGCTCCTAACCTCACCATTACATTGTTCATCTTAGACCCATTACAGTGAAAGAGAGCCAAATTTATAAGGGTATGGAAATTATAGTCATTATTCATAATTAGCCATAGTGTTAGTATATGAACAATCTCTACTCCTCATGATTGTATGTACCAATGCAAATTTTGTAAGGCCCGCATTATGAGGAGAATCCCTTGTGCCTATCAAAAGACAAGTTAAAGTTGAGAAGGAAACATTCAATAGTGAAATTTCCTTAGTGAAAAACCAATCAATCGTAGCTACACAACATAAGCCACTACCAAAGTGGGCACAACAACTGTTTGATGATCGCAATCCATACTTAGATGTACTAGAATAATCCTCAGATGGATTATGTAGATCATAGAGAATAGAGGAGCAAAGAAGAGCCTCAAAACACATTGTTAACATGGATCTAATGGCAGATGTTGTGGGATCTGTAAAGGAGCCTACCACCATTGAAGAAGCCCTTGATGATCCGGTTTGGAGAGCGGCAATGCACTCTGAGTAAGATAGTATAGTAAAAAATGATACCTCGAAGATAGTTGACTTGCCACCAAAGAGGAAGGTAATTGGTACTTAATGGATTTGGAAAGCTAAGTATAAGGTAGACGACATATTAGAAAAAGTAGAAGGGAAAATTAGTTGCATATGGTTTTTCACAGATGGAAGGTCTTCATGTTCAAGAAACCTTCTCACCAATAGAATGCATGAAAAATTTTCATATGGTACTTGTAGTAGCTGCACAAAAGGCCTAGCCTATTTTCCAAATGGATTTCAAATCTGAATTTTTGAATGGTCACCTTAAGGAGGAGTTATATGTATCTCAACCATTAGCGTTTGAGGTTCCAATTCAAGAAATAAAGTTTGTAGGTTGAAGAAAGCTTTGTATGGCCTTTAGCAAGCACCACGAGCTTGGTACCAATAGATAGATAGCTTTCTCAAAAGTATGGTTTTTGAAAGAAGTACTTCTGATGCTAATCTGCATGTAATGAAAAAGGATTGTAAGCTAGTTGTTGTTATTGTATATGTAGATGATCTTATTATAGGAAATCATGAAGAACTCTGCAATCAAACTCACATCAGATTGGGAACTGAGTTTGAAATGACTCATGTCTACTCCATTTTTGTCAGTGAGTTGAAGTATGGTAAAGAAAGGATGGCATTTTTATCTCACCAAGAGAGGTATGCCAAAGAAATTCTTAAGGTATTTGGAATGATGGAGTGCAAACCAACTGGCACACCTATGGAGATAAATCAAAAGCTATCTATGGATGTTAACATGCCAGATGTAGATGCTACAAATTATAGACCATACCTCTTCTATCTTTTGGAAGTCTTATTCTTATGCCATTCGAAAGCTATATGGCCATTGGAAAGAACCTAGTATTTGATGCTCGCAGTAAGAATATAGAAGTACAATAACATTATGTTCATGAGCTAATTGAATATGAAATTTTGGAGCTAGAATATTGCCCAACAAAGGAAAATGGTACTGACATAATCACTAAAGCACTTGGAAAAGACCATCTCAATAGACATCTTTAATAGATGGGCATAGGACCCAGACCTACTTGATTTATGATTCAGTAAACAATGAGGGGAGTGTTAATATATGAACAATGTCTTCTCCTCATGATTGCATGTACTAATGTACATTGTGTAAGTCCCCCTTATGAGGAGAAGTCAAGCGTGCATTACCCAATTGATGGGAATCCCAACTTGCATGTTGGATGAAGGTAGAATGGGAGCATCTAAGGTATTGTAAGGAAAGGGAGTTATTAGGGTCACAAGTTGCAGGGTCTGGGTAGCAAGGAGCAGCCCCAATTGGGTGGTCCAAGGGGACGAGCGATCTCCTAGTGTGGTTTTGAGGGCAGCACCCCAAGCGTGATGGTAAATGGAATCTTCCATGGACTATTCCTTGTCAAAGTCAAAAATCATTCATATTTGTTACGTTAGTTGAACTCGCCTAAGCTTTGTATGGGGATTATGTGGGCGGTGGTTGCCGAGATCGTACCACCCATGTATAGCCATTCCCGAAAGGCCACATCTCTCCATTAGTAGCCTATATATACATGATCTCTAGACTACCCCATGTATCAAATTGAGTTAGCATACCTCTACCTTGTAACTCTCTATCTAGAGTTGTCTAGATCACCATTTAAGCTCTACCGTGAGAGCAAATGGGTGGACAAGGCCATCATCTTTGTACTTATTATTAGTAGCAATTTTTTGAAATTCTATTATAGTGGTTATCTTCTCTGACACTGCTCCTTTGTTATGTTGCATAATTACTTTCTTACACGTAAACATATAATTTCCATATTAATCATAATCATTTCCCTTCGAAAAGCGTTAACCTCATGCATCAAATATTGCTATCTGATGTATAGAACAATCTAGAAATGAATTTCACGTAAATGGTATGGACACATTACAAATATCCTTAATGAGTAATCTATGAAAAGCTATAGCTAGCTTGTGGGGATCCACAAAACTTTAGGCACCCATAGCACTTTGTTTGAACCCGCTTATGTAAAATCCTAGTGGTAATATTTTTAAACATTAAAAGCATTATACACAAAAAAAAAGTTCCAAAAGAAAGAAACCATAATGACCAATAATTAAGCATTTTTAGCTATGTGCATGCATTCCTAAGGTAAGGCTAGGACTTGAGGGATAAGGTTAATCTCGATAATGGAACTAAATACATACATGTAGATATCCTCACATATCCTTAACGGTTCCTATGCATGTTTTTTAAGCCCATGTAACATAGATAGGTGGAAAAATAATAAGTTAAGGAAGTCGGTTTTTGAATAGAATTTTGATGATGAGAAGTGCGATAGGAAAGTAATAGATTTGATATTTTCATACTTATAGAGATCTCCAAAGGTAGTTAATGTGTGGTCAAATGAAAACATGACACATATGGAAAGGGATATATGCTTCACCAATAAATTGAGGAAATCATTTGACTAAAAATAAACCGATATAAGTTCCAATATGAGGGTCCAATTAAATCTCAAGGTTGCAAGGTACATTGAAAATCTCTTCCTCCTAAGGTGCAAGTCCCTTCGAATTCTATAGGAAGGATGTAACATCACTTTGCCATGTGGCATCTTTCAGGATAACTTTCCATTATGTAAAGCTCTCACTGATGGTTCCATTCTCACTAGACGCTATTATCCAAAGAGGATGAAGTCCAAATTTTCAATAAGCTAGTATGAACGCCTATGTGTCATTAACAATATAAAAACTACTTAGCTCATATGGTTTAATCATTAGATTCAGCTTAAGCACTAAAATTGGATATTGAATGAAATGGCCGTATCTTGCATTAACTATAGTATTTAGGATTTTCCTCTTCTCAAGTCCTAACTTGATTATAGTTTGTCTTTAGATCTATCTTAAAAAGAAAATAGTTCTAATAACTGATCAATTAGTTCATCAAATTTTAGGAAATGGTATTTATTGATTTAAATAACCATTGTGAGACCTTTTCGTCCATGTAAAATTGTATATTTTCATATTTCTTCATTTAAAATCATGCCAAAGATACCTATTACATTTTCTTAGCCTTATCTAAGCTATGCATAATTATTCTTTTAACTTATCTTTTATTTCTATAGTTTCTATTAAGGCCATGTTGTAAAGTATCGTACAAAGAGATATAGTTTCAATCATCAAATGTGCTCTATTATCAATATCCATTGATGGTAGAATTCATATCAATTAACTTGCAATAAATATTTAAGTTATTTTCAGATGCGAAATCCTTGATTAATGTCATTTTTTGAGTTATAATGATATGAATGACGTAGAATTGGTCATCTTTACAACTCTTGAGCAATTTTTTAATAGCCTCATCGCTTTAACTTACGTTTAAACTTCTAACTTTTATAGCTCAATTCTATTTTCATCATGAATTTGGCAAATACATTTTTCGAACAATATAGGTGCTCTTGTACTTGGACACCCAACTCATTTGTTGCATTAAGAAGATGAATAAGGGGGCAACCAAAGTTTCCAAGGCACCATTTTTATCAGTGTTCCTTAAGAAAACATATAGAAATAGTAGGAAAAAAAATGTAGATGAAAAGGGACCAATCTTCCCATCCCAAGTTTCTTTGCAATTTTTGAATCTTTTGTGTAAATACTCTATGCATATAGAATAAGGTTTTGTAATTCTTTTACAACCTTTGGAACGAATTTGTAACTTAGGAATTTTTCATAAACTCAATATATGGATGAGTAATAGTTATAATAGGTCAAATGTCCATCTATAACCTTTTTTACTTCAATGAACATCCACATGTGAACATAGTGATTGAAATTTTGTATAAAGCTCAATGATCATATTTTTTAAAGACTTTAGCTCATTGGGGAAGAAGATCTCTTGGAGTTCATAAACTACTCCTTTTCCTTTTAATTTGTCCTATGCTGGAGATTGAGGTCCATGGAAGCACATGAACAACACATGGAAGAATCAGAAGATTGGAGAACAACACAACACAAAATGTATTACCCAATGAATGTACAAAGATAAGTGATCTCTTAGGGTTATAGGCATTTATAGAAATTAGGGGGAAACAACCTTCTAAAGAGGGAAAAAGGTGCCTTGATAGTCCTAACTTTGTGCACACACATCACTACCAAAATACATCAACAAATGCCTTCTAGGAGATGCAATGAAAAAAGAGTTAGCATTCACGTATAACGAAGTGCCAAGTATGTGGAAGGAAATTAATCCACAAAATAAAGTAGGTCCAAAACTTTGTGAAAAGCTTCAAACTTCTCCATAGGCAAATAATTTGTGAAAAGGTCAAAAACATTATTTTGTGTGGGCACATGCAAAACTCATCTCTCTAGTAGAGAACCTCTCCTTGACATAATGATAGTGCAATTCAATGTGTTTTGTGCGATCATGGAACATAGGGTTCCTCACAACTCCAAATGCACTCTAACTATTAGTGAGATGGTGGTGGCAGAAGAATGCAAAATACCCTAATTAGCTAAAAGGCATCTAAGCCACACACTCAACAATCACTCTTGAAATTGCACTATACTCTGCCTCACAGCTAAAGGTTATCACAATAGGGTGCTTCTTACTCAATGAAGATATGCATGAGCTACCAAGCATGAAGCAAAAACCACTACTAGACACACATGTCATAGAAACTAGTCTGGTTTGAGTAAAAGAAAAAGCATGTAAATATAATAAAAATGATCCCCACTTAGGAAAAAACAATCCACGTAGATGGATATCATTCAAGTAGAAAAATATGCACTTAATTTCCTACCAATGCTTGACACCTTGGCAATGCATAAGCTTCCTCGTGTGAGAGGTAGAAAGCTGAATATCAAGCTGCATTATGCATAAAAAAATCAAGCATCCAACAACATATTGCTAGAGAACAACATCAAATGCATATCTAGCATCATGGAGACTCAATCGCAAAAATGCTTCCATAGGAGTGGCAATAGTTTTGCAGTCTTCAAGGCCAAATTGTTTCAATGATGCCTCAACATATTTTTTGACAAAGGTATTCCGCCTTCAACTTGCATAAATTGAATGCACAAATAATGATGCCGCTAATATGACATCTCAAATGGGGCATGCAAATCAACCTTAAGTTGAGCTATATGATTATCATTATGACTAGTGAGCAACATATCATCACCATAGAGAACAATGATCAGAAGTATATCATCATACACCCTTAACATATAAGGTTCTCTAAGTTGGACTATTCTCAAAACCATTTGCTAGTAAGTAGGCATCTACGTTTTCATACCAAACACATGGTTCTTTCTTCAAACCATAACTATGCACTATGTTTTCATGCCTATTTGTAAACACATACACTTCCTCATGTAAATCACCATCAAAAAATAGTGTTTTAATGTCCATTTGATGTACTTTCCAATGATGATGAACTACAAGTGCACAAATCCTATGAGCAGTTTTCATTTGGCATATGTGAGTAATGGTCTCATCAAAATCAATTCCCTTTTATTGAGCATAAACTCGGGCCAAAAAGCCTAGCCTTATACCTATCAACTATTCCATTAGGCTTATGTTTGAACTTGTATACCCATTTAGTGTTAATGCTCTTTTCTCTTGGATGCAAACAAGATAAAGAACGACTAGCATTCTTCATAATAGCACCATATTCTGGTCGCATAACATCCATTCAATTTTTTGAGTTTTGTGCTTCATCAAAATAAACAAGCTCATTCTTATCACAAAAACTAGAGAGAAGAATTGCATAATAATCTGATGCAAAGGAAGCACTATGTGAGCCTAAATGAGTATGATATGACAAAGGTGCATCTAGTTTGCTATCTCTCAAAGTTTGCATCAACCATCTAGGCATAGTTTTTTTCTCTTATATGCTAAGGTTATCATCAACAAGTGCATAATATAAATGTGCTTAAAGAATGGAAGGAGTACATCATCATTTTGAACCTATAAAAGCTGAAAAATTGCCTAATTTGGACCAACACTTGATTTTCCATCTGCAAAAAGTGGTAGTAGTGTCATACACATATTTTGAGCTAAATGATCTCCATAGATGAAAGTACGGGCTTAATTGCATCTTCCACAAAAACAACATCATGGCTAACTAGAATGCATTTAATATATGAATGATATAGAGGATAGCCTTTTCTATTCGATCTATACCAAACAAAAATACATTTCATTACTTTATCATCTGATTTCTATGTTGGTTTTCAAGCACTTACACATATATTGGACAACCAAAGCTGCACAGATGAGCAACATATGGCTTTCAACCATACCAATTCTCATACAGAGTGATAGACTGTAGTGGTTTGGTTGTACACTTATTAAGTACATATGTTGCCCACATAACAATGTGGTAAAGCCTAACTTTTCACCATACACCTTTCCATTTCCATGATATAAATGATCTTTCTTTTAGAAGCTCCATTTTTTAGGTATATACAACATTGTACAATGATGTTTTATCCCACAATTAGCCAAAAATGCATCAAATGTAAAAGAGATGTATTCCCCCCTCGATAAGAATGGAACGTGATCATCTTACATGTTGATAGGCTTTCCTCATTAATTCAGAACTTTCTAGAGGACATAAATTCCTCCAACTTTGCTTTCAATGGATAAACCTATGCATGTATGGAAAATTCATCAATGAAAATCACGAACTATATGTAGTTCACAAAGGAATGTGTTTGCATAGACCACATACATCATGATGAACTAGCTATGATTTATGAATGGCTCTAATTGAACCATCATTTTCAAAAGAGGAATATTGCATTTCCCCCATAGTACACCTTTCAAAAATATGTTTAATGTTGGAGTTCGACGTCTGTGGAAGCACGCGAAGAGCACAAGGAAGAAGAAGAAGCTTGGAGCACAACACACAATACTGAATGTATTACTAGAGAATGTACAAAGATAAGTAGCCCATTAGGGCAATAGGCGTATATAAAGCCGGGGGAAAAAAACCTCCTAAAGAGGGAAAAAAGTGCCCCGACGGTCCTAGAGTGTTCACACACATCACTACCTAAATATATCAACAAATCCCCGCTGGGAGTGACGCGGTGAACAAGTAGCTGGCACTCATGTATAAGGAAGCACCAAGCTATGTGGAAATCACTCCACAAAAGGAAGTAAGCCCAAAGCTTTGCGGAAAGCTTCAAACTTCTCCCTGGGTAGAGCCTTCGTGAAAAGTTCTACAATGTTCTCCTGCATGGGCACATATGCCAAGATGATCTCCCCAGCAGAGAACCTCTCCTTGAAATAATGATAATCACCCCAATATGCTTAGTGCGAGCATGGAACACAGGGTTCCTTGCAATTGCCAATGCGCTCTAACTGTTAGTGAAGATGGTGGTGGTAGAAGAGTGACCAACACCCAAATCAGCCATAAGGCATCTGAGCCACACACACTCAATAGTAGTTGTGAAAGCTGCCCTATACTCAGCCTCACAACTACAAGTGGCCATATTAGGCTGCTTCTTGCTCAACCAAGATATTTGTGAGCTACCAAGCATGAAGCAAAAGCCACTAGTGGACACACGAGTGTCATAGCAACCAGCCCAGTCTGACTCAGAAAAAGCATGCAAATCTGGTGGTAGTGATCCCCCCTTGGGATAAAACAACCCAAGTAGCCTAGTATCACTCAAGTAGCTAAAGATGCGCTTAACCACTTGCCAATGCTTCACACCTAGGCAATGCATAAATCTGCTCATCTGTGTGACACAACATACTGAATATCTGGCCTAGTAATGCATAAGTAAATCAGGCATCCAACAACCTGCTGATAGAGGACAACATCAAATGCATCTCCAGCATCACGAAGACTCAATCGTAAACCTGTCTCCATAGGAGTGGCAATAGGCTTACAGTCTTCAAGGCCAAAACGCTGCAATAATGTGTCAATATATTTTGTTTGACACAAAGCCATTCCACCGTCAACTTGCATAAATTGGATGCCCAAATACTGATGCAAATACCCCGAATTAGACATCTCAAATGAGGCATGCAAATCAGCCTTAAAATCAGCAATATGCTTCTCAATAGGACCAGTGACCAGCATGTCGTCAACATAGACAACAATGATCAGAAGCACATCATTAGCATGCTTAACATATAAGGTGCTTTTAGTTGGACTGCTCTCAAAACCATGTGCAATCAGATAGGCATGTATCTTCTCATACCAAGCATGTGGTGTTTGCTTTAAACCATATAATGTCTTCTTTAACTTGCACACCTGGTTTTCATGCCCTTTCTGCACAAAGCCACGGGGCTGAAAAACGTATACTTCTTCATGCAAGTCATCATTCAGAAATGCAGTTTTAATGTCCAACTGATGTACATTCCAACCATGATGGGCTGCAAGTGCACAAATGCTCCGAACAGTAGTCATACGACATGTAGGTGCAAAGGTCTCATCAAAATCAATGCCTCTTTCCTGCGCATAACCCTTTGCAACAAGCCTAGCCTTATACCTGTCAATTATACCATTAGGTTTTGCTTCAACTTGTATACCCACTTAGTGCCAATGGCCTTCTTGCCAGGTGGCAAGTCGCATAAAGACCAAGTACCATTCTTCGTTATTGCATCATATTCAGATTGCATAGCAGCCATCCAATTTTCTGAATTTTGAGCTTCATCAAATGAAACAAGCTCATTCTCATCACAAAGACTAGATGCAGCCATAGCATAGCAATCTGATGCAAAAGAGGCACTATGAGAGCCAGATCGAGTACAATATGACAGAGGTGCATCTAATTTGTTGTCATGCAAGGTCTGCACCAACCATTTTGGCATAGTTCTTGCCTGCTCAATATGAGCTCTCTCATCAATAAGTGCATCATGTACATTTGCATCACAAATGGAATCATCTGCATCATCACATGAAACCTGCAAATGCTAAGAAGTTGCCTCATTAGGACCAGCACTAGACTGTCCACCTGTAAAAAGAGGCATCAAAGTATCATACATGTCTTTGGAGCTAACAAATGTCTCCTTAGTACATGAAAGCAATGGCTGAATAGCATCTTCCACAAAAACAACATCACGGCTAACCAAAATGCATTTAGTATGTGGATGATATAGACGATAGCCTTTACTTTCAGAACTGTACCCAACAAAAATACATTTTATTGCTTTATCATCCAATTTTCTACGATGTTGTTCAAGCACTAATGCATATGCCAAACAACCAAAAACACGCAGATGAGCAACAGATGGCTTGCGGTCATGCCAAGCCTCATATCGAGTGATATACTGCAACACTTTAGTGGGACACCTGTTTAGTATATATGTTGCACACATAACAACCTCAAGCCAAAAACTATGTGGTAAAGCCTGACTCTTGACCATACACCTCGCCATCTCCATGAGTGACATGTTCTTTCGTTCAGCAACTCCATTCTGTTGAGGTATATACGGCACTGTACACTGGTGTTTTATCCCATGTTGAGCCAAAAATGTATTAAAATTAGAAGACATATACCCCTCCCCCCTCGATTAGAATGGAGGGTGCCCATTTTACATGCTGATAGATTTTTAACCAAAACCAAAAACTGTTTGAAGCACATGAAACACGTCAGACTTTGCCTTCAATGGATATACCCATGCATGCCTGGAAAAATCATAGATGAAAGTCACGAAGTAAAGATAATTCCCAAAAGAAGGTGTCTGTATAGGACCACAGACATCACTATGTACAAGTTGCAATTTCTGAGTAGCCCAAACTGAACCATCTTTTGGAAAGGACAAATGCTGCATTTTGCCCAAAATACAAACTTCACAAACATGTTTTCCAGGTGCCTCTAGTTTGGGCAAAGAGGACACCATTTCAGATTTCTGCAGGCGTAGCAAACTAGCAAAATTCAGATGACCAAAGCGTGCATGCCAAAGCTTTGCATCTGACATAGCCTGAGAATCATTTACTGCACATGCCAAATCATTTATAGATCTTTCATAGTCTATGAGCTTATACAACCCAGGACATAAAATGCCAGAAGCAATAATCACATCGCCATTTGACAAATCATGAACTGAACACCTGTCATCAACAAATTTCACAACCAAGCCAATCTTGGCTAATGCAGAAACTGATAACAGATTTCTCTTGATCCCTGGCACAAATAAAGCATCTGACAAAGTGAAAGAACTACCATCAACAGTAGTCAAAATGATCTTACCAACTCCCATAACAGGATAAGAGGAGTTGTTGGCGCATGTAACAGTATTCCGTGTAGGGGCAGGCTTGCGTGAAGAGAAGAAACTACGCTGTAAGGTAATATGTTTGGTTGCCCCACTGTCAAAATACTGGCAAACATCTGAGTCTATTGCAGACATGCACTGCTCATGAGAAGATGGGTCAAAACTACAGACAGTAGTAAACGCCCATTCTTCTTCCTACACAAGATTAGCAGACTCTGTTTTTGGTGTAGATGCCTCTGCAACAACCATTCCAGCCTCTTTCTTCTTTGCCTCTTTATCAGCTAGTTTTGGACAGTTCTTTATGATATGATCATTCCCTTTATAGTACTTACAAAACAATTTTTGCTTTTCTGATTTCTTCTCATCTTTATCTTCCTTCTTCCAATATGCAGAATTAGCAGATTTCTGCTTACTAGTTGAAGAGCTCCATTTTCCTTTGCCCTTCTAACTAGCCAGGAAAGCTTGATCTGCAACTCACATAATGGACGTGTTTTGCCTGGATTTATCTTCTTGCAACAGAATAGAGACTAACTCCTCAAATGATAAGGCATTTGGATTGCCTATCATCATCAATCAAAGAGTAGAAGCAAAACTCTGATATGAATCAGGAAGACCATTCAGAACGGTCTGGACAAGTGAGCTATTTGGTATAACCTCATCAGCAGAAATCAACTGTTCCTTCAAGTCTTTGATCTTCGTTAGGAAACTATCCATAGAATCACCTTCATTCATGTGCTCACTCTCTTATTGTTTTTGGAGGTAAGCAACACGAGCCTCATTCCTAGCTTGGTACAATGTGGTAAGTGTATCCCAAGCATCCTTAGCTGTTCTGCAAGAGCGAATGTGAGGAGTAAATGCACATTTGACAGACAAAGCTATCAATGCATGTGCCTGGGCATCTCTGCCATCCCAGCGAATCTGCTCTGCAGTAGGTGCAGCAGAAACTGCAACAGGAACAGGAATATGCAAAATATCATCATCTTCAACACCTTCTACATCAGCTTCAGTACCTGTAGTTGTAAGAGTTGCAGGTGTGATAGGATGTTTTTCGACACCTTGCATAATGTTCCACAGTCCTTTTGCAACCAACACATGTCGCATCATATAAGCCCATAACGGGTAGTTGGTACCATCCAACTTATCCTCAACAACCAACATACGGAATACATCACTACTTTCAGCCATGGTCGGTTACTAAAATACCTTGATGTAGAAAATTGACTATATCTCAAAAAGTTTAATGGAACTGTTCAAACAAATTCAGCTCGACCTATAGCAGACTTTGAGACGCTTATACTAGCGAACAGAAACTGGTATATACTCTTGGCACAAAAAGACAAAATAGCTTGCATAAGCACTGTGATAGTGCGTTCGAAGGCTGAAGCGAGCTCAGATCGCGATTTCGGCACCACAAAGTGAAGCAGTTTTGATCTTGAAAACACGCTGAGTATGCTCACCAAAATTCGTACGATTCTAAGACTACAACCGGAGGAGTGTCGACGGTGCCCTAGATGAAGCGACGACTTGCTCTGATACCTGTTGGAGTTAGACGTCTGCGGAAGCACGCAAACATCACAAGGAAGAAGAAGAAGCTTGGAGCACAACACACAATACTGAATGTATTACTAGAGAATGTACAAAGATAAGTAGCCCATTAGGGCAATAGGCATACATACAAGCCGGGGGAAAAAACTTCCAAAAGAGGGAAAAAAGTGCTCCGACGGTCCTAGAGTGTTCACACACATCACTACCTAAATATATCAACATTTAAAAGGTGTCTCAAGTTTTGGACAAACACGACACTATCTTGGATTTCTATAGGCAAAGCGAACTAGAAAAATTCAAATGACTAAAGTGTGCATGCTAAAGCTTTGCATCTTATATAGAATGAGAATCATGGACTACACATAATAAATCATTCACATATTTTTCATAATCTATGAGCTTATACAAAACACCACATAACATGACACAAGAAATAATAACATCACCATTGGAGAGATCTTGGGTAATGCGAAAACTAATAATATGCCAATCTTGGGTAATGTTGAAACTAATAACATATTTTACTTGATCCTTGGCACATAAAAGGAATGTCATAATGTGAAAAAAATTCCATCAACAATAGTCAGAATGATCTTTCAAAGTCCCATGACATGATAAGAAGATTTTTTTGCAAGTGTTTGGTTGCACTAATATGAAAGTACAAAACATCTCCGTCTACTATATATATACACTACATATGAAAAGATGGGTCAAAACTACAAACAACAATAAATGCCTATTTTTCATTCTAAACAAGATTACTAGAATCAATTTAAGGTGTAAAGGTCTCTACAACAACCATTCTAGCCTCTTTCTTCTTTGCCTCTTTTGGAGTGAGTTTAGGACAAATATTTATGACATGATCATTTTCCTTAGAGTGCTTGTAAAATTGTTTTTACTTTTATGTTTTCTTGTCATCTCTTTCTTCTTTGACTCTATAGTATTAGCATAATTCTATTTACTAGTAGATGAGCTCCATTAACCTTTTCCCTTCTAGCTAGATAAGAAACCTTGATTTCCAACACACAGAATTGATCGATTCTACCTTCACTAATATTCCTATAAGGAAACAGAGATGGACTCCTCCAATGTTAAGGCATTTGGATTTCCTTTCATCAACAACCAAATAGTAGAAGCAAAACTCTTATATGAATATGAAAGACCATTAAGAACAATCTTTAAAAGTGAACTATTTGGCAAGATTTCACTAACAGAAATCAAGTACTCCTTCAAATATTTGATCTTTTTCAAAAACTATCCATCGAGTCTCCGTCATTCATATGCTCACTCTCCACCTCTTTGAGAGGTAAGAAATACGGACCTGATTTCTTGTTTGAGATAATGTTGTAAGAGTATCCCAAGCATCATTTTTTATATTGGACCAAGATTGTGAAGAATAATGACATGTTTGATAGAGAAAGTTATCAATGTAGCTTCGTGTGCATCTGTGCCATCCGAACAAAGTTCCTCTATAATGGGTGCAATAAGAACCACAACAAAACCATGAGATTGAAGATAATCATCTTCAACACCAACTTCTTCAACCTTAATCACTCTTTTCATAGGTTTAATAGGAAGTTTCCAACCTTCCTCATGATATTCCATAGCCCATTTGCTACCAATATGTGATGTATCATGTATGCCCATAATGGGTAATTAATACCATGCATATTATCTACAACAACCATCATATAGACTACATCATTGCTTTTAGTCATGGCTAGTGACTAAATATCTTGATGCAATAAATTGACTATAACTCAAAACACTAAACAAAAACACCTTCTCTAGATCTATCAAACCTATTAAAAACCTCAAGGTGTGGCACAAAAGGAAGAAATTTCCTACATAGTTGCTATGATAGTCCATCGAGATGCCAAAAAGGGCTCAAATCAAAATTTCAATGCTACAAAGCAAAAACATTTTGAGCTACTGATTTCCTTGACTATGCTCACCAATTCTCACGATTTCTGAGATTATGAGTTTTGATTATGAGTAAAGGGACATCAATGATGCTGAAAGAAAAAATCTACTCTAATACGAGTTGTTGGAGATTGAAGTCTATGGAAGCACACAACCAACACATGGAACAAGAAGAAGCTTATAACACAATACATAATGTATTACCTAGTGGATGTACAATGTGACTGGTTAGGGTTATAAGCGTATATGAAAGCTGTGGATAAAAGACCTCCAAAAAAGGGGAAAGAGTATCCTAGGTGTCCCAAGTGTGTTCACACATCACCACCAAATTATATAAATCTCCTATGCTCCCCTTTGCTTTTAAAACATACCCCAAGTTGCTATCCATCCATCAAAATCATGTCTCCAGCATCGATGTGCATCATGTAGGTCTTGTATGTAGAAAAGTGGAGATGCATCAACCTCTCAAGTAAAGACAGATGAGATTATTTGCATAATAAGTTAAACTTTCAGTAATTCTTCTCATTTATCTTATTTCATGTTAATGACAAGAATATGCAAAAGGTTTGGTATTCTACATATATTTTGAGAAAAGTGATTAAAAAGTTCTTTGTGCACCTCCATCCATACCCTAGATGAAGCGACAACCTACTCTGATACCAATTGTTGGAGTTAGAAGTGTGCCGAAGCACGCGAACAACACAAGGAAGAAGAAGAAGCTTGGGGCACAACACACAATACTGAATTGTATTACCACCAGAATGTACAAAGGTAAGTAGCGCGTTAGCGCAATAGGTGTATATACAAGCCAGGGAAAAAAAACCTCCTAAAGAGGGAAAAAAGTGCCCCAGTGGTCCTAGAGTGTTCACACACATCACTACCTAAATATATCAACAAGTTAAATCGTGAAGAGATAGTATATTGACTAAAGAAAGTAATTATCTAAGAAAAACTCTTAATCTAAAGTGAAAGACAAATACAAAGATATGCATAGATCTCAACACCCAAAACCACATATGCCTCAAGTGGAAGGCGAGTGTCAAATCTAAGATTTTAATATACTAATGCACTATGAGCACTAATGTATATAGATGCTTTTAAAATATTTATCATAATATTGACAGGAAAGCTAAACAAATAATCTCTCTTAAGGAGTGTGGAGAAATTAGAACAAGATCAATACCTAGATAAATTTGGAGGGATGTACCTTGTAACCTTACCACCAAACAAGATGAATGACTTTGAAGAACTAATTGCAAAGACACGAGATGCCATTGTAGAAGATTCTAAGGATCTGTTGAGTACTCCTCAAGGAAAATAAAAAAATAGGGTCTTTTGGCATGCTATAGAGGAAATCTGCACAAATCACTCCCCTTGATAGTGCTATTACAATAGACTAGGATATAGAAAAAAACCATCAACATAGAATCAAGGTCCATACTTGCTTTGTGATACCTATTACACTTAATAGAGACAATACATGAAATCCCCAGGTATAATAACTAGAGGTACGATCCACCTGGATTTTTATTAAGTCAAATATGCAACATCATAAAATTGATGCTCCACTGTAATATAGTAAGTAAAATCTAGAACAAGCATTCGCCGATATTGATCTTGCAACGATTCACACTAGTGTTTAGTATCAAATAGAACTATTTAGAGGAGAACATGGATTAAATTGAGGATGTTATATTGTAAGAAGTTGGTGTGAAGAAGAGACATATTATCTTAGAAATGATAGTAGAAATCAAGGCTGAACAGATATGACAAATTCAAGAGTTTATTACATTGATTAAGGTTCCATGTTGAATACCAACACACTAAAAATATGCCTCCACGAAAAGGTCCTTGTTATAGATATATATGTGATGACTTCTAGAGAGATTGTGCACAACCATCTAAAACTTTCACTTGGAAAGTTGAAGGGCATTGTGAATAATGTGGAGAGCAACATCTATTTAAAGATTACCCCTTCAACCCTCCAAATTCTATAAATGCTTCCCTAAAGATGGTAGAGTCGATTAAAAAAGGTAGTGATTTGAAGGAAAAGGTTCCTCTCTAGAAGGTTAGACTATCCTGACCTAAAAGCCGAGAGACCACATGAGAGGAAGAATAGGTAAAAGACGTTCTAGAAAAAACTTTTTAAAGTACACCATCATATCTCAAGAAGAAGAACAAGAATCCATTATGGTGTGAGAGAAAAGAAAAAAAATTATTAAGAAATGGGAAAAAAATATGGATATTTTGGAGAGGGAATCGAAAGAAACTAGAATGATTAATTCAAAGAATACATATATGCCTAATGTTTCAAATAAATCACCTAATAGTACAAAATTAGGCTCTATCCTTGTTAACCTCCTCTGTAAATATAGTTCCAAGTGGTAAAATTTGAGGATTCAAGGCCAATAAAGTAGCAAGACTTACAAAAATTGGTATAATTAACCTCATGAAAAGAAAATTAAGATGAACATAATGGCTAAAAAGAACATGTTTCAGATGTTGGGCAAAGAGGAAGTTGATTATAAACTAACTTCATGGCATTTTGAAGTTAGTGGAAACTTGGATCCCATCAAGATCACAAAATAAGATAAAGGATTGCAAGAAGAAACCTAGTGTTAATTTATACACTAAGATGAAATGCAAAAACATCTTTAAAAATGTGTCCATGGTCCTTCTGTTTTGAACAAAATCTCCACAAGAGGTGCAGTTGAAGTTCTTCCCTACTATATAAGCACATGTCGCTTTAAATGATACCATGAACCATTCACTAAAGAAATGATTAGAAGACTTCTAATAGTCAAGGATTGAAAAAAAAAGATCAATGAATACTTGAAGAAGCCTAGTATTAGGCTAAAATGAGGATCCTTCTACGAAAAAACAAAGGAACCAATTAGGCTTGGATCAAAATCCTTGTTTTTCCAATCCTTGTAAGGATAATATGAGCTATTGTGATTAAGGGCAAGGAATTAGAGCATATTTTTGTGGACTTTTAGGTAGAAGAATAGCAACAAAAGTCATAATCCACGTAGATGATTCCTTCTTTCAACAATGTAATCAGATATGATTTTGCATATTCCCTTCAAGAAGCCATTTACAAAGCTACCTGCACAAACGTAGATGCAAAACTAATGTGATGTACAAGAGATACCAAACATCAAGTTATCTTTCATAGTGTGATTATTGATGAAGATTTATATGTGATAGATGAGGTGGAAATGAAAACAAAACACAAGTATCAAGAACAAGTTCGCCTAAATAACACATCTATTGATGTATAATGAGGAAACATTGCATCGATGTCCATGGCATTCTATGACTTTGTGTGTGTGAATGCTCTTGAAATGACCACACATAAAATAGAAGAAAGGAAGAGTGTGTTTGAGGATGAGATAGAGACAAATGCCATTGGGAGAGGCGAGGATAGAGTGAAGAACTAGCAAAACATGTCAATAGAAAAGGCCTATAGAACAATAACAAAGAGGAACATATTAGTGTCAAAGAAGAAGCTCTCGTGGAGTTAAAGGAAAATCCTCCTCGTCCAAAAAAGTCAAAATTCCAAAAAAATACCATCCCATACCATTCAGACCTTGAATATCTTAAGAAACCCATTCCATGTCCATGAAATCTTGACATATTAAGTAAACAATATCAACCCAATAAACCCACCAATTACAACCATAAAGTACTACGATGTAGACAACTTTGGATTCTTAAAGAACTAGTTATTACATAGAAAGTAAAATCACAAATGTGGATGCCTAATATTTTTTTGCAACAATTAGACCCCACACTTAAATTGATGATATAAACTGAGAAAACACAACTACAAAAGAAAAATATTTGAAATAAATATTAAAAGACAACCACATAAGCCTCATAGGGTCAATCAAATAAAGTTTCCTTATCTCTGTTCCTCTCTACCATCACCAATGCACAATCAAGCAACTTTATAGGACTAGTTAAAATACCTATGCTCGTTGCTCGATCCTATCTTTTGCATCATTTAGGCCATTTCACTTCCAAAGTATGCATGTTTTAGGGCCACCTTACACAATCGTGCATAGACAAGGTTCTGATATCCCATGAACATGATGCACATGTATCATATGTATTATATTCTCTAATGCACTCATTTTTTATTCATAGTTATTCCTCGCTTCCTAATCCAATTAAATTTTTTGATACTAATTATACATTTTTGAGCCATAAGAATGGCTATGAAATTATCACAACCACGTGGGCAGTCCCAAATGTAGTGGAAAAAACATCATGGTTATAATTCAAATGTATCGCCACTTATTGTTTCATATATCACAATAACCAGAGTATGAATCCTAACATGAATTACATATACAAAGTACATCATTGTTTCCACATAGCTACGAATTCCGAGAAAATACATAACGAACTCTCAATCATTGGGTTGTAGACACAATTGAAGATCCAAGATTATGTAAACATAGTGCTAGCACATGTGGTTAAGCAAAGATGTCCTAACATTGTACCTACATACTTTAATGTTAGCAATAAACATTTGAAGGATAGAGTGAAGGATAGAAATTTATTACGATGATCAAGGGAGGTCACTATCTTTGCTTATGTTATTTGAGAAGCCCTTGGCCTACCCTGATCAATAGAGGAAAGTAAAATGTTAGAGCGATAAAGATGATTCAAAGAGTACATAACTTTCTTACACCTTGATCATTCGCAGTAAAGGGTATTTCACATACATTTTTGCCTAACCCATTGCAGTAGTTACACATATATATGCAACATAATTTGGTAACCTTCCTGCTATCTAGCAAAGAACCATTGCAGTAGTTACAAACACATTTTCTTCCTGACTCATTGTAGTAGATACACATATCTATGCAACAAAATTTGGTACCCTTATCTACCAAAGAACCCTATAAATACACTTGATTTGGTCCACATATTTATGGTCAAATGAAGAAACGCTAGGAGTCATTACAAAAACAATGCTTATTAGATTGATAGTAACATTAACACAAATTATTAATGGATGTCTTTTCATAATAAATCCCTACTACCTATGCTTATTAAAAATAATGGATTCAAAATTTTCATACTAAAATTGAATTTAAGGTCAGAGTTCACAACTCCAAAGTAACATAAAACGCAGGAGACCTGGGAGCATACTTTCTGCATTAGAAGAACCTATTTCTTGATAAGAACACTAATAAATATAGGGAAACAGATGATGCATCCAAGAGACGTCAAAAATTGGATCCAAAATAACTAAGATATGAAGCTAACAAAATCATTTGCATCGTCTGAATCATAAATACTTCTCCCTCTTATTTCCATGTATTACAAAGATATTGCATATATGTACAAAAAATCAAAGGCAATCTCAAAATTACGATTGCCATCTCCAAGAGCATTCGCAAAGAGGAAGAAAGGTCACAAAGTTGATGCCACGGAGAAATCAAAGCAAAGACCATAAGAAGGCCTACATCACAAAATTCAGGTAGCTACTTCTGCTTTACGTACATTATCACAACACTCTATTCCACATGTACAATGACCTTCACACCTTTTGTGTCGGAGACCTGGATGAGCCTATTAATGTACGTGATGAATCATGGCACGTCCCAACCATTCTCATTCATACCACAACTAACATTTCCACTACCATCACCATATAGCTTTGCCTAATCTCATTTCATCTATCTTCCTCTTTCTACCATTTAACCTAACCAACAACCAATCAATTTTTCCATCACCACTATTCCCTCCCATATCCTTCCATTCCATGAACATCCTTCACACCACCCAATTTCTACCTTGTCCACTACACGAATGCACACCCACTTCATCTTCATCCAATGATCAAGTGTCAAGGATCATCCAATAGGTCCAAGATAACATGCTTGAACACGCATCACACACGAAACACGTAATACATGTAAGCATGGTATTAAACGAAGTACAAAAAATTAAGTGACTACTAGAAAAGGAACATGATAAGAAATCAAGGTTAGTACATGATATGGAGGTATTCGAAGACTCTCATGAAGAGGCCAAGGTGAAAAATAAATTACAATATTCAAGGAGAATATCTATAAAGCTGCTCATTTACAAGCCAAGGAGAACAAAGTGTCATGTCTTAGGAAAGAACATAAAGAGATCATGTGAGACTTTCTTAGTGGCCTAGTACTTATCCTTTTAGTGACATCAACTAGGTGTTCTTAAAAGAGAAATAGATGGACGAAAAGAAACTCCAAACAGAAAAGAAAGAATTTGAAAAAATAGAACAACATTCGTTGACATAGTTATAATAAGCACAAAAATAACAAGAAAAGCATCAATGTTCAGCACACAAACAAGTGAAGAGCTAGGAGAACTAGCAAAGAGGATCTCCGAGTTCATTGCACAAGTGGAAAAAGCTCAAGATACAATATCGAAATACAAAGATTAAATTAAAAAAAATTTATTAGATCAAATATGAGATTAAGAAGAGGAGTCCATAACATTTAAAGAATTTTCATTATTACAACCATCACTTCCTCAATCTCCGATGTAGAAGTCGCCACCCAGGAAGAGGAAATTTCGATAGAGAAAGATCACGAACATAAAAGTTCAATAGAGCTAAGGAAAAGATATGAAAAATCATTCAAAAAACTAGAAATTTGGACTCACGAGGTATGTATCAAAAGTATAGATGAAATCTATGCTCGAATTGAGAAGGAATTGTTGGCAACCAATAGAGCCGCAGCCGTGGTTCCTTTCAACGTGATGAATTTATTAGGCCTAGTTTCATTGACATCCCAAAATGAAACAGCAAGTCAAAAAATACCTCACAATTGACGATTGGGCATCCAATAAACTCATATCTATTGTATAATTTGATGATTTTAATGATGATCCAAGCGAAACATTTGATGCCGCTTACCTTGAATTGTTGTATCCTTAGTCAAAACAAGAAGAGAGAACAAAAAATTATTGCACCTCATAAGCGAATCTATTATTAATAATCATCAGCTCAACTACCTTCTGTTACATGCCTGTTGGAATAAGGGGCTGATGTGCACTTACATATTAAAATTTATAGGATATTCATACAAGATGTGTCAAAGTGTACCAAATATTTCCATTAACACTAGTTTTGTCCTTGGACACTTTAGTGTCCTCAAAAAGAGATATTATTTAATGAAGTCTTAAGATTACTAAAAGAAACCATTTATAAATGTAACTATGCAACATGTTACATAATAGTTGAATATTTCTAGAAAAACATATTTTTCATTAAAGGATATTAAAACTAAGATTTATTCACTAATTTTATGATGTTAAGTTCAATATTGGTGTAGAAATTATAGTGATGTTAGTTAGTGGTTGTTTTTCATTAAAATGATTATCTCCCAATTTTCATTGTTTTAAATGCAATAAAATCTCTTATTTTATATATATGTAAACATTTTTCTATCCATAATTTGAGATTTTCAATGATTTTTACTAGGTTTATGGTGTAACATTAATCTCATGTGTGCCATGACAATGTTATCATCTATGAATTATTTTGCCAAGTGTTGATATGAATATGTTTTTTATTATCAAAATACTATTTGAGACTCGTAAAGCTAGAAATAATTTTTTGACAAGCTTAGGACTCAAATTTCTATGTCTTTTCTTCATGATAAGCAATACTGCTCTTTTTC
The DNA here is from genome assembly GCA_020310875.1 of Ceratopteris richardii. NCBI lineage: Eukaryota > Viridiplantae > Streptophyta > Polypodiopsida > Polypodiales > Pteridaceae > Ceratopteris > Ceratopteris richardii. The sequence goes on from CM035415.1 coordinate 59,617,314, forward strand.
TATGCTAAGAAAAGGTCACTTCATGAGAAAATATTGCTTATGCTAAATGATCAAAGTTAATTTGCTAAGATTTTGTATATAAACTAGTTTATAATGTTTATGGGATTATTTTGATTGATATTATGTACCCTATATAATTGAGAAAAGCTATTTTTTAAGGATGAATTTTTATTCTAGAGAGAGTGGAATATGGCTACAATAGTAGCATATTTGTATGATACCATGTGATGGTTTTTGAAATAAAAAACCAACCATTTTAGTGTTTTTATGCATCCATAGCATGTAGAAGGCTCCTATAGTGTACAACCATATAATAAGCACCCTATATTGTAGTAATTTTTTTATTAAAGAAAGGTTTTTCTAATTCCCAAGACTTGTCTTAAATGATTATATGAATTTTAGTAAACACTAGAAAAATTATTCCAATATGATGAAAAATTTATTTATGGAGATATTTCTTTCTTCTCATATACAAGTCTACAGGAAAATACTTTTTCTTAACCCTATTCAATGATTTCTACATTTTGAGTTATCAAAAAAGGTTATTTTTTAAATATATTTTTTATAGAACCTCTATGTATAGGTCTTTATGAGGCGTGAAGGGTTTTTCAAAATTTTATTTGATTAATATGTGTGATTTTTTTTATTTTTTAGAAAAAAGGACAATATAGTGTCCTCTTTTGGTACAACACTAGTGATAAGAAGATATCTCATATGTTTAAAGTTTTCTTTGTGATTTTTCAAAACCTTCAACTATTAGATTGGGATAAAATAAGATTCAAAGATGAATGTTGAATGCTTAGTCGTTGATCTCAACCAAGCTCCAAGCCTACAATGTTTCATGCCTTATGCTCTAAATTTCTCAGCATCTAAAAACATTTGATGAGGCTTTTGAGATAGGATTTTACAAAATGTACACAAAAACACTTTCAGCAAGATTGCTCATATAATAGGCGAAATTACCAATGTAGAGCAAATGGAGCTACACAGATTGAAAGTTTATAAATGTTAGGTATCAAGACAAGAACAAGCTCTAAGATTCATGGGAACAAATGATTCAAGAATTGGTAGAAGCACTCATAATCCTAGATAATACAAAGAAGGTTGAAGTCCTTACAGCTATATGTGAGTGCTTTCATCATCTCACAAGACAACCCTATTTCATGATGGGTCTTGAAGAGGATGAAAAGATTTAGGAGGGGGGAATGTTTTCAATTTCATGCATAAAAGTGGTTGCCACCAAATTGTTTTCATTTCATTAGCTTGATAAATTCTCACCTTTATAGAGAAGAATCATATCTATACATTTGTATATTATTTTTATAGTTTCATGTCTATGGAAGCATGCAAGTTCCACAAGGAAGAAGAAGAAGCTTGGAGCAAAATACACAATATTGAATGTATTACCAAGTGAATGTATACATATAAGTAAATGTCAAGGTTATAGGTGTTTGCACACTTAACCTATAAGGTGCTCTCAATTGGACTGTTCTCAAAGCCTGTGCAATCAAGTAGGCATGTATCTTCTCATACCAAGCACATGGTGCTTGCTTCAAACCATATAATGCCTTTTTCAACCTACACAATTTATTTGCATGCCCTTAATTGAAAAAAGAATGGGGCTTAAAAACATACACTTCTTCATGTAAGTCAACATTCAGAAATGCAGATTTAATGTCCAACTGATGTACATTCAAACCATGATGGGATGCAAGTGCAAAGATGCTATGAACGATAGTCATTCAACATTTGCATGCAAAGGTCTCATAAAAACGAATGCCTCTTTCTTTAGCATAACCTTATACAACAAGCCTAACCCTATACCTGTCAATTGTTTCATTAGGCTTATGCTTCAACTTGTATACCCATTTAGTGCCAATGGTCTATTTTTCTAGAGGAAAATTACATAAAGACCAAGTATCATTCGTCATCATAGCATCATATTCTCATTGCATAGGAGCCATCCAATTTTCTCAATTTTTTGCTTCATCAAAAGAAACTCGCTCTTTGTCATCACAAAGACTAGAGGTAGCTAGTGCATAGTGATCTGATGCAAAAGAAGCACTATGAGAGCCTATGAGTACGATATGATAGAGGTGTATCTAATTTGCTATCTCACAAAGTCTGCACCAGCCATGTAGGCATAGTTTTTGCTTCCTCTGTATCAACCCTCTCATCAATAAGTGCATCATGTAAATCTTCATAAAAAATGGAATGATATGCATCATCATGTGGAACCTATAAAGGTTGGGAATTGCCTCATTTGGACGAGCACTTGATTGTCCACCTATAAAAAGAGGTAGCAAAGTGTCATACACATCTTTGGAGTTAACTGATGTCTCCTTAGTACATGAAAGTAATGGCTGAATTGCATCTTCCACAAAAAACCATCATGGATAACCAAAATGTGTTTATTTCATGGATGATATAGACGATAGCCTTTTCTTTCAAAACTCTACTCAACAAAAATATGTTTCACTACTTTATCATCAAATTTTCTATGTTGTTTTTCAGCTACTAATGCATATGCCAAACAAGCAACGACACATAGATGAGAAATAGATGGCTTGTGACCATTCCAAGCCTCATATGGAGTGATAGAATTTAGTGCTTTGGTGGTACACCTCTTAAGTACATATGCTACACACATAATAGCCTCAAGTCACAAACTATGTGGTAAAGCCTGACTTTTGACCATACACCTAGCCATCTCCATGAGATAAATATTTTTTCTCTTAGAGACTCCATTTTGTTGAGGTGCATATGGCACTATACACTAATGTTTTATCCCACGCTAAACCAGAAATGCATTACAATTAGGATACATGTAGTTCCCCCTTGATCAGATGAGAGGGTGCCCATTTTACATGCTAATAGATTTTCAGCTAGAACTAGAAATTGTTTGAAGCACATAAACAATATGGACTTTGCTTTCAATGGATACACCCATGTATGCCTAGAAAAATCATCAATAAGATTCATGAAGTAAAGGTAGTTCCCAAAAGAAGGTGTCTGCATAGGACCACAAACATCATCTTGAACAAGCTTCAATTTCTAAGTACCTTGAACTGAATCATCTTTTAGGAAGGATGAACATTGCATTTGCCTAAAATATAGCCTTTACATAAATTTTTACTTGGTGCCTCAAGTTAGGGCAGAGAGGACACCATTTCAAATTTCTACAAGGATACCAAACTAGAAAAATTCAAATGACCAAAGTGTGCATGTGAAGCTTTGCATATAATATATCTCGAGAATTTCAAACTGCACATGCTAAATCATTGACAAATTTTGCATACTCTATGATCTTATACTGCCTAGGGTATAATACGGTAGAAGCAATAATAACATAACAATTTGATTGATCATGAAATGTACATCTATCATCAACAAATCTGACAACCAAGGTGATCTCCGCTAATGCTAAAACTGCCAATAGATTTTTCTTGACCCTTGGCACAAACAAAGCATCTGACAATGTAAAGGAACCACTATCAGTAGTAGTCAAAATAATCTTACCAATTCCCATGGCTAGATAAGAGGAGTTGTTGGTGCATGTGATAGTATTCCTTGTACAGGCATGCTCTAGTGAATTAAGAAATTGCATTGTGAGCTAATATGTTTTCTCGCCCCACTTTCAAAGTACCATACATCTGAGTCTAGTGTAGACATGCATTGTTCATGAGAAGATGGGTTATAACTGTAAACAATAGTAAATGCTGAGTCTTCATTCTGCACAAGATTAGGAGACTCTTTTTTGAGTGTAGATGCCTTTGCAACAACCATTCTAGCCTTTTTCTTTGTTTGACTCTTTTGTAGTCCATTTTGAACAACCCTTTATGACATGATCATTTCCTTTATAGTATTTGCAGAACAATTTTTGCTTGTATGATTTCTTCTTGTCTTTGTCTTTCTTTTTGTATTGTGTATAATTAGTAGATTTTTTGTTTACTAGTAGATGAAATCCATTTACCTTTGCTCTTCTCACTAACTAAGAAAGCTTGATGTGCTACATGCATAATGGACCTATTATGCCAAGGCTCATCTTCCTACAACAAAACAGAGACTAACTCCTCAAATGTTAAGGCATTGGGTTCCCTTTCATCATCAATCAAAGAGTAGAAGCAAAACCTTGATATGAATTTGGAAGACCATTCAGATCAGTCTGCACAAGTGGGAGTTTTCAATCTTATATTTCACCACATCAAAGTTTTTTCATAATTTAGGAACATATTTAAGGTGAAGCAAGAAAAATGTCATGTATGGAGACAATTATGAAATAGATATAGAATAGTCAAGAAAGAAGGATTGGTTTTTCGATTATGAACTTTAAAATTGAATTTCTTGAGAAGAAATCATATGCTATTATGATGAGTCAAGGTGTGAAATGGCTTGTGGTAAACTGCTTGGACTAAACCTTTGAAGCCTGAGAAAGGTATTTACAATAATCTTCACCTCTATGTATCATCTATTGTTGAAACTCATTAAAAAATCAATGAATGCACTTGCATATGCATTAGCTACACATTTCAAGAGTGTGAATTTAATTGATTATTGTATTGAGTGGATAGAGTTGGAGTTTTCAACTCTTTAACAAACTTGTTAGGAGAATCCACTACATGAATGTTTTACCTTTCCACCTAGTATGATTTCTCATAAAAATTGTTGAGAGAGGTAAAACTCTAGCCAAATCCAAGATCTTGAATTTATTGTGAATTTGACCTATTTAGATACTTTGTAAAGTAACTATCCTACGAGTGTGAAATTGGTCACTCTTCGTATGTCAATATAAAATTGTAAAATTCTCTATTCATAAAGCCAAAGAACATTCTAGAGGATATCCATCTAGTGTGAACATCCCTCCAAACAACTTAGCATTGGGGAACTTAGTAATATTCTTATCTCTTATGTAGTAAAATCCAGAAATAATTTCAGAGCATGAAGGTAGAGGTGCAACCTCTCTTATAATAGGGCTAGGAAGCAAGGGCCTTATCTTAAGTGCCCTAGTGTAAAAATTTGAGAGAGCATTGGAAGTGGAGTTATGAGTAATAGTGTAAAACTCACACTCTGCAGAAGGTTGAGAAGATAAATGCACATATGGATTGCATCTAATCTTAGAGAGATACAAGACCACAAAAACCCTAAGAAAAAAATAACTATAAATTCATAGTTTAAAAATTTCAAACATACCAAACACATGGGGAAGCAATGGACGTTGGAGGTATATTCGGGATTTGATGCATTTGAGTCCTAGTAGGACTTTAGGGTAGAATATAGCTGTGAAAAATCACCTGAGTGGTTGGAACTTAGTACCCCAAGTAATTCTTATTTAGCTCTAAAGTGTAGCAATAGTGACTGCATGGGTATTTTGGGGGACATGCCCATTAACCCTGATGGAGAAATTTCATTCAAGAACAAATATAGAACAATCCTCCAATTCGAAGAACATTACTCTATAAAAATACATATCCACCTATATAGGTTGAATCAAAAAGTAGTCACACGAAAGCTTTCTAATGTTATAATTGTCGCCACTCCTACTAAGTGAAATACTACATAGGATAGCACAATGAAAAAGACAAAAGCATGTACGTTTTGATTGAAGATGTGGAACATGCCAATAATACATGTGAGAAACGTTTTGCGGAAACACAGCCCACCCGTAAAGGGTATTCCATTTTTTGTACTATCATTAGACTAGTTTACTTCCATCACAAGAAACTTCGAGATTCCTTTATACAAATAGGACAACTAAATAGATTTTTGGATAATCAATTTTATTAGATCAAAACATATTTTTAAGTGATATATAGAGGGAGAAAATTTAAAACCACATAGAGAATTCGATTGTGTAATATCGAGACCTACATACGAACAAGGGAATCAAGTATAAGCTAGTCAATTTCAAAGCATCACGAAAATCTCTCAGCATTTAAAATGGGCATCGTCCATTTTGATCAAGGGGGGAGTATATATATTATGATTTTAATGTTCTTTTGTTCAGCGATGGATAAAACATCACTGTACAATCTATATAAACCTCAACAAGATGGAGTTGTCAAGATGAAGAACTTTTATCTCATGGAAATGGCAAGGTGTATGGTCAAAAGTCAGACTTTACCACATAGCTTCTAAATTGAGGCTATCATGTGTGCAATATATGCAATTAATAAGTGTTCCACCAAAGCATTGTAGTTTATCACTCCATATGATGCTTTGCATGGTTGCAAACCATCTCTTTCTCATCTACGTGTTTTGTATTGTCTAGGATAAGAATTGGTGCTTGAGAAAATTGGATGATGAAATGTATTTTAATTGGGTACAATTCTGAATGCGAAGGCTATCATCTATATCATCCATATAATAAATGCATTTGGGTTAGTCGTGATGGTGCTTTGTGGAAAGTGAAATTCAGCACTTACCTTCATGTACTTTAAAGAAGGTAGTTAGCTCAAGGGATGTATATGACACTTTGCTACGTCTTTTTATAGGTGAAGATTCAAAAGTTTCAACTAATGACATGATTTCTAGATCATTCTATTTATAATTTATATTTACACGATGTATTTAGCAATGAGAGAGCTCATAGTGAAGAGGAAAAAACTATGCCTAAATGGCGAATGTAGATTTTGTGAGATAGCAAGTTAGATGCAACTTTATCATATCATACTTTTTCAAGATGTCATAATGATTCTTTTGCATTAGATTGTTATGCAATGGTTGTATCTAGTCGTTATGATGAGAATCACCTGGTTTCTTTTGATGAAACACAACCATAATAAAAAATTGATGCGTGCTATCCATTCAAATTTTGATGCCATTAGGAATAATGGAACCTGATCTTTATTTAACTTTCCTCCTAGAAAAAAATGTCATTGGCGTTAAGTTGGTATACAAGTTGAAATGTAAGCTTGATGGAATGGTTGATAGGTATAAAGCTAAGCTTGTCGCCACAGATTACGCTCAACATTAAAGCATTCATTTTGATGAGATCTTTGCTCCCACATGTCAAAGGAGAGCCGTTCATAGCATTTGTGCACGAGTAGCTCATCATGCTCGGAATGTACATACATAGGACAATAAAATTGCACCTACAAAATTGCAACAATGATCAAGATTTAGAGCCATTGGCATTCCTAGACCTATCATTGTAGAAGTGCTCACTCTTCGTAAGTAAACAAACATGTGACGGAATATCATGATTGATCAAGAGATCCACATGATCATGTTGAGGTATTCAAATTTCTCAAAGAGAAAAAAATTTATTATTATCTTATAGAATAAACATCATTATGATGTAATTTAAGATGAACCACTTTGGCTTGCTTTAAGATGTTGCATATAGGGCTATTCATAGAAATAGATAACTTAATATAGGCGTTTACTGGTGATTGCGCATGAAGTGTATTCATATATGCAACCCCTTCATGAATCTACAATTTCAAACATTTTGCTATAGCTATAGCTAGAGTTTCTACTTGAAAAATCAACAAATACATCACTACATGTTGTTAGAGAGAGAGAGAGAGAGAGATTCACTCTTAGAGGAACAGATAATATCCCTATTCATAGATGGACTCAACAACAAAATGAGAAAAATTGTCTATGTTAGAAGGTAGTCGTAGGCAATTGCATAAAAGAGCGCAATGACTCGTAGGACAACTTGATAGACTTAAAAAGCTTGTGGCCAAAGACTAAGGTACCTCTCAACTACAAAGATTAAAACAATACACGTTTGAATGGAGACAACAATTGAGATGATGTTTTCATGGTATGAGATCATCCTATTGATGCATGTATATGGAAAATTTTTCTACCACCATCCTACAGGATATTAGAACTAGACAGAATTTTAATGCAACTTTTTGCGATAGAGAGAAAGGGGAAAATTATGCTTATAGATATTTTGTTTACAATCAATATCACTCGCCCACCACCCCCTGTTCCTCAAGTTTAGTATGCACCTTAGCCAATTTTCCTACAAGATATGCCTGAACCCCAACGTAAGGAACTTAGGCAAGCACCAAAATTATTCAATACCTCAACTTCTACAAGCATTACACCATGAACAACCCCAAATGTAGGGTCGATTAAATATATCAAATTAGAAGAGCATCCAAAGAGGTAACTCATTAGGGCAATGAATAGCGCATTGAAACAAGATCCACGAAACAAAGTTCAGGGATTAAGATGGAACAAAGAGCATAACTTTCAACCACCTTTTGTGAAGATTGATCTCCAAAAGGACTAGTGTTGTAATGAACTATCATCCCTCTATGAAGCCTAGAAACTTCTAGAATGATAAGGGAGTGAACTACAAGCTTAAATGACTTGTCTATGTACATGTGTGAATAGGGTAAATTCGTTCCATCTTAACTTATGCTCTCTAGCATAATGGAAAAGTAAAAACTTTAAAAATTCTCTTATCATCTTTGCTAAATTGATCCCAAGTAATATTATTATTTTTTGGGACTTTAAATCTAACATTGAAATAGTTTTTAACTTAGTAGAATTTGTTTTCTTGGATATCATCTTTGGAGCTTTTCTAATGAATCTATTAGTATATAATGAAACTTTGATTGTTAATTGTATCATGTGTTCCTTATGTCTATGTATACTTGATCTTGGATTCATGTCTTCCTCTAACATTCACTTCATCTCAATATTAAGAAGATATAACTTGTTTCAAATTTGATTGTGTATAAATCTAGTGTATCACTCATTTCTAGGTTAGCACACCTACTTCTTTTCCCTTTATTATAAAAAGACATACTAATGCTTCATAACTAGCACATGGTCACAATTTCCAACCTCAAGTTTTAAATCATAAACATGCAACATCTCTTATATGCATTTTTGCATAATCCAAATACATCTACGAGTTCTGTGCACGAATTCCATTTTGATACCATGCACTTACAACTTTTGTCTGTGGCTCGTATATGACACAAAAACTTAGCAAGTCACTCAAACATTCTTTCTTTTCAATGAATATTTATGCCATTAATCTTGTCACAATAGATGCTCTCATGCGTTAAGTTAATCATTGACCATTAAACTGTCTACAAGGAAGCTTTCAAAACGATTAATGGTCTCAATTGACCACTCTTTGGGGGAAGTCGCCAAAGTTAAAAGCAATTGTTGTTCCTCTTTGGCAAAAGGATCCTTAACTGTAAGAAATCCCCCCCCCCTTCAGGCATCATCAAGTGATCCTTTTGATCAATAACAAGCTCAAACCCAAGTGGGCCCCACATGAGGGTGATGAGAGGGTGATTAACCTTCTTTGTAATGCCATCTAAACTATGTAAAAGCTTCCCATGCTTTGTGGGATTCGGGGGGTCCCGTGGGCACTAGTCCCCTGCTCTTGTACTTTTCTTTAGTTAATTCAAGTCCGGGAGAGTAGGCTAATGCCGAACTTCCTTTATTTAAAAAAAAAAAGATTAATGGTCTTTGAATGCATGGGAACTACAAGCTTTTGAGCTTATACATTTGTATATGGCTATGGAAACCATTCATTATATACACCTATAAATAAGAAGCTTTCAAGATATGATCGTTTGAGTACACAAATGTTAAATTACAGATAGATTTAAATTTACATACAAATCCTTTATGTGTGCATCTCTTTTAAAAAACATTTACGAAAAAAAATTGCTCTTTTGATGCATCATTCATTGTGCATCTCTTTCTATGTATGGTCATGATTTATCTAAATGATATAGTGTTTAACATTCCATGCATGTATCTATTTTAAAAATTCATATTTACATGGAGGAATTTATGGAAAAACTTATAAAGTAAAAACAAGGAGAATGTGCGATTTATCAATCATAAAGTTGATGAAGATTGACCATGGTTCATCTTCTCCTTACTCATATACATGCTTCGTCCAAAAGATTCTCCAAGTTCTCCTTTACATCCTTGTACCTCATGTTCCTTGGGGTAGCTTGAAGTCACTCCAAGGTTGAATTTCTCGGCCTCTCCACTTCATATTTCTTCCATTGCTCTCCATCATCTTCCTCCATGAGCTCAAGGAATATTTCCTTAGGATACACAAAGTCGATGGATACTAATCTCCACATTAGAGATACACCAGGAGTTCATCCGTGAGTTTAAAGCATTCATTTCTTGGGTTCTTTGTGCGAAGATAGAGAGAATAAGCATAATGGAAAAAGTTGCAAAGAGAGAGAGAGAGAGAGGAAGATGATAAAAATCAACACATGGCCTTAGGATGGAGCTTCTATAAGGACTCTAGGCATGTAGGTAGAGAGCTTCAAGCAGCTTTTAGATCTGATATACATGGCTTAAGATGAGGAAATGAAGGCATATATAGTGTACATGGCTTACATATTGGCATCTCCAAGGGAAGATAGAGAAACTCATAGCCTTAAACCATGGTGCATGGGCGATCAAATGAGTAGTCAAAAGGGCAATAGGTAGGCATGTGGGTTGTACTCTCTATAAAATGTGCGGAGATGTACAGAATATGTATTCATGAGCCTTGTTGTTGTCATGGACACAAAGAAAACCATCTTGAACCTTATATTCTATGTCAATTTCTATATCTCATGATTGGTTCAGATTTTGGAGAAACTAATGCTTCCATTGCGTCCGGAACGTGCCAAAACCCCAAGATCGACTGTCTATTTGTTGAATTCTGACACCCGGAGGTACTGATTCAAATCGATGACATCATGATGACATCATCAAGTCGCAACCGCCCTTGAAAACCTATATAAGGAGGGGTTGGCCACATTCATAATCAGTCTTGCCAATGCCAGTCTTGGGAGCTCAAGTGATCCTGATCACCAAGTAAGTAGTTTCAAATTCGAGTTCAAGTTCTAGTCTTGTTTCTTACTCTAGTCTTGTCTAGTCTTGTATTGTGGACATCCTTTCTTGTCCTATTGTAATCTCGTAGTACGAGATCCTTTCTAGTTATTTCTTGTATCCAGTTCATATCCCAGAAGGGAATTCTTGTAGTCGAGATATCTTGTCTCGTACCTACGGTCCCGGGTTGTGGGATCTCTTGTATCATCTCTAGTCGAGTTTTCCATACCTATTGGTCCCCGGTTGTGGGACATCTTGTATCGATCGTATATTCTTGTATCATTTTCCCTTCGTGGGTGTTCTTGTAATCAGAAGTCTATTTCCGAAATCTTGTCTACTCTAGTCAGAGAGCACAATCTAGTGCTCCCGTGACATTTTGGGAAGACTACCTTCACCAAGACCAGGCACCATGGATTCCCTATGCAAGGAGATTCAATCTACCATAAAGGACATGATCGAACATGTCCAAGAGATGAAAAGATTGCTACGACAAGATAATCGATAAGTTTCAAGCTATGTCTTGAATATCAAGATGTTGTTTCATGGAACTACATATCAAGAAGACTACATGGTTAATCAATTTCGAAGTGGCCTCAATCCTGAACTCAAGTATCTCTTGCAATCCATGCCTCAAGCAAATACCTTGGAGGATGTTATCAATCAGGCAGTTCAATGTGAGAATCAATTATTCAAAGAAAGTCAAGCCCAAGAGCTAGAAGGATTGAATAATCAAGACAATGTTCTTCAAGAATGTGAATCAAAACCTTTGAAGCCCAAGGAGTCATTACAAATGATATGGAGTATGCATGTTATGAAGATATCAAGAAGGTAAAGGATAAGGAGGAGTTCATGTTCAATCAAGGAGGTGGGCTTACTCAACACTCTTCATCAAAGATCTTGGAAACACCACAACATTCCACTATAAGCACAAAGGAACTATTGCATGAAGAACCCAAGGAAGCTCAAGAGACAACCAATCCTTCACCATCTATCACGACTCAAGATTATGAAGAATTCAAGGTCCTGCATGTATTAGACTCAAGGATCTCGCGAGGACGATTGGAATGCTTTATTCATTGGAAAGCATATGATATCACTGATCGTACTTGCAAATTTACAGAAAATCTTCAAAGAGAAAAAGTCAAGGTTCATGAATCCCATAAGAAGAATCCAATGAAACCCAAGCTAGTGAACATGGCCGCTCCTCGTGGAACTCGTCGCTTGAGGGGGAGGTGATGTCATGGACACCAAGAAAACCATCTTGAACCTTATATTCTATGTCAATTGCTATATCTCATGATTGGTTCAAATTTTGGAGAAACTAATGCTTCCATTGCGTCCGGAACGTGCCAAAACCCCAAGATCGATTGTCTATTTGCTGAATTCTGACACCCGGAGGTCCTGATTCAAATCGATGACATCATGATGACATCATCAAGTCGCAACCGCCCTTGAAAACCTATATAAGGAGGGGTTGGCCACATTCATAATCACTCTTGCCAATGCCAGACTTGGGAGCTCAAGGGATCCTGATCACCAAGTAAGTAGTTTCAAGTTCCAGTTCAAGTTCTAGTCTTGTTTCTTATTCTAGTCTTGTCTAGTCTTGTATTGTGGACATCCTTTCTTGTCCTATTGTAATCTCGTAGTACAAGATCCTTTCTAGTTATTTCTTGTATCCAGTTCATATCCTAGAAGGGAATTCTTGTAATCGAGATATCTTGTCTCGTACCTACGGTCCCGGGTTGTAGGATCTCTTGTATCATCTCTAGTTGAGTTTTCCATACCTATTGGTCCCGGGTTGTGGGACATCTTGTATCGATCGTATATTCTTGTATCATTTTCCCTTCATGGGTGTTCTTGTAATCAAAAGTGTATTTCCGAAATCTTGTCTACTGTAGTCAGAGAGCACAATCTAGTGCTCCCGTGACAGTTGTATGGTCCAAGAGAGCCCTAATGGAGAAATTATTTATTAGAACATGGCTAAAGACGGAAGATTTGGCACTTGAACGTGAAGTCCCTCATAATCACGAGAGATTTTCACCATCTCCATCAAGACTTGTGAGGATGCCATTGAGGATACGAAAATTCCATAGCCAAGTCAATGTTGTAACACAACCTCCACATAGAGGAAATGGTATAAAACTCTCCACTTGACCAGTCACTATATAGCCTTTCTAATTTGAGGTGACTTCTAGAGTTAACTAAAGCTCTCACATGCATGCTAATCCTCATTTTGACAAGTTTGCTAATTGTCTCCAATGTACATGTGCTAGTTGTCGTAGTTGTCTTGAGGTGAATCTCAATGTGTTTGAGTTAAATTAACTTAAGTTAGGAAGCTTCTAGAAGGCTCTAAAGAGTCTTTGACAAAACACTCTCCCCAATGCACTCATTGGGATCAAGCCCAAGGCCTTCTCCTAACCATCCATTAGGCTTAACCATTAGGATATGCTTATTCCTCACCTAATACTCTAGAAGGTCATAATGTTATCTTGACATTGGCTTTTGTCAAGCTATTTTATAAAATTAATGAAACTATTTGTCGTTGGAAACGTCATTGTGATCAATGCATTTCTTATTCCCTCTATCATTTTATTTTTTTAGGATGCCTCATGACAAAGAGCTACACTCAATGGAAACTTTGTGCAAGAAACTTCTCTAGACTACCAACCCTAATAGGAGACGGATTCCTAAGATCAAGTGGGACACAAACGCATCCCATGGATGTGGGCATCTTGTATATTCTTAAGCTCCTCAATGAACTTTCTATGAAGTGGATGATCAATTCTTGGATCAATAATAAAGAGTCATGGTCGCAAATCATTTTTTAGGATCTTACAAAAGTTTTCATTCATATGATTTCCAAGGTGGAAATTTCAAAGTGCTATCACTATTCTATTTTCTGTGATCTGAGCGGTGCTTAGAATGTATGAAGGTGTGCTATCGTCTTTGGCAAGGATGAAATATAATAAAACCCCATCATGCCTTCAATTGATGTGGAATTTGTCTGTGGGAATTAGGCAACTTGATTCCATCGGGTTCCCCATTTCAAGAATCTCTTGATTTATCAAGTGGATGTCTTAAGAGCCAAAGATTTGGAAAAATTGATTCTACATTTGGAAATATCTATGGAATAGAAATAGAGGATATAGGTCAGACAAGAAGATATCAATACTATCCTAAGACTAGGATGTAAGGACTCGTGCCTTCTCTACAATATCATCAAAGTAGTTGTGAGGATACTTGTCAAATTCAATTCTCTTATAACCATCACTCAAAAGGTAAGAGATGACACAATGGGAACATAATTGAAGATATTTCACTACAATAGATCGGTCGTATACCAAGGTTTTTACCGAGGGAAATGAACGCGGCTATTTTTGTCGCGACGTCGGTGTAGTTGTCGGTATGCGCATCTGTACTATAGCACCGCTATGGGCATCGGTATAAGCGTCGGTAATTCCGACGCCCATATCGACGCCTCTACTGGGTGTACTGTCGCCTATACTGGCGCGCGGTGGGTGTACCGATGCTTATTCCGATGACATTACTGGGAGTACCGTCGCGTATACCGACAACCATATCTGCAAACTTTTTTTTGGGCAGAGTGTGTTGTCTTTTGCCACAGCAACATTACCATGATGTCGCTTAACAAAAGACAATACACTCTGCCCAAAGAAAAACCGAGTACATGTGATGTGTACTCTAATGTAAACCAAAATATGATTTCATAAAACAGAATATTATTGGACACAAAAGAGACAATCAGAATGAACCATGAACCATGTACAAAGAAAGTGATATATTTCATAAATGAAGTATGTACAAGAGTGTGGCAAACCACTGTCATATATGACGCTTTTACAAAGTGTGGCAAAGCAATGCATTGCCATATAAAAATCAAATACAAAATTTTGGTGTGCCACTGTCATACACATGCAAAGAACGTTCCATATCAACAGTCCTTCAACAAAAAACGTTAATAGAATGAGATAAATTCACATGAAATTACAAACAACAAGTAAAAACCAAATTTATAAATTAATCACCTCATCACAAATGCTCCCATGAAACAACCGCACCGCGTCCCTCCAAGTCCTCCAATAGTGCAGTCAATCCGTGCTGATATCCGTAAGACTCTTCCGTTTGTGTTGGAGGACAACCCATTGCCAGCTCCTGCAACAAATATACAAAACATTAGAGGAACATACATGAGAAACTTAACACAAATAAATTCAATAAATGAAATGGTACTTACAAACTCATGACGCATCATGTCATAGTTGTCGCTGCCTAAATGTGACAGTCCAACCGTATCTAAACGTGTGGCTACGATATCTCGCTATTGGTGATATCGATCAGGAGTGTGCTGCTGCTCGTCGCGAATCAAATCCAACTCCTCAGTATCTAACCATACAGGCTTTGGTAAGTGTGCTTTGAAAGCATCACGAGCCTCTGATCGTCGATGGGACATCACCTCACGTGCGGTGTGCAGAATCCACTATGAACTGACAAGAGACTGTCCATCGGCTGGTCGGAACTCTTGATAAATCGTTTGTGTGATATAATTCTTCCAATCTTTATCATGTTCACTCCATTTCAGCATGATGGAGTGTCCAAACTGAATGGAGCAAAGTTTTCGTATACGTGCACGCATTGCTTTGCCAGCCGCATCCATCACCGGAGCTCCATCTCGGATACTATACACCTTGGAGTCATCATGGTCATGAGCACCCCAAGGTGTATGTGGTGTTCCACGTGGTGTACTGCGTGGCGTACCTACATCTGAGGTACTCGTCCTAGGAGTAGAAGCGAGCGAGACAACGTCTATCACACTGCCTCCACAATAGCTGCCTCCTCGAGACCTACCTGTAGATCCACTCCTAGAACCTCCTACTCTAGAGCATGACCTCGATCTACGAGACGGGCCAGAACCTGTATCGTGTTGAGGCGTCGAACGCACATCTCTACTACTAGACCCAGTAGGAGATGGCTGAAAAGATGGCCGTGGTGGAGTCACAAAGCTAGGAGACATACCTCCTGCGGGAGTAGCACCACCCGCAGGAGTGACACCGGCAGGAGTGACATCAGCCGGAGTGAGGCCGACAGGAGTAAGGCCGCCAGGAGTGAGGCCGGGAGGAGTGCTACCATGAGCGATCCAATACTGTGTCGCAGCGGCCATATACGCGGGAGGTACCTGAGAGATAAACTCTAAAACCTCCTCCTCTTTCATGAATGAGGAGTGACTGGAGGACTGTCTCCCATCGTGCTCTGTAACAAAAGAACTTAAATAACTAGTATGTGTTAATAAAGGTAATATAGAGAATAAACAGAAAAAAAACAAAAATTAGTATGTACAAGTGTTTTATTCAAAAATCCTCTAATCTAGCATCCTCTTGAAGATCCGATGCACCGAGAATATCTATCTCTATATTGATGGCTTCTAAATCACTTGCTATGCTGGTTTCTTCCTGATCATCGTCTATTGCTTCGTCTTCTCGAACAATGAACTCTTCTTCAATGACCTCTTCTTCTCGAACAATGACCTCTTCTTCAATGCCCTCTTCTTCTCGAACAATGATCTCTGAGTCCACTACAGATGGACTATCTTGTACATCTATATTCTCACAAATTTTTCTACTACGTGGGGCAACTTGTAACACAAATAGCCACTGTGGTTCTTTTGAATCTGGTATAGAAACAACTCGCTCACAATGTTTGGGAAGTACAAATATTGTATCCCTTTCATCCGTCCATAATTTCGTGGAGTCGACTTGAAGCAAACCACTTTTATCCCGCCTCATTGTTGCATTTCTTCCAGAGGTGACTTCTTTGAACCATTTCACATAAAAAACAAAATAATCAAACTTCCTAAAAGATAGTTTCAAGATATCTTGAATCACACCACAATAATCTAGCTAGCCTTCTTGAGCATTATCATCTCTTGCACTCGCTCTACTTTTTTGCAAAAAGTTCACCATCACCCCACTATCAAAAGTAGATCTATTTCTATCAATTTGTGCGATTCGAAAGTGTCGTCCATGAGACCATAGTGCACCGTATTAAGTATACTCCCAATCATATCCCTTTGCGAGTTCTTCTTCTTCTTCAGAGATATCTTCACCCGCTGCCTTTGCTTGTGAAACTGTTGTATCTAGCCATCTACTTGTTGGAAAAGGTGGAAGAGGTCGAAGACTTTCTGGAAGAGGCAAAAATCAAGTGGAACCATTCTTTCAAAACTGAGCTCTTTCCTTTGCGTTGGTTTCCTTGGCAAATGATGATCAACAATTCACTCCAATAAGGGAGGTCATGAAAAATAGATAACCGCTTCATGCCAGTGACTAGATTTTCTGAATCCCACAGTTGTTTCCAATTCCTAGCTTTCATTTGGCATGGCGCTTGTCGACCAATTTGTCCTTCACGTAAAATATGTCCATCAGGCAAATATATATGGTGTCCTTCATAGACAGTTTTACGTAGTGCTTTGGAATAGTGTGCTTCGAGTCATGGTCCACATAAGGGACAAGCATGGTAACTCAAAATCGATAAACCTGAACATTCACCATAACCAGGCCAATCATGCATCGTCCACATAAGTATGCCTTGCACTCGCACGTCTCGTTTTCTTATAGCTTGAGACATGTATATATATATATTTATTTATTCAAATTTTTTCCTTAAACCCTAAAACCCTAAAACCTTAATCCTAATCCTAAAAACCTAAAACCCTAATCCTAATGCTAAAAACCTAAAACCCTATTTTATATATATATATATATTTATTTATTCTGATTTCTTCCTTAAACCCTAAAACCCTAAAACCTTAATCCTAATCCTAAAAACCTAAAACCCTAATCCTAATGCTAAAAACCTAAAACCCTATTTTATATATATATTTATTTATTTATTCAGTTTTTTTCCTTAAACCCTAAAACCATAGAACCCTAATCCTAGTCCTAAAAACCTAAAATCCTATTTTTTATATATATTCATTTATATATTCAGATTTTTTGTTAATTAATCCTATTTTTATATATTTAATTATATAATCCTAAAACCCTAATCCTAATGCTAAAAACCTAAAACCCTATTATATATATATATATATTATTTATTTATTCAGATTTTTTCCTTAAACCCTAAAACCCTAAAACCCTAATCCTAATCCTAAAAAGCTAAAACCTATTTTATATATATATTTATTTATATATTAAGATTTTTTGTTGATTAATCCTATTTTTATATATTTAATTATATATATTTAATTATATATATTTAATTATATATATTTAATTACATTATTTAAAACACTAATACTTTTTATATTTATTTATCTATATAATTATCCTATTTTATATACATATTTATTCATTTATTCAAATTTTTTTCTTAAATCTTAAAACCCTAAAACCCTAATCCTAATCCTAAAAATCTAAAGCCCTATATATATATATATATATATATATATATATATATATATATATATATATATATATATATATATATATATATATATATATATATATATATATATATATATATATATATATATATATTTTTTTTTTTTTTTTTTTTTTTTTTTTTTTTTTTTTTCCTTAAACCCTAAAACCTTAATCCTAATCCTAAAAGCCTAAAACGCTAATCCTAATGCTAAAAACCTAAAACCCTATTTTATATATATATTTATTTATGTATTCAGATTTTTTTTTTTAACCCTAAAATCCTAAAAACCTAATCCTAATCCTAAAAACCTAAAACCCTAATATATATATATATATATATATATATATATATATATATATATATATATATATATATATATATATATATATATATATATATATATATATATATATATATATATATATATATATATATATATATATATATATATATATATATATATATATATTTATATATTCAGATTTTTTGTTAATTAATCCTATTTTTATATATTTAATTATATAATTTAATTATATATATTTAATTAAATTGTTTAAAACATTAATACTTTTTATATTTATTTATCTATATAATTAAATATATTTATTTATCTATATATATAATTTATCTATATATATTTATTTATTTATTCAGATTTTTTCCTTAAATCCTAAAACCTTAATCCTAATCCTAAAAACCTAAAACCCTAATCCTAATGCTAAAAACCTAAAACCCTATTTTATATATATATTTATTTATTTATTCAAATTTTTTCCTTAAACCCTAAATTCCTTAAACCCTAATCCTAATCCTAAAAACCTAAAACCCTATTTTATATATATATTTATTTATATATTCAGATTTTTTCTTAATTAATCCTATTTTTATATATTTAATTATATATATTTAATTAAATTATTTAAAACACTAATACTTTTTATATTTATTTATCTATATAATTATCTTATATATATATATATATATATATATATATATATATATATATATATATATATATATATATATATATATATATTCAGATTTTTTCCTTAAATCTTAAAACCCTAAAACCCTAATCCTAATCCTAAAAACCTAAAACCCTATTTTATATATATATTTATTTATTTAGTTTTTCATTAAACCCTAAAACCCTAAAACCTTAATCCTAATCCTAAAAACCTAAAACCCTAATTCTTAAACCCTAATCCTAATCCTAAAAACCTAAAACCCTATTTTATATATATATTTATTTATATATTCAGATTTTTTCTTAATTAATCCTATTTTTATATATTTAATTGTATATATTTAATTAAATTATTTAAAACACTAGTACTTTTTATATATGTATTATATGCATGTGTATGTGTATGTGTGTATATATGTTATGTAGGTGTTAAAACCCTAAAACCCTAATCAAAAAGACTTAGACTTAAACCTAAAATACCAAAACATAAATAATTAAACACCTATAAAAATCTAAATGTATACATGTGTAGATATGTGTGTGTGTGTATGTGTGTGTGTGTGTATGCTCTATTTTGCTGTATGTATGTTTACATGTGTGTATATGTGTATGTGTGTGTATGTATGCATGTATTTGTGTATATGTGTATGTGTGTGTATGTATGTGTGTGCATGTATGTGTGTATGTGTGTGTGTATTTGTATGTATGCATATGTGTATATATGTGTGTGTATGTATGTGTGTATGCATGTGTGTGTGTATGTATGCATGTATGTATATTTGTATGTGTGTGTATGCATGCATGTGTGTATATGTGTGTATGTAAGCATGCATGTGTGTATATGTGTGTGTATGTAAGCATGCATGTGTGTACATGTATGTGTGTATGTATGCATGTGTAAATGTGTATATGTGTGTGTGTGTGTATGTGTGTGTGTATGTGTGTGTATGTATGCTCTATTTTGCTATGTGTATGTATGCATGTGTGTATATGTGTATGTGTGTGTATGTATGCATGCATTTGTGTATATGTGTATGTGTGTGCATGTATGTGTGTATGTGTGTGTCTATGTGTATGTATGCATATGTGTATATATGTGTGTATGTATGTGTGTATGCATGTGTGTGTGTATGTATGCATGTATGTTTATTTGTATGTGTGTGTATGCATGCATGTGTGTATATGTGTGTATGTAAGCATGCATGTGTGTATATGTGTGTGTATGTAAGCATGCATGTGTGTACATGTATGTGTGTATGTATGCATGTGTAAATGTGTATATGTGTGTGTGTGTGTATGTATGCTCTATTTTGCTATGTGTATGTATGCATGTGTGTATATGTGTATGTGTGTATGTATGCATGCATGTGTGCACTTGTGTATGTGTGTGCATGTATGTGTGTATGTGTCTGTGTATGTGTATGTGTGCATATGTGTATATATGTGTGTGTATGTATGTGTGTATGCATTTGTGTGTGTATGTATGCATGTATGTATATTTGTATGTGTGTGTATGCATGCATGTGTGTATATGTGTGAATGTAATCATGCATGTGTGTATATGTGTGTGTAT